>JAOXYF010000006.1:18314317-18346513 GCA_028565775.1 Sternarchorhynchus goeldii | reverse complement strand
ATATATGAATGAGAGAGACAGACACAACAAAATAATATTTGGTAATTAAAGTAATATCACAGTTTATCCCTTTACCGTAAAGCTCATCTGATTCCAGAACAGCTTACCTTCTTAACTTTGGCCTGCTCTGTCTTTGAATCTTTTTCTGCTTTCTTGGCCAGTTTTTCTAACTGCTTGGCAGTGAACTGAATGAGAGCAGAAAACACACATATCCGTGTTGAACAAAGACAACGATGAAACAGCATATTTTAATATTATGCACCTGAAAGCTGACGTAAGGAACACAACCAGTACTAAACTTAAATATGTATTAAATATGTATTATTTTAAATATAAAATATGTATTAAGGTTATTTCATGAAACACAGCTCACCTTTAACTGGAAGAGTGTGTCTGTAAAGAGGAAAGTGTGTATGTTTAATCCCACAGAACACTACAGTCGCTTAGATACCGATGGATAAGAAGATGCAAGATGATGCAGATTGTTTATCTTACAGAACTATTACAGCTTTTCACAACAAAGAATGCATCATCTTCACTAAAGTCTGTACCGTTAAAGACTATTGTTCATATTCAAAAAACAAAAATAGATTTTAAGTAATTCTGGTTTAAATTATACTGAACTACTGTTAACATATTGTCTGATATTTACAGGGTCAGGTTTGGCACGGACAGGCAGCGAAGAAAGCACCTCATATTAAAGTTACAAATAAGCAAAACACAAAAGCCCCAAATATAATTAACACAATAACCATAACAAACGCTTGTTTTCAAAGACTCTGTTAGTCAGCCACTAGTATCCTGAGGCAGCTAGGGTTATGGTTATCCGACATAGCTTAAATCAGCTAGGGTTATGGTTATCCGACATAGCTTAAATCAGCTAGGGTTATGGTTATCCGTCATAGCTTAAGTCAGCTAGCTTAGCTAGCTACACGACATCCATTTAGTTAACATCGCGAGTTAGCACAACCAAGTTAAAATAATACCAACTCTACCAGATATTATCAGTGTTCAAACTACTCTTCATGAGCAGGAAAGACTATTCTCACCGTCCATGTCTTCCTCGATGTAACTCTGTCGAATTATTAGGCTAATATTTGTTTTTATTTTCACTGTTTTTTATTATCTGTATTCAACGGCCACTATCCTCTTCCGGATTCAGGAGCCGTGAGTGATCATGTGGTTTGTTCTATGAGTTCAAACCCAAAGAAGGTAAAAAGTGTTTGAAAATGAAACGACTTTAATACACATTATTAATAATCATTATATATAACATAATGAATAAATACAATCAAATTTAATAAATGCTAAAGTCTACTCTTCCACATAGACATAGTGCCATTTTAATGGATTAAACGAAAGACTTTTATTTTGGCGAAATCAGGACGGACGAATGGCCCACTCCAATGACGCGCGTACGATGACACAGAGCTGACATACCTCAGTGTAAATGGTTCCACCCAAGTAAGTTAGGTGGAGTCGCGCACTTTTACTGTGGTCCATTACTTTGACCAGTCGATAATACAATAAACTGCTGACTTGTCTAAAATGAATTTACCAGTCTAGGCCACTGCTACACTGAAACAATCCTGTTTTTTGGCTATTCTCATTGTAACCATGGCCTTATTTCCAAATCTAAATAAGTGTATCCCAGTGGATTAGTGTTCAAGAAGCTTAGCGAGATCAGAGGGGTGAACAGTGTGAAGGGGGGGGGGGGTTGGAAGACAGAGCCTGAGAGTATGAGAGAGAGAGCATGAGAATGTGAGAGAGATTTGTGCCAGAGTGATATTGTAGTGCTGTCAGTCCACAGTCTCAAAGCGGAGTTTCATGCCATCGCTCCACTATGAATTTCAAATGAGGAATGGGGTCTGCAGCTGGAAAACCAACAGATCCAACAGGTAATAGACACCAGCTACAGAGAGCTGCGCAGTATTTCATTAGGTAGCCCAGTGAAAGCAAAAGTTAACTTTTCTTTTTACAGACATGTTGGGGAGTGCACAGCCATGATGGTTTCTGATCATTTTACAGTCCTGACAGTCCTTTATCTATGCAATGGTTCTTTAGCACATTTCTAGTCTGGTTCATTGCTGGTTCTAGGTGGTTTTACTCTAGCTTATAAGAGCTTGCACTCTTTGAAAACACAAATCATTAGTTATTTCATTATGGAATTTGCCATTTGTGAAAAGTATAGCATAAATATACTGTAAAAAAATGTAAACGTACTACATCATTGTCTTGCCCATTGAGTCTGTATACCAAAGTCATTCATAATTATGACAAAATTCCCAGAGCATATGAATAACATTTCAAACAATATCATAATGAATGTGAAGAATATAAAGTAATTCTTTTACAGAATGGGAAGGTGCCCACGAACCCCAATCCTCCAACAGCAGTTCCAGATCTTCACCATCACCACCACCATCATTATCATCATCAAATAAGCCTCCAGCCCCCCCTGTCATCATTGTAACTGCTCCGTCCCGTGAGGACCTCACAGATACTGCACCCAGCACATCCATAGCAGAGGCCAACAGAGAGCGCAGACCAGGGCCATGTCCAGTGGTCGTAGGTGGCCACTTCATCGTAGGCAAAGCATAATGTTTCAGCATAACCCTGGGAGAATCACTGACCTCAGGTATACACACTACTGAGGTAATGACACCACTGACCACAGGTACACACACTACTGATGTACTGACACCAAAATCCACTAAATGTTGAAAGAGACCAGATTGGTTTTGCCAATGAGGCATTATCAGATTCACAAGTGTGCACCATAAGACTGCACTGTGTTCTGGTCTGTTTGTTGGACTGGGTTCAGATGAGTTTTTGTTCATTTCTGCAACAGGGCAGGATCATGTCTGCAGCAAAAGCTGAAGAACTTTACACCTCTCAGCTTTCTACTCACCCTTTACTTCCTCTTATGAAGCCCTAACCCTGTTGGCTTCAGCAAACAGATGCAACAACATCTTATTAATAACATTTCACCAAAATGTGATTGTATAAATGTGATTATGTACATGGTTAAAGTTCCTGTGTGTGTGTCAACAACATCTTATTAATAACATTTTCACCCAAATGTGATTACATAAGTGTGATTATATAAATGTGATTATATAAATGGTTAAAGAGCCTGTGTGTCATAATCGGTCTGATTGTTACAACTGTATATAAGGTGCCTACATTCACAACAACAACAACCCTAACAACAACAACCCCAACAACCCCAATCCTAACAACAACAACCCTTACAACAACATCCCTAACGCCCAACTCCTAGCAAATGAGGATTATGACTGTATACTGCTGAACATTAACGTTGGTTTGTGAGTAGCTCTAGGAATGATGTTAGGCCATTAAATGCATTTCTTGACCATTATTCACTTCACAACTTTCATATTTTGAGTCGGTAAGTAAAGATGTTTGAAATTATAAACAAAGGAAACTTTATCCAGGTTCTCGGCTCTGCATTAACACTAATGATATGACGCTTAGTAGTGTAACATGGATCATTAAAAGCTTGAACTTTCACATTTTGCATGTAGTCAAATGTTGTACACACACAGAATACGCAAAGCAATTTATATAAACCACATGATTCATACAAAATAATGTTTTAAATAAACACTATTCTCAATGAATTTCTGTATTTGTGTTGAGTTTAGATTTTTGCAGAAAGACGAGCGCCACCCAGTGACGCTACGTCATAACTCGGTGAAAAGTTCCACGTGCCCCATCGCGAGATATCCGGAAACTGTGTACCGTGCACGCGCCAGCCGTCGCTGCTTCCCACTGTTGTGTAGCTCAGAGTTTTATTAACTGATGGAGTCTGCGGCAGATCTGGAACCAGAACCGATCAAGCTGAAATCTTTAAAAACCAACAAAACGTTTACTGTACCACAGAAGGACAGGGTAATCTAGCTAGCTACCTTTTAATTGATACATTAACTCTATGTAAGGTACCTAAGATAGCTAAGGTGGCTAAGATATCTAGGGTAGCTAAGAGCTAATTCACTGTCATTTGCAAAGCATAGCGCCTCGATGCTCAGAGGACAGTGTGAATGTATACTGCAAACCCTAATGTGTTAACTACACATTAAATTAAAGTTATATGCCGGTCACCCTCTACAGACTAAAACTCGCAGGACGAGGGGATTGACGCTAGTCCTGCACAGACGGTTAGCTAGGATACCTAGCTAACTAGTCGGTGATCCAGTCCGGAGAGTCTATGGGTCATTTAAATAATCTATTTATCTTTGGGAAACGTCTGCGTCACAGATAACAATAAGTGTTTGGTTATGATCGTTATTGGGTTTATACTTGTCAGATCTTTCTTGTATGTATGATCCTTTATCTCTGTAGTTTGGGAACTGCAGAAGTGTTAAAGAGTTTGAGAAGCTGAATCGCATCGGGGAAGGAACGTATGGGATTGTTTGTAAGTTTTAGCTTTGAAATGTATTTGCATATTGATCCGTCAAATAAGTGTGTTTTTGCTTGAGAAGGAATTTGTATAAGCGTGTGTAACAAAGGTTTAACATGGTTTCATTACCTTTCCAAAAAGATAGAGCGCGCGACACAACCACACATGAAATTGTAGCCCTAAAGAAGGTGCGGATGGATAAGGAGAAGGACGGTGAGTTGGCCACGCCTAGTTCCCCGCCTGCTTACACAGGTCCTGGAAGCACACTAGAAGGTTGTATTCTTAGCTTTTTCTAGGACGAAAGGTTTTGTTTAGTGTTAATTTCAGCTACATGGTATTGTGCTAGTGGAATTATATGGTACTTTCTTTGTTATAGTTTGTCATTATAGTTTGTTGGAAGTGTGTAATGTGCATGTGTGTGTGTGTGTGTAACTGTAACGGTGTGATTTATATGTATAATGGGGTGTTTATAATTGTGTGTGTGTGTGTAGGGATCCCCATCTTCGGTCTGTGTGTGTGTGTGTGTGTGTGTGTGTGTGTGTGTGTAGGGATCCCCATCTTCGGTCTGTGTGTGTGTGTGTGTGTAGGGATCCCCATCATCGGTCTGTGTGTGTGTGTGTGTGTGTGTGTGTGTGTGTGTGTGTAGGGATCCCCATCATCGGTCTGTGTGTGTGTGTGTGTGTGTGTGTGTGTGTGTGTTTTGTGTGAGCATGTGTGTGTGTGTGTGTGTGTTTTGTGTGAGCATGTATGTGTGTGTGTATCTAGATGAAAGAATAAAAAAGTGATGGATTTGTAGACTCTTCTATCACAGGGGCCATTTACTGCCCACAAAAAAAGGTTTTTTGAAAATGTGTTTATATGTGACACATTTGCTGCTATTATAAACTAAAGGAAAATCTGTCGTTTAATTTCAAGGGGGTCTGGGTTACAAGGTTTGGTTACTTGGTTACAAGCAGCTTCCATAACTGTTTCTTTGCTTCATACCCAACCTCTCACCTCCTCCCAGTGTGTAGGTGCAACTCTGAAAGTGGAAGTTTACTAACCTTCTGCTCTCTCAGATCTCTACTGCATTTTCATCGATACGTAGGCCTCTCCAAACATTAAAACCAAACATGTATGGATTAAAAAAGGTTCACAAATATTACACATGCAAAATAAACACCTGAATCAGTTGGTGATCTATTCAACTTTAGCTTTAACAAATGACAGAAGTCTTGAATGTGAATATACCAGTTCATGTTGAATACATTGCATGCAAGCAAAGAGCACAATGGTGAAATACTTCAGAGGTTATTTCCAAAAGAGAAAAGGAATTCAAATTCACAATGGAATCTACAGATAGGCTGTGAGCTTACAATACGCTAACGTGTGAAACAGCACAATCATTCTTCTCCAGCCTCATCAATATCAACCTTAACAACTGAATTCTATCAACAGGCTAACAAATCCCCCCTCGCAAATGGCTTCTGAAATGCTATTGGCTGATAAATACAATGAGTTTGCATCCTTTTTAAACACTACAATCCATAATATCAGACAGAACATTAGCATATCCATATCCATTAAAAAATCTGGACTGTTATTTGAAACAATTAAGCAACTCATCTAACTGCAGTCTGAACAAGTAAATGCTCTATGCATGCTTGGTTCCAAGGGACTTAAAAGCTGCAGGCAAGAAAATCCTCCCAAACAAGAAAAAAACTGTTATATTAAATAATTACAGACCCACGTAAAATCTACCATTAACTTGAAAAAATAATTGCAAAAGTGGTTTTCAAACAATGGACAGGTTTTCTATCCTTAAATAGCCTTTATAAAAACAAGAGTTTAGCCCAACCCCAGCACAGACTGCTCCGATAAAGGTTCTTAATGACATTCATTTAAATATGGATTATAAAAATTATCTGTTTGTTTGCTAATTGATCATAGCGCTGCTTTTGCTAACACGGAGCCCAAAGCAGTTTCAGACAGATTGAGAATGGGGGTGGACTCTCGCATGAGTAGAAGGTGGAGTGATGAGGACGGAGGACCAGCCTCATCACCAGGACAACGGAAGATGCACCCACAGACTGCACATGACATGATGTGTGTTGTAAATCGTCACCAGGTTGTCCATAGGACCAGTGAGTGTACCACAACCAACCTGTTTTGTATGCTGTATTTGTTATTTGTAACAAGTTTATTGCCTCTTTGCAAGATCCAGTCAAGTATCTATCTAATGTGCTACTATTTGGATTATATGACATTAATAAACTCGCTTGAACTCTCCAGGTAACATTACAGATAACATAATGTTATTGTTTAACTGCTCACTAACTAGGGTAAAGAACCAGTTACAGTTTTGCTGACACCAGTTACCTGTAAAGTGTCCAATCAGCCATGCCCATTACGCATATATTAATTATGCTAACACAATTAGCTCCGAGTTCCAAGATAAAGCAAACAGCACTGAATGCACCAAGGTTATACTCCATATAAATGTATGTCCTTTTTAAAAAAAAAAAAATTCTTTTGTGTTATTCCATGTCTACTCTGTCTGTAGATCTCTGTTGCACATGGTAGCATACAGAGCAGGTAAAATTCAGTAGGCAGGGTTCTGCAGCTCTTCTCTCTTCTGTAGAGAAGGTGTATACAGCTTTCCACACGCTCACCTTAGCTCTATGGGAATTTCTCCCAGCTGACTAATTTAATATGGATCTGTTGCAACATATAATGCGCTGTGCAGAACATTGGCCATATTTTTTACAACCTGAACTCCACAGTCCTGACAGAGGAAAGAGAAGGACATGAGCTCCAGGTGACGAGCCCTCTGGGAGAAGCAAGTCTGTGAGGCCTACCTCCAATGGTCAATCACTCCACCAAGTGAGCAGTACTTCCAGCACACACAGCAAGTACCTGCCTGCAGCCTGCAGACAGATGCTTTCAGAGCAGTATGGTTTGTGCTTTGGTAACATCTGGGATTTATTCTTATGGCTGTGGTGCTTGGACACACTAAGAAAAGAAAGGCAAATGGAAACAGTGATGCTGTAACTGTGTGCGCTTGTGTTTTGGTGTGGTGAGTGTGGTTGCTGTGATTGGTGCAATAGAATCACTTGGTGTGGTTGGTGTAGTTGGTACAGTTGGTGAGATTTAGTGCAGTTGGGGCCTTCAGTACGATTTGTGTGGTTGTGGTTGGAACAGTCAGTACGATTGACATAATTAGTGTGGTTGTTGTGGTTGGTACCGTTGGTGGTACAGTTGGTGAGATTATCACAGTCAGGGGGAGTCAATACGACTGTACAGTTGGTGAGATTAGCACAGTTGGGGGAGTCAATACGACTGTACGGTTGTTGAGATTATCACAGTTGGGGGAGTCAATACGACTGTACGGTTGGTGAGATTACCACAGTTGGGGGAGTCAATACAACTGTACAGTTGCAGTGCTGCCATCACTGCACACGAGGAATTTCTTATCCGACTTTGCATGACATTTCTCAGTGAAACCATACGTTGCTGTCAGTTTAATAAACTGTTGTGGTGAAGACTGGTGAAGAGCCATAACATGCAGTGTGAAATAAGAAATGCAGTATGATAATATTTTTAAAATAATACATGCAAAAAAGTAATATTTTGCTAAGGCTTTGAAAAAGGTGTCTCAGAGTGATTAATAACTGTTATGTACCACTCATGCACACTGGCTTTGAAGTGGGAATATTTAGCTTTTATAAGAACTGCGCTGGGCTCATTTTCCGAAGCGACAGGGAGAAGAAAAGAAGAACCGTGAGCATAATGAGACAGTCAGCTCCCAGAGAAAACACCAGCATGACAAACAGAAATATGCTCGAGGCTTTGCTCGGTGACACTGGTGGAATCAAACACCGAACAATGGCATCGCTGGGCAACAAAGAGAAAGAACAGAGGCAGCGTGCGGACCTTTGAAAGCATCCGTCAACCGGGATTTCAACAGGCTGTTCTCTCCAGGACCACAAACATATACCTAATGTGCTGTGTAACCTCCACCTATGACAAACATACTGTGTGCAACAACGCAAAACAAAGCCCTAAAATAGGACAGCATGCAGCTACACTGCATGTCCCCATATCCTTTGTAGGAAAAAATACGAATCCTGAACCATTATGAATATATTATTAGGGTTATTTTTTTCTGCTGCCTTTGTTCATACCCATTGATGATATTTATTCTTTGCCCATCCTGTAACATGTAACGTGCTTAGGAGAACCTTTTCAAAGGACCTTCGAGCCCTAACATTAAGTCTAAATGTCTTTGCACATCTTTAGGTCTAATATTTGTCTAACCAAGCCACTCGTAATGCTTTTCATATTACATCTATGTCTGGCAGTCGATGTGTGACTCCATTATACTGAGTGCCAGTGATTGTTGTTGAAGTAATGCCACAGACCCTCATACCAGGTTTGTCACTCTTCTCTCCTCTCCCCTCACACTGCAACATCACCCTATAGATTGGTCTCTAACCTCTCCAGGAAATTGCATTTTGCGATAGGCTTATTGAATGCGTTCTGTTTTCTCCTACATGGCAAGGAAAGCATTCCCCTCCTTTAGATTGCATTCTTCTCTGTCCACAAATGAGTTATGTTTGTGCAAAAAGCCTGGAGTAAAGAGAAATAGATTTGCGGCAGTCCAAAACAGCAGGACACGGTAACCTTGCTTTGGTATGATTTAGCCCCGTACATCCATGAATAAACAACCTGAGAGGCCTTGTGGACAATTTAATAATATTACTTATAATACCATTGTTATTCAGCAGAGCTGTTCTGCTGAGGTGCTTTGACAGAGTATTTGCATTTTGTTTATGTTTTTACACACAGTTTTTACACACCACTTTATACTTCACCAGTGGACCAGCTTTCAAGGGTTATGGGAGCCGAAGCAATGTAATGGGGAGTGTATTGCCCAGTATCAAAAGTATCAAATGATTTGTAGATGTCTGAGGTGACTATAAACATGTTTGAAGTAAAGTCCTCTACTCCTTAGTTTATGTTGCACATGGCTTTTTGTGTTGTTTGGCTAAGAGTGTGCATTTCCCACGTTTTTTAAAACCCTTCATTTGTGCTTTTCTCTGGCCATTAGGTAACAATGAAGCTCCTAGTAAAGTTGTGCCTGGTTCCTGCTCTTGTGTTTGCAGGCCCGCCTTGAACCACCTGTGTGGTTTGGTTATCTGCTATAGTTAAGGAGTTATTTTTAAATTCATTCAACTCAGTTCCATTGAAGTGACAAAAAAAAAAGAGGAGCAGCTGCATCTGACCTCAATTCCACGCGTATAAACTTTAAATAGGACTTTAGTTCTCTTTCGGCTCTTCTTGTGCACTCAGTACCCATCTATATAACACTGAATTATGGGTAGTGTATTCAAGATGTATTCAAGTGTATTCGAGTTTTCTTCATGAGCCAAGACAGCAAAAACAGACGTGACAGAAATAACATAATATACCGAAAAGGTTTTAAAAGGGTACAGATAAACATGTAAGAGACTAAAAGTGCGGGTTTTTTTTTTTGTCAAGCATGTTTTTACCCATGATCATCACTGTATATAATAAGCAATGAGGTTTGCCATAAATAACAACATAGAACGGCCTGGGACTAGTGTGTTTTCACAGTGCACATATCAAGCTCGCACCACATTCACCCTCCTCCAACCCCTTTTTCAAGATTATTTGTTCAGACATTAAATCAGTTTTCCTGCTTTAGAACCAAAAGACACAGTGCAGTGTCTGTCCAATGCAAGGTGATCCTACCTCAGCCAGAGGAAAAAGTCCTGAAGTGTGAAGTTTTCACGTTCCTTTCATGAACCACCCGAAGTGGACAGCTGATGCCCTATGAGTTCCTCATGCAGGCCTTTATTTCTCTAGCTCCTTCCTGCTAACAGAGTCAGATCAAGTTATAGCAGAGAAGCCTCTGTAGCTTCAGACTGCCTTACTGAAGCAGGCTGTTACTTACCTGCCATTTTCTTCTCAGCAGTGATGTTTTTTTTCCCCCACTTCGGTTGAGTTCAAAGTTGGGTTAGATACCTAGTATGCTAAGAACAGATCGTGTGGTTTACTATAACTTAAAATGACAAAAAAGTTATGAAAATCCCCTTCAACTCACAGCTGATGAACAAATTACTTTCACCCAACAATAAATCTAACACCCATCTCTCACAATTCTTACTCTATTCACAATTACAAAAATTTGTTTATAAACACAATCTGTATGTTTCACCATTTTGTTATTTGAAAACAAAAAAAACACTCCTCACTGACTTGAGATCAGCGGTGGGCTCCTGAAGGGCCCCATTCTGAGTGTTGAGTTGTGTTGTTGCTGCACACTGGTTACAGGTCACTGTCTCAGCCATCTACTTTTCCTTTGAGTCACGCACTCCCCCCTTCATCTCACACTTTGAAGTGTGGTCATGGAGGCCAGCTCCTGATCAAGGCAGGAGCAGAAGGATTTGTCCTACCAGCCTGTGTCTGGGGAACCGAGCAGCCCCAAACAGCACAACTAGGAAAGGCAGAGCAGCCTCTCGACTTTTAAACAGGTTTAGACCTTTTAAGCCACTGTCTCCCATTAGAAACTTTAAAAATATGATCTCAAAGATAGGTCATCAAAGACATTAGTGTCCAACACATTCAATCGTCATGCAGTGTTAGTGTCACCACAGGACACCAGACAGCACCGTCAGTCATGGGTTCTCCTCTACTCTGTTTCAGGAAGGCAGTATCTGAGCAAATCACGATCTCTGCACAGCGATCTTTCATGGCATAAAACTGTTAAATCTCTGATATTAAATCATTTATCTGGGCCAGTTATGAGGAAACTTGTGCAGTGTAATTAATTTCTAGTTTAATGTCACTTTTCATTTCAGCACTGCTATTGCATCGACACCCTCACATTACGCAAATCACCTTGAAACATGAAAAATGGGAATTGAAGCGACCGTCGGAAATGACAGACTTGGGCTTCCACTGTGGAGATCTACTCAAACATGGATCTAGTTACTCAAACATGGTTGGACCAGAATTGTGCACTTTTTCCCTCTGCCATCGCGACTCAAGCAGGTTGCTTTTTATTAGATATGCATCATATTTCACCTGTTAAAGATGATTTCACATCAGTTCAGATACTGATCCCACTGACGGCCTGTGCGTAAACACTGTCAGACAGGCATGTTGTAAGGTATGTAGTAAGCTTTCAGTCCTGAATGCTACAAATTTCAGTACTGAACTCACAGATCAATGACAGCATGTTTCCTCTGCTGTTTCATCAGAAGAACACATGGATTTGTCTTGACAGGAACAAGACAATCACAATAAAAAAGATCAGACCTACACGAATTATGGCTGTTGGCTTTGCCGTGAATCAAGCTCGTCACATTTGGCTGTCAGCTGTCACTGTTTGTTCTCCCAACACCTTATCATAATACTTGAGTGGCAGAACTCGGGGTATCTGCACTGAATCCCGTCTGATTCTTTATCGTTTCCGTGTGTTCTGATTCTTTACCGTTTCTGTGTGTTCTGATTCTTTACCGTTTCCGTGTGTTCTGATTCTTTATCGTTTCCGGGTGTTCTGATTCTTTATCGTTTCCGGGTGTTCTGATTCTTTATCATTTCCGGGTGTTCTGATTCTTTACCGTTTTGGTGTGTTCTGATTCTTTACCGTTTTGGTGTGTTCTGATTCTTTACCGTTTCCGTGTGTTCTGATTCTTTACCGTTTCGGTGTGTTCTGATTCTTTACCGTTTCGGTGTGTTCTGATTCTTTACCGTTTCCGGGTGTTCTGATTCTTTACCGTTTCTGTGTGTTCTGAAAAAGCCAAATGGGAGTGTAATGCATTGTCAAAGTCTACATCCCATAGGAGCCTGTGATGTATAAAGGTAGCTTAGGCAAAGAGCAAATATGTGTTTAATAAATGCTTCTTCTCTTCTTATACCCCTGAGAAAGCTTGACAGGGCAATCGATTCATGTCAAATGATTTACGAGTGATCCTGGTTTAATTTATTGGTTCATTTGTTAACCCCCATTCGAAGGGTGTTTACATAGACCTGCAGTTCCTTATAGAGTCCGCCGAAGAAAAAAGCATCTGCAGGCATGATCTCTCTTAAAATGAAGCTGTCAGACCTCGAGAGGCATCAGGGCCATTTCTATTTGACCTGCAATCAGCTCTGTGCAAGCATCTGCACGTGTGCCTCCGAGCTAGATGTGCATGAGCTTGGGTAAAGCATGAGTAGTATGATGAGACCAGGAGGCCTTCACAGTGAGCACAGGCTCATCAAACCTGCACCCCCCACCCCCACCCCCTTGCACACAACCCCCTGCCCAAAGGCTCTACCAACTACCCCGTCAGCACAAAAGCAAAAGGGGTGAGAGGGCAGCTGGATCAAAGCCCCACTGAGGTCACCTCATCTTCTGCGGCCTGACTCCTCGGTGCCTGCTCCTCAAACACGTCCCCCTCTCTCCCCCGACCCTTCAGAAACAAGCAGAGGCCTCTGATCCCACTCTCCTCCACCAGAGCTTTGATTTGCCCAGCACTGACTGCTTATTCTTACAGATGGAGTGAAACGGCTTTGAACCCTGATCTCTTTGAAGGGTGAAAAGCATTCAAGTCTTCTGAGTGGGAGCCAAAATACAACAAAAAGCTCGTCTTGCTCGTCGTCAGAAACTTGTGGCGATAAGCTGCCTATTATTTGCAGGCTTTGTATGAAGCGGGTTTACATACTAATGCATTTGATATTTACAGTATGGTAGTTTACAGCCTTCCATATAAGGACTCAGAGTTCTTTCTGTTTCTACAGTTAGTGTGAACCAGAATTCAGTAGGCCAATTAAAGTCACATGTTTTAGACAAGAGTCATAGTCAAAAAGGTTTCAGGGACATTCGAGGACAACTGACAACATTCAGGAGTTTAGCTCACTCCATGTTCTAAGGAGCAACTTCCCTTTATTCTCTGGCACTCTTAAGATCCCTGGTGACCTCTCATCCCCAGACCAGAACACTCCATGCTTGCCTTGACCAGACGCTTCCAGCATGACCACGTTCAGAGCTCTGGCAGACCACAGCTTGCACCTGCTTACTCTTGGACCCAGAATATGTTTTCTGTTTGGAACACAATCTCTGTGTATGGTACCACCTCTCCACCAGACTACAATGTCTGACTAGACTATGATTTACTGGATTACGTAAAGACTCTGGAATTCTGACTTATGCTTTAAAGTCAAAGTAAATATAACAAGGGGAATATAATGATAAATTCAAAGAATGTAATTGTTGCTAACTTTTGGATAATGCTATAATATGAAATAAATAATAATTATGTAATTAATTGTTGTCACAGTGTGTCAACCCCGCCAGCCAGAGGGACAAGCCAACACCAGCAAACACTCCTACACATCCCATAGTTCTTCCCAATCTCCTTGTTCCTGGTTAAATCCATGTTATGTTTTTTTTCTTCCCTGCATAGCACTAGTATCCCACAGGAATGATCTCCTCTGCCCACTGATCTAAGGGCTGCTCAGAGAGCGCTGCCTTGACAACTATCTCTGTGGCTCATCTCATGTCTTTGCGTTGCTTTACATTGCTGTTAATTTTTTTCCTTGCCACTTCAGGCTACGGAGAATAAAGATGTTTATACCTCTTGCTCCTTCTGTGCTTCTGCAGTCACAGCTATTTAAGTTATTTAGATGTGGAAACATATATGGGCTGAGTATACGTATATTTAGATCACGCAAGACGTAATAAATTAAACACGTAGTCCAATTTAATTATCAAATAACAGTAAAAAATATATATAAGCCTAACTAATCTGACAAGTAAAATACTATGTTTTGACTGCGGTAATTGTATTATGTAGTAGCATGTATTAGTATAGAACAACACTTTATGGACACGGACCCCTGAGAGGGCAATTCCACCACAAAATGGAAGCTATTATTGATTTTTGAGTCCTGAGTTCAGTCTTGGCAGGAGCCTGGACCAGTATCCTGTCCCCTGTCTAAACACAGCTGAGCCTCCATCTCCGCCTGATTTACTGATAGATACAAGCCGTATCTTCTGCCCTGTCTCACTGTCTGACACCATGACACATAGTGGTGCAAAGAGTACACACACACACACACACACACACACACACACACACATCACAATTAAGCTCTATTCTACTAACCTCTTGCTCTTTAAGCAGATGATGGTAGGCACAGCTGAAAGCTACTGTCCCTAAAGCAGTAGGAAAATCTTTGAACTTTAAAACATTTTTTCTTTATTTTTGACAATGATTGGAGCCCTATTACTCATGACCAAATGTAAATAACACATAACCTTTAGCATGGAGGGCCGGGGAGATGATTGTGGAAAGAATATGGCCATACATAATCCTTAGCTAATGCCTCACCAAACAGGCTCTCTCTCTCTCTCTCTCTCTCACTCCCTCTCTCTCTCCCTCCTTCTCTCCTGCTTCTCTAACTCAGGCGACCAATTTCCCTCTGTATCGATCAGTGGTCAATTCCAGCCACTGGAAGAGGCAACTCTTACTCCCTATGGATTTTCACGTCAGCCACATGACTGACTGCAAATAGTCAGTCGCCAATCACTTCCCACTTTTCAGCCCTTGCCGGTTGGCCCCAGGGCCACTGTGGCTGGGTTGCACACTGAGGCGAAGGAAGAGGGCGGAGTCCTTGTGCCTGTACAATCTTACAAGGATCACTGCCACCCCTGAACCAGTGATCCATCAGTCTGGTGAGAGTCAGAGTGTGTGTGTGTGTTTTATACTTCTTGTACAATAAATACATTCAAGAGTGACTGCACAGGTGCACAAGAGTGCCAGCGACTCAGAGAGAGACGGGGAACAGTAGTACAGATTTCCCTAATTCGGGGTAACTTTGGCTAAAGCAACAATAATAAAACAAGGACGATGAGCTTAAATTTACAGAAAAGCCTGAATGTGACTAACACCTGTCTTTCTTCCTCTCATTTGATGGTTGATGCATGGACACATGTGAGAAGACACCCTGCCGCAGAGGTTTTGCATGCGGAGCTAGAAGTTACCCTAGTGATCATGTTAGACTAGCATTGACATTAGCATGGACTTGAAGGCATGCGGTATTTTTCAGGTGACAGGTCACTCTCCATCTCTGGCCCTTTATTCACTGCCATGGTAACAGTGCTTTATTCACTGCCATGGTAACAGTGCTTTGCCGTCGAGCCCCGCCATCACAGTTCCTGGCTGCCAGAGTTTCCACGGTGATAGTAGTCTGTTATTCTGACTCTGGCCTGCTATGTAGCATCAAGTGTGTGAACGAATGCCCCAATGTGTATGTAGGACTCATTCTTAAAAAACAGAGTAGCATTTCTGCAAGCATATTTGGGAAATGTGCTTTTGTATTCAGGAAAATAGTTTAAGGTTGGTAAATCTTGTGTGAATTTTGTTTATTTGCATTTGGGTTAAATTTGGAAAAAGGGCAAAATATTTGAAACCCAAGTCAACAGCAAATCAAATAATCGGAGCAGAGCTAGTGCATCCGCTTGGATCCACGTTTAAATTATTTCCATAGGAATTTCCGAAAAGACCTGAGAATGAAGAGTTCTTTCTAAATGTCTATTCACATGACTTAATTTGGGCAGGTCGTCATACCCAGGAATACCTTCCCCAACTTGGGGAGTCATTGAGGTAGAAGGGGAAGGCTTTACTCCCATCCATGAGCCTTCTTTTCTGTGTGCATCCAACTGTATCTTTATTTGAACAATCCCTATAACAAACCATTTATTGTACTATTATTTACTGCAAATATCAAAATCTTTCCCATTAGAGGATAGTAAGTTGCTGGACACTTCTGATTTAAAGCAGTAGAGCTCAGGCTGGTGCACCAGAGCCATAAGGATGCAGTCCTCTTCCTCTCTCTACACATCCCTTCCTGTGTGATGCAAACATACTGCTGTGAGATGCAAACATGGCTATTGTACTCTAGTACGGCCTACCGATTTCAGGTCTGTTTTTTGGGACGTGCTTCTGGATTGATTCTTATTTGCTCACGGTCGTTCCCCTCGGAGATGAAGCTGTGCGCTCGGGTCGCCTTATTGATCAGTGGGGCAGCAATGCAGAGAAGAACATGGAGCTTCCAGGAACAATGTGAGAGCATCACATGCCTCAGAGGACACATCTAGAACCAGCAGTAATGGCATTCATTGTAAGACCTGCTTCCTTCTTGTTCTAGATTTAAATTTTTAAAATGCACTCCCTCTCTTGAAAGACTGAAATTTAATACTGATCGGCTAATTGGGAACTGAGCAAAATGCATGTCTGGTGCTATTTCACTGCTAAGGGAACCAGAACACACATTTTAAATGTGCTTATGTGATCCCAATTAATGGTTACAAATATGCAGTTAAATGTATGAGCTTTGGTATTAATGATGTCAAGTCAAATGCTAGTCATCCCTCCTCGGGATGACAAGGGAGAACACAGATATGACGAAGACAGGCATGGAGACTCCTGGTCAAAAACAGGGAGGGAGGTCCAGAGATGGAACCTCAAGGTGATGGTAGGTGTTGACATAAATGTACACATGAAACAACATGGTCAAACACACAAAGCACACATTTCATACACACACACACACACATGTGCACACCATGACAAGACCCTTTCAAACTTATTACGTACTTGGAGAATGATGCAGATAATCATGTAAGTGAACCCACAAGTGATGGGAAACAGGAACCTGTGTTATGGCTGTGTGAGTAAACCATAGACTGAAGACAACCAATCGCTGTGCTCAGTTCATAAGCAGAAACAACAGAAGAGCAGAAATGTAACCCTCCAGTCTGTGCTGCTTCAATCACATCTTGATTAACAGCTTATGACGGCATTCAATAGCTGACTGATGATTTGATTACTTCGTTATTTTGCAGATTCTCACCAGCTTGCTAAACAGGTCCATTTCTCCAGTAGACATGTCAATTTCAGCCATTCTTGGTCTATCATGCATTTCAATTTGTATTCACACTTAGTGCATGAAGTTTAAAACATTCATAATCATTTATATGAGCTGGTAGAACCAAAATCAAATGAGGAGTTACTCATGAACTCCAGCTTTGCGTCTATTGGACGGCCACTTCCCTTGTGCTGATTGAGCACTTGGTCATGATTCCTTCTTTGTGAATTGCATAGTATTGATTGGTGCCATTGATTTTTTTCTATTTACTGATCGAGTGTGTGATCTCCTATGGAGATTAGCTGAGCCTCACTGACTCCAAGGTGTCAAGACCAACCCAAGCAAATAAATAAATAAATTTTTTATGAAGAAAGGAATTTAAAATTAATTAAAATTGACCTGTCTTATAGTAAGAATTACAGGGTCCATTTGGCCAACTCTCTACATTCATACACCTTACAATACATCCTCACACATACAAGTGCCATTATAAAAGATGATTCTGTGCTGATACTTTGATGTTATTTAACCCTCTGAAGTCTAAAGCTGTTTTTTTTCTGTTTATGTTCATTTTATAAATAATTGCACAAACAAGATCAAAAAGGAATTAGAAAAAAAATTCCACAAAGTAAAATTTACATTTACTGATGCTCTTACCCAGACTTACAGAAGGGCTTTTTAGACTCTATTAATGACATATATGTGACGGCACACAGGTCAGTGTTAAGTTAATACTGACTAAAAATATTTGGCTAAAGTCCTGGCTGGAGTGAATAGAAGAAAGTAAGAAGATATTTGTTATAAATAGTGCAAATTTTAGTGACTCAGTGAAGAGGTGAGTCTTCAGTCATTTGAACATAGCAAGGGACTAGAGTTGAGCAGAACTAGAGGTTCAAAAGTGACATGGGACAGAATGGGGTTTGATTAGAACCTTTAGAGGTGTGTGGAAACTGGCCCACTTATGGGTTTGTAGGTGAGTGTTACATGAAGTTAATGGTTAGCAAACTGCTAGATGAAGTAGAGGAGGGAATTTAAAGTGATCCATGAAGAGATGTTGGCTTCACGCCCTGAGTTATGAACATGAACATGGAGTGTGGAGATTTAAATCCAGACTGGTTAGGCACCTGTAGCACATTCATCTAAGCAAGACGTCTGATTATAAACAGAAAGTAAAAAAAAATAATAATAATAAAACAAATTGTGGTTAGAAACAGTTTGTAGTTGAAAATGGCTTGCAGCTTTGACATCCTGTGTACTTGACGAAGAATCGTTAACAAAAGAATTAAGTAATTGAGTAATGAAAGGAAGCTGGTCTTGCAAGATGGACTAGAGAAATGTGGAAGGGGTGAAATTTAAAGAGCAGTTGCTTGGGTTAAAGTTAAACTGTTGGAGTTCCTCTGTAGGCAGTGGGGAAATTCATAGGCATAGGTTTGCTGTCATTTAGAAGTACTGACAGGAGAAAAGGATTGACGTGTGTAGTTGATCTCATCATCAAAGAACGTGGCAAATCATCAGTAGTGATTGAGGATGGCAGGGGGGTTGGGGAGAGTAGAGAAGAGAGGAAAAGATGTTCAACAGCTAGCGTGAGTCAGTCCGTGTAAAATGATGTCGTGGCTGCAGGTCACATCAGAGGAGAACTTCACTAGAAGAGCATGATGGGACAGGAGATCAGTGTCAACTTGAGTTGTAAGTGGTGTGATGGAGTAAGAAGTACAGCGGTGCTGTAATTTCAATGCACCTACAACTTTCCCTAGCTGTAATGTGGAGGCTTTCTAGATGACAGACGGAAGTCTGTCAAGTAAAAGCTTCGTGAGTGAATCAGAGTTGTCAAGGACCAGATAAGTCAGCCGCAGGTTAGCTTTACCACAAATCAGGCTGACGACTCTCCTGAATGGGGAGCTGTTGGCATTTTACTGATAGCTCACTGTATTAAAAAAAAGAAGCTCTCTCTCTCTCTCTCTCTCTCTGACATGCAAATTAAGTGAGCTCAGTGCTTTTTGGATTAAGAAATTGCTCCATTGCTTTAGTCTGTCTTTAAAAAAAATGTTTGAAAGTGTGGACAGAGAGAAAAGAGAGAGGGAGAGACTGTGTGGGTGGATTCACCTCTTATTGGTTTGGACAAATAATATTCCTCGCATATGCTACAGATCTAAACACACTTATAGTAAAGGTCATCTAGACAGCTTCCACTTTATAAGCTAACACAAAGCTTAACTGCAGTGAAATTACAAAACCAATGTGTTCCTTACTCCAGCTCCCCTCTTACAGCTCTGACTTGGTGGACATGTTAAAACACATTAAATATAAAGTGACTGGGGATAAACCAACAAATGCTCCGGCAATGGAAGTGATTTTGAAATTGTTATTATTTTCAAACCAGTTGCCATTAACGATAATGCAGTTGGACGAGTCGTGATCTGAAGGAAAAAAGGCTCGTTTGCCCTGTGACCTTCTGCTCAGCAGCACCATTCTGGAGGGATTTATTATCTGCAGCTGTGGAATACCGCACTGTTTGATTGTTCCATCACCAGCTCCCGGATGATTTCTAATAAACAGCAATACACATTCAAAGACATTATCTGGGGGAAGCAGTATCACTTAACAAAGCGTTGAAAGTTTTTTTTTTTCTTTTCTGATTTAAAAGATCGCATTGTGCCTTTACAAGGCAAATGTGACATGTTAGCGAGGTAGGAGAGTGAGACAGGAGGTGGTGAGTTTGCAGGGTTATCGATCCCTTAAGAAACAAAATGAAACAAAATCAACAAGGAAAATAAATGGAAACTAAACAGAAACAAAATTCACAGACAACCAGGATAATTTTCTCTTAGTTTGGGATTATTAGTCAGGCTAATGCAACTCACTGATTGAAGGAACCTGTGAGGTTAAGTATCTCTGGAGTGACTGATAACTGGTAGTGAGTTAGTATTCTGGCGATAAGTTAGTATTTTGGTGATGTGGTCGGTAGGTGTGTTCTGAACTGGAGTCATGATTGTGGGGATGTTTGTGCTCGTGGGTGTGTGTATCCCTGAGATAACATGCGGGCCTGGAATAAGCATGGTGGAATGAAAAGATCTGGGTACTGGATTTGGTTGACTGGCAACCAGCTCCTCTCTTCAGGTTCATACCCCTCACAGTCAACGAGATGTTGTATTTTTCCTCAAACTTTCCATGAGTTCAACAAAGCCTGCAAGGTGTAGGCTGGCCTCCCACTTCCAGTGGTGATGGTGGACTGGCAGGCCAGTCTGTGGAGTCCAGGGGACCTGTTTTTACAGGCTTACGCAGTGAAACAGAAGGATGGAGAGATGCGACTACCCACAGGTAGGTTGACTCAACAGGTTAACTCATTAATGCACTTTTCTATGGTATAAGGGCCAATGTACGTGTGTCCAGTTACCAGTCTGTCTGTTGGGCCTTACCCATAGATTAGTTAGGCTACCCATACATCATCTCTCACTGTATCTACAGTGTGGAGGCACTGATGGGTATTCTCACAGACTCAGTGGCTTCTCTGAAACTGTGCTTGGACTGTGGATAGACCGAGGTGGGTGCATTCCAGGGGTACAGTGGTGGTTGGTAGTCTTCGAACATGCATTTAAATGGCATGAATCTGGTAGAAGCGTGATGCAAGGAGTGTATGGTTATACTCTGCCCATACAAGGAAGAAGTTTTATCTGTCAGGTGCATCCTGACTCAAGAGCTACGAGATCACGTTGTGTTACTGTAGGTGGCATCTCAGTGAGAGGCCTACCATGATGTTTGACTTTCTCAGGAACTCCATTCACACCTGACATGAACTGCAACCTTGTTCTGAAATCACATCCCGGAGCAGTCCAAACTGGTGTAATGTGTGTTAAAATGGTTTAACCTTCGAGGGCTGGGATATTGGTATTGATATTGGATATTGGTAAGTCCACCACGAGGTGTCTGGAGTGCATGAGGTGTCTGTAGTTGCACCGATGGGGCGTTCCTGTGTCTTTTTGGTCACATCTGGAACAGGGAATTACGTGCTTAACCACATCTTAATACATGCTGGGCCACCAGTGTCCTGGGAGGAGCTGGCCTACGTGTATCAAAATGGGTCGACCTTTTCCCATTGAGGGATGGACCCAGACGATTAGATTCAATCTCCAGTACAGCAGCATCTATAGTTTACCTGGTGGACACGGTTGATGAAGGTTGGCATTCATGCCAGTTAATATGAACAAGGAAGCATGAGAGGGCATCAGCTTTGGTGTTTTTAGAGCTGTACCAGTATTAGAGGAGCAGCGTACATGGCAGTGGGAGACTCAATATCTGATTGGTGGGCCATGAAATGAGTAGATTATGTTGTCATAGCCAGGGTAACCCTAGGGTGATTGGATGAACTGGGGGAATTCATTAAATGAAACAAAAGATTAACAGCTCTAGGGGTGGAACAGAATCCAAATACACTTTTTTAAGCAAAACACACACACACAAAGCAAGAAAATATCTGGCTAGTATTCTCCTGTTACTCCTGTAACTTTGTCTATATTGTTGGCAGAAGAAAATATTCCTTTTCTCTGCCAACTTACTTAGCAGAGGAGGTACTTGAAGTACCTTTTGGGTAATTATTTCAAATTACATTTACACTTGACAAGTACCAAGATATGTGATTAGCCAGTTAGGCTATTCTTATTTTTGCAGGAAATATAGCAAAGTTATATCATTAGCTCCTTAGTTAGCTTCACTGTCTACTAGTTGTTATCTCAGTTTATTAATAATTAATATATTAAAATATTATCCTAAAGTTAAAAGCGTTTCAAAATCAGAATCAGAATCGTTACCATTGAGGTCATTGAGGTCCAGTGTAAAAGGAAAAAAAAAACAGAAATGTGGTACAACATTTAGAGTAACAGCAAGTGTATGAAACATGTTAAATATGTGAACTCTGATTATGTAAAAGATAATTTATTACAAATTAGTAGGTCAGCTAACATTTCACACAGTGCTGGTGTGATGGCACCAATAATAATAGGCAAACAAAACAGTTCAAAGCCAAATTTGCAAATGACTATAATAGCATTTGTCTGTAATTAAGATAAACTAAGCTTACTTATCATGTATTAGATAATGTTCTAATTTATTATTCATGTCGTATTAGCATGAAAGCTCCACACATACAGTAATTTAGCAACACGTCAGGTCTAATGAAACAGTGTCTGTCCCCACAGAAAACTAACAAATCAAAACTTTTACACAGAAACAAGTCGTTTTATATGTATGTTGTGTATAATGTATAATCTGGTCTAATGATGGACCACCACAATAATGTATAATCTGTATAATGTATAATCTGGACCAGTGATGGACCGGTGTGCAAGATGGCTGGCACTGCCCTTCTCACTGTGCACACCAGGCTCACGGGGATCATGCAGACGAACTGGAGTGCAGACGCAGGCGCTGTTGGATTCTTTTCTCCATCTCTTCAGGAATGGGGCGCTCCCTGCCATGCCACATACACGCTGGGCCCAGCTGTGCATACAGCGTCACTGTCGGAGGCACCCGTGCCTGTGTTTTAACCCCCACAGTGATTCATACTGATGAAAGAACATACACTTAGTGAAATAATAGCCCAATCCAACTACATGTAGGGGCAGCCTGAGGCCCCCAAAGTGTGTAATCGGATAATATGAAGGATCAGCTGTCCACCGTGACACGCTGGATTAAAATAGCTGCAAAGTGCAATTAGCTTCGATTAGAAACGAATAGTCTTTGGTATCTGTCTGAAGAGCTGGCTGCATTAACTCTTAGATGAAGGTGCAGTGAAGGAAGAGGACACACATTAAGATCCACCAAAAAGAATCAACGTTGATCTGGAATTTTTGTCTGAAAAAAATTAAAATAAAAAACCTGGCAAACTCGATCACTAAAGCAATGGCTGTGCTGCAGTGCACAATCACAAGTTCACATAGACTCAATCACAAGCTCTCCTGAATGCTGAACCTGAAGCGCAGCCTGTCACAGCACATCGGTCTTCAATTCATTAACGATTGCGCAGAGCGTGGTGATGATCTTATCCAAGAGTATAATGGACCGCTGACCTATGATGAAGAATGACTGCAGGTCATCAAACAGTGTCATGGCGAGATTCCCTACTGTTGCTTGATACCACTGGTGGCAACAATTTTTAGAGCAGCAATGTTGCAGAACTCACTCTGAAGCGATTTAAGTCACCGACTGTAACTAAATTGTTAATGTGTATTCAGTAACAATATTTTAGTAGAGTTGCTCTAACTGACATAGCAGACATACTGAAAACAAGCCATACCATAGCATTACACTCAGTATACTGTCTAATAAACACAATTTAGAGTATAGTGAAAACTTTTTAGTATTTCAGTAATCAGATTTGATTAAAATTAACAATTAGCCTGAAAACAACTAGAGGCATTTCTCCTCCAAACACTGATCATCCAAGACCCTCTGGTCCATCACCTCAACCAAGGCTCCTTCCTCCACTTAGCAGGTAAACTCAGCCTGGACTTATTTATGTAACTCATCCAAAGAGGCATTGATCAATGCCTGATCATTACAGTGAGCGGTGCCACCATCGAGCGGAAACCCAAGACGTAACCCGCGGCTGAACGGCTGTGCCCCGAATGGGTCGCAGCACTGTTCTCCCGCAGGTTCTGCCCTGCCTTAGGAAAACCTCCACCTTAAGCTGCTTCAGAAAGCCGATGTGTGCACTCAGAATTGTGTTTGGCTAGGTGTCCATTGAGACATGACACGTAGTACGAAAGTTATTGAAATAAAAACAATAAAAAGAGCAAAAAAAGAGAAGAATCAATACAACAGGGCCCTGGCTTTGTTATGCCACATCACATATTTTGCTGATATGTTTCGCTACATGAAATATATTTTAGTACCTACCTCTTTCTTGTGTGCTGACACATCAGCATACTAATAAGAATTCAATTACTCTGTCCCCACCCATCAGAAGATATGAAGAGCTACTTGCAGATCTATGAAGATCCTCTTAGATCTTCACTCATCACAAAACGTGTTAGATAACGAGCAGTGCAGTAAACAGACAGGCCCGCGACAGGACTGGAAGGTTTCTGCTTCGTACTGTAGCACCTTTTAATCGTACAACTGGGTTCTTCAAGGAAACGAACCAACAAATATGTCAGCAGGTAGGTTATTAGCACTATTTATGAGAAATGAATTTTATGAGAAGTTGTCTGTGCATAAACAAAGATGACTGATAATTGTCTGATAAACGGGAACAGAGTGAGCAAAGAATCCTATATTGTGCTGGTTTTAAAAAGCTGAAGGCGTTTTTAGAGCCTGATCTTCTGATTCACCCGATTCTGTGTCTCCATCTGGCAAGTCACAAATGTGATTTCATTTGTGAACTACCATTATAAAAATGGAAATATTCGTATCGTGGAAAAGGCAAAAGCATATTCCGAGATGAAAGAGTGTGGATGTCAAAATTCACTGGGTCGACATTTAACTCAGCCATAAGAGTCAGAACAGAAGGCTATCATTTCTAGTAGTTCTTGAACTTCTTGTGTTCAAACTCTTGGCTGCAAATATAACAAGGCAAGATTTCTCACTTTGGTTCAAATGGTCAAAAATGTATCCTGGTCAACAAGTGTTCTGATTAAGATGTGTAATAATAATGATTTTTCCTTTTTTCATGGCTCTGTGTTACAGACAGGCTTTTAGTCTGTTCATAACAAGTTTTTCTTCTTCTCATCATTCATTTTTGCTTCAAAATCCTTTAAAACGAGCTGTGAAAGACCTTTGCACATGATCACAGCTAGCATTTAAGAGTCCATAAAGCCCCATAAAAGAGAAACAGAGAGAGAGATAAGACGAGAAGAAAAAATATATAGCAAGTGCAACCACCAAAACATGAGATTTGGCAATAATCACGCAGTTATAACTCCAGCCGTCTACACCAGGGATCTTCTGTACCAACAGAAAATACCTGCATGCAGGTGTGACCCATTTACCCAGAGAAAACTCAGCCTCACAATTTCCCTCTAATCATCCCAGAAAGATCTAGATAAACACGAATCATTATGCTCTTCACGTGGGTCTGAGCTGGAAAATACTGTAAGTCTTTGCTATAACAGTTATGCATAAATTCTCTGAAGGTAAACAAAGAATTTTTGCCCTTGATCACAGTACAAAAGTCCGTTGATTCCCAGCAAAGGAAGTGGGTCCCACAACAGGCACATGTTTCAGAAGTGGCTTTGACAGATGTTGTAATTATGTTTGTGTAGTATCAATACTCTACAAGACGTGTAAATTGGGTTTTGTTACAAGCATTAGTGTAGCATCATATAATATGAAGGGGGGAAAAAAAACAGGCCATTCAAGTGTTACTGATTTAACAGTTACATCTCTGCACTGCTTTGGGCGTTCACTTTAACTGTACATGTGTTGAATCACTTTATCTTTTTTTAAGCACTAAGAGAGAACAGAGGTTCAGTTATGTGATAACTCCAATGCGAACTGGTTGTGGTTTTGCCACTGGCAACTGATTCAGACCTTTAAGGACACATTGAACATTCATTTCCCATCACTTAGGTCATACAGTTATTTAATTTCCCATCAGTTACTCTAGTGGACATTGCAGTTGTGTATTGGTTGGGGGAAACTAAAGTTCAGCACTGAGAACACGGGAAATATCTGCACACTTTTCCTCCAGTTTCTTGATTTTTAGGGATGAAAATATTTTAGTCTCACTTAGAAATAAAAACTCTTAAGGGGTTGGGTGTGAATATTGAGGGGTGAAAATATTGCAGGACACTCTCATAAGCCTCTTCAGAAACATCTACCCTGTAGGCATATTCTTTGTCCTCTTCCTTAGTCACAATTAACAAGTGGATTATAACAGACTGCAACTCTTTGTATGGTGTACACAGTTTATAACCACCGTTAACCACATTCATTATTGGTCAGATATTATTGGCCGACCGTTCTCAACACAGCAGTGGAGCTGACATGGTAGAGGGTGTTACACAGGCACAGCAGTGTTTCTGGAGTTGTTACACATGCCAGTTTGACTTCTGGGTCAGAAAAGGTCTGCCCTCCAAAAATTAGTGCTCAGAGATTAGCAAAATAGCAAACTAATTCAGCGAGCCACCAGAGACACTCACACGCACTTTCCAGTACAAAAATGGTTCATAACACAGTGAAAGATTAGTAGTTTTCCTCCCCCCAAAAAAATCAATTTAAAATTCCTAGTTACTTGATTCAAGTTTGAAGATGTTAAAATTAATAAATATAAAAAGATTAGAACCCTGAAACAGGTACGGAATTAAACCAGCCATGGCCTCTCCTGATTGATCACTGATAAGTGATCAGGAAACTGATGTGAACATAGGAATTCTGTTCCTGATTTGCAAGGGGTAAAATCACTATCAATCTGTTATTGTTGTTATAACCCCTATAATAAGGGGTAAAATCACTATCAATCTGTTATTGTTGATGCCTACATATTAGCTTCGGTCCCAAAGTACTAGTATCACCAAGAGATTCCTCTTCACCCAAATTCCAAAAACTGCCCCATCAGCCAAAACAAAACAAAAGCACTTCTGGATGTCTCAACCATGTTTGATTGACGGGTGCCTTGTTCATAGTGGACATGCAAGTGCAAACGTTTGCAAGTACATTCTCTTTTAGCAGAGCTAGAGTGTGATGGAATGATGAAATGCATTTGTGAATGAATGAGCGTTATATTCCATTTTAAACATGTCAGAGTCACACCGTTCAGACAATGAAAATAAAATGTCAAAAGGACATATTTTTCATTGTACATTCCATTGCCATTGTAAACAAATGCAAATGTGAATGCGTGTATTAGGATTTGAATTACGTCTTAAATAATGCATGCTGTCACGTCGCTCCGGGTGCCCAGCCCGCAGGCCACGCCCACCACACCAGCGTCACAACAGTTGCCACGTTCTCAATTGCTGGCGTATTGACTACACCTGTTTTCAGTTCCACCACACGTTACTTAACAGTGCTGCTCAGCACATTCAGTGCTGAACATTAGCATAGCCTGTCTGACTGTGGTCGCAGCCGCTGTTATCACGCTGTCTCCAGTCTGTTTGCAAGCCACTCGGCATATCCAGTTTTGGTAAATACCCGGTAAGGTATATTTATTGTTTGAGCGGTTTGACTCCTTGTTTGAGTGGAGTCTCTACGCCACTGGCAACCCTGATCTAAATAAAACAGACTTAATGCTCCCAGTAGCGTCGCCTTCCGCTCCCTCATCCCCATCGGCACACATGCTTAAAAAAACTTAAAACACCATGTAATTACAATTTTCAAATTTGCAATTGAATTTGGAAGACAAAAATAGAATATGTTGACAAAAAATGGCTTTAAATCAGTGGGTTTTTTCGTTGTTGTTGTTTGTTTTAAAGTCTGGATTTCACAATGCTTGTGATAGTAATACTTTTTATAATTTGTAGTCTAAATGAGAGTTTAGATGTGCACAGATTTCCATCACAGAATATCCATTATGCACAATGCAATATAAGTAAGAGTGAAGCAAGCGAAGTAAGAGTCACTTTCTAGTTATCTGGTAAGGACTTCTGTAATACACGAATGTCTGCTGAAACCAAATTATGCAGGAAACCTCAGAATATTTCAACTCGTTACCCTATTTTGATGTCATGTGACCACATGTTTCAAAGCCCTGGGACCACTATAATGTCCTTTGAACAGGCAAGGTTTTCAAAAATTGCTCATGTTGCCCTTTGAGTTCCTGATTAGCCTTGTGTACGTCCCCAGGCCACCACTTTCTTATATAGAGAATATAGAGAATGACTCAGAGCTCATTTAAGACTGACAAAGGTCATACCATTCAATTATTGAAATAGTCCAAGATTCAGTTTTCATCTTGATGATGACACCGTCCATCTGGTGCTTTTAGCAGCTGGCCTTTCCTGACAAATTGTTTATTGTCTGATCGCTTACATCCAGGCAGAAATCTTAGCTGTTTGTAAGTTGCATGCTCTCAAAAACATGAATATCAACCATTATTTTGACAGCCTGAGGTGATGTTTAAACTCATTATGGGGTTGGGTAAGGCCTAAGCTTATCAAGGAAGTTCTTCTTCAAAGCATTTATGTGTTTGGATTGAGGTTGCTGGGGGTCCTTGCAATTCTATGATTCTTTCTGCTCATTAATATATTAATCCAAGAAAATTGTAATGAGTAAAAAAAAAAAAAACTTCTTTTTTGAAATTTCTCCTTGAAAGTTGCATTTTTGGACTGATCTCCAACTTCACATTGGTCCCCACTAAGAAATATCTGCACATCACTCCCATCCTTCATCATCTGCACTGGTTACCCATAGTTAAATATGTCAAATATAAAATTCTCCTTTTAAGTTTTGAAGCACTTCATGGCCTTGCACCCTCATATACTGCAGAATTACTCCATCTGTATGCTCCATCTCACTCATTAAGGTCCTCCTTACTGCCCCCAGGTTCAGGCTGTCCATCATGGGTGGCAGGTCATTTAGTATTGCTGCACCATCTCTCTGGAACTCCTCTCCTACACCTGTTCACTCCTACTCCTCTGTTTCTAAAGCCCATCTTTAAAACTTTAAACATATGCAGGAAGGAAGCATATGCAGATCTCCAGTGGAATGTTATAATGAAACGAGTAACGAAATGTTATATGAAAATAAGCTTAAATAAGGGGGAACATAAGGACCTAATAAACCCCAGGTGGTGTGGCTACGGATGGACAGCACACAACACCTGTGTGTGTCTGGAGGCATGGATTGACATAACATCATGCAAAAACAAAAGCCCACATGCTTGTCCACCACCACACGCTGGGAGCTACCAGCAGGGGTAGGCCCCAGTCAAAATGACACAAGGTCAAAATAAGATACAGAGAAATACCCAGAATTGGTTTTTGCGTTATTTTACTTAAGTACTTTGGACGGGTCTTCATCTTCTTCTTAATGGTTTTGGAAGGTTGTGTCTGGAAGATTAATGTGAGAAAGATGTATAGAGAGGTTGGCACAGATTTCAGATTTATTTATTACTTTGTTATTCATATTTGTTATTCATAGCCTGCTTAGACTTACTTTTACAATATTTTTATGTTTGCACTGGATTACACATTTTCGCACTCAGCCGCTCCTACTACGGAATGTTCATGGTCAGTCCTCTCATGACTCTTAATACGTCACACATGTAGAATGGCCTGAAATATTATTTTTGAAAGTCACCAGCATATTTTCCACATTCCAGACCCAGTCCTAATAGTTTATGGTGGTATTACCTGTATAATCATGACTGGTATGATTTAGGATTGCTTGGAGCACAACCATTTTTTATGACATCTTGTTTATTATTTGTTAATGGTCCAGTCATAAAATATGGCTCTTCGGAATTTCATGAACACCAGGGGGGTATTTCACAAAGTGTGCACATAAAATTATTGCTAATGAAATAACCTCAGTTAACTTGGTTTAATAGTTCACTCCAGGCTCTGTGTATTTCAAGTAAAAGTCCAGGTATACCATCCTGAATTGGACCAATCAAATCCCATGCACATGCCCAGGATGCAAACTGCTTTAAATAGTAAATCATTAGCAGAAGAAAAAAGTTTTTTCTTTTTTTCATCTTTGGGAAGACGAAATAATCAATTCGGTTCTACAAAGAACTGTTTTTCCACTGATGTGCTGCTATATCTGTTAATGCAAGAATTTTTCTTTTGTATGACTGGGCAGAAAATAGATGATAAATTTAATGATCTAGGCCTATGAAAACTCTGGCCGCATAGTTCGTACTGTTCAGCACATGCATCCATTTCTACACTCCAACTCCTAGAATTCCCAGAAAACCTCACAGCAATCACTCAATCAAGAACCTTCCTCACAGCCGTCATCTTTGGAATAATGAACTTGTTACACCTGTACTTTCTATTTATATCATCACTATAAAGAATGTTTGTTTCCACATTCCACTTTCTGAAGTATCGTCTGTGTTTACCAGAGCATACTTAAGAAATGTTTTGACCTTGTTGGTTTCCGCTTATGTTTGAACCATTTTTGTATTTTCTGGCTTTTTCCTTTTGACGCCGTTGCGTTTTATCTTGATGGATTTCAATCTGTCCTTTGTTCTGTCCTTTGTCCTGTACTACTCTATTGATGCCTCTCTCTCTTTTTACGTATTTGGTTTGATAATCCCATTCTGCTTTGATAATCCCACTCTGGTTCTGACATTCATCTGTTTTCTGATTATGTGCTTGTATATGTTTTTGTAATAAAGTCTCAAAGATTTGTTTTACTGTCACATGGTTAACAGTATGAATGTTCTTACCATTTAATTACAGTTATAAGTGCTCCTCCTAATCACCAATGATGTTATAGTTTTTTGCTGCAATGTTCTATACATTTCAGTAACTCCCCTCAAAGATCTGATCAGACCAACATTACATTTTTAATATCATGCCTTACTGATAAACCTTTAGATTTGGCAACCCTCATTTTGTCCCATATACTATCTTGATCTCTATATATCAGTTTATAGCAGGTTTTAAGGCAGTGTTTGAATACCTACATGAGTGGAGAGCTTGTGGAGAAGCTGGTTGAAACTCCAGTGCAACCATTCAGTTTTACAGTATGCACTGGAATTTTACACATTACCCATGGTTAATGGTTGGAAGAAGAAAAAAAAAACCCACTTCTGGTAATGTTTTGTAACAGACTACAAATGCAAATGTTCTTCCTGAACTTGGTTGCAAGGGTGACAAGCCGAGTCCCTGGACAAATAAACCACCTTGTCTATGCAGTTGGACTAACTGTTGAATGAACATAATCCCAGAACAACCAGCAGTGTTTGGACATTGCTACTGAGCTTCAAAGCTTCTAGTTCATGTCTTACTCCATGGGAAATCTATGAAGCTTAAGACAACACGAGTTTGAGCCCATGTGGTGTGATTCATCTCACCTGACTCTAGAGGAGAGGATTCATCAGTTGAAGTGAGGCCTGTGCATGTGTTGTGGTAGTGCATGTCACGTTCTGCATGACAGCTGGACCCATTTACACAAACCTCAGGTGCTGACCTCTGGACAGTCTGTGAAGCCTAGTAATGTGGTGAGTGTTCCCACAAAGGTTTTGCTATCAAAGTCTTTCCTTTGGATAATCATGGTATACTGCCATCAAACTTCCTCTGTTATATCTCCCATGCTTGACTAATTGAACAACTTCTTGTGGACCCGCTAAACAGGATCCAAAAAACCAACATGGGGCACAATTAGGAACTGCCTACATTTTTAGTTAAATACCTTTGCACCACTCACTGAGCCTATTCCATTCCTAGTCCTCAAATCATCTAAATTCTAATATATGAGGTTTGCCATTGTTACTGAGACACAACCACCTAATTTCTTACTTTGACCGAGAATTGTTGTCATAGTCACCGTTCTGCATTCCGATTTGCTCACAGTTTCTGTCCAAAGCTCTTAGATCAACTTCAGTAGTCAGCCCTGTCACCCAAGTCAAGGTGAACATCCCTATGACTGCACTACAGACCCATAAGAAATTTCACAAATCATGTGTATATCCCCTTACTGAGGAGGAGGAACAAACCCTGAGGACATATATTTAGAAGACATTAGTCCCTGGCTTCTTTTTAAGAAAAGACATGGGCCTCTGTCATTGCATAGATCATCAGGGTTTAAATCAGATCACTAAGAAATACACTTTTCCTCTTTCTCTCTTTGCATTAACTCAGTTATGGAAAGCAAGGATTTTTAACAAACTAGACCTTGAGATGTCTACAGTTCAGATTACAATTATGAAGGGGGACAAATGGAGAACTAGTGGCACTATGTATACTCAGTAA
>JAOXYF010000006.1:18279904-18314217 GCA_028565775.1 Sternarchorhynchus goeldii | reverse complement strand
ATACCATGTATACACCATGTATACTCAGTAAATACCATGTATACACCATGTATACTCAGTAAATACCATGTATACACCATGTATACTCAGTAAATACCATGTATACACTATGTATACTCAGTAAATACCATGTATACACTATGTATACTCAGTAAATACCATGTGGGCTCATTGGTGCGCCCTCTGCCTTCCAGACATGTATTAACGTTATCTTGAGAGCCATGATCAAACAGTTTGCTTACACTGATAATATCCTTGTCTATTCTCCTGATCCTATCACACATGAACACTCTGGTCATCTTTTAGCCAACAGCTTATACCTTAAAAGGTGAGAAGTGTGAATACCACCTTCATTTTTAGGTTACATCATTAGCGTAGCGTAATCACGGACGACCACATTCCCACTTCAGGTAAGGACGTCTTAGAGATTTGTAATTTTTTTTTTTTTTTATGTATGCTTCAACAGAAGCTTCAGCAGTGTCGCATCACAAATCTTCTGAAAAGACAGCCAAGAGATTGGTCTCCTGAGGCTGAGGGAGCATGTTGTGTGCTTAACGAAGTGTTTAAATCAGTCCCTGTCCTGAATCATCCTGATTCATCTGAGCTTGTTCTGATCAAGGCTGATGCTTCTGAGACTGGCACCGGGTGGTTCTGTTCTAATGCTCTGTCTTGCAACTTACAAGAGAGCGAGGTGAGCCACTTCAGTCAGGTACTTGAATTCCTTTTTCCTCCCAGTGTTAAGATATCTTCTACACATTAGGAGAAGCTTCAGAAAAACTAGTTTAGCCCAGTTATTGCCCCTTAGGAAAGGTATATGACCCTGAATTGTTTTGTGACCATTCTGTCACATAGGCTAACTCTTCTCCAACATCTGCTAACTCAAGTACATTCCTAACAGCTTATTTCTGTTATTTTTAATTATACACACATTTGTTTCCTCGTGATCCACCTCATCTGCAAAATGCCTAAAACACTGCCCTCAAAACACGTATTACATCAACCATCACTGATGTCCCCAGTTCCCAGGGTTACACCACCATTCTCACTGTTGTAGACAGGTATTGATAGAGATATAATAATAGTTGCTCACTAACTTCCAGACAGAGGGCCTGACAGAAGACCACAATTCATATGGCCAAATAAGTAAATCCCTGTCAAGATCATTGACCTCCGTGTTTCCATAGATTTCAGTTTCCCAGGCACAGATGAAGGTATGAGTTTGCCTGCAGGGAGTGTTTTAGTTTTTTTTCCCCCACAAAGAGCAAGTGAAAAATTGTAATACAAGTTTGTGTATATCAGTGCAGAAAATTCCTAAACAATATTTTGTAATGTTTTGGACTGGCACCGTTTCCTGCTGTGGACAGTGTCCAGGATTCTCCTATGCCTGTGTCACTGAGGATGCTTGAAAGAATGTCGAGTCATGAGCGAGGGCAATAGAACACTTCACATTGTCGAGTCATGAGCCAGGGCAGTAGAACACTTCACAATTAAATTTGTACCTTTGGTAACGCATAGATTTATGTTCTTGTCTTTCTCATGCCTTCCGATTCATTATAAGTAGAAACAATGCAAAACCTAGTTAATAGGTCATAATAGCAGAGTTTAGCTGTAAGGTAATGTTGTGAAATTATTTGTAATTTAGCAATTTGCACTGCTGCAGTTAGCCTCAAAGATCACTGTTTCATCATAATCTGTCAACATCACTAAATTAAGATGAATATCTCAGTTCAGATGACCATACTGTTTATCATTAAATATACAGAACAAGACCAAACATGTAATACACTGAAATAATAAAATACAAGTTGTTTTGTTTAATCCAGCGCTTTGGAAACTGGTCAAAGGTGATACAGGGTGTGACTCATCCACTATGCAAATTGGTGCTCTCTCAGAGATCAGTGAGCATGTTATGGAGTACTTATTGGTCTCAGGGTGAACAGTGATAATGAAAAAAAAAGTGGCACACACACACACACACACACACACACACACACACACAAAATCTTTGCCCCACTATTTATTGTGGATCAGAGTGAAAACCAAGGTCTGCTGTCTTCCCTACATAAACTCTCCACAACTCCATCTTCACCTAACTCCACCTATTCTCCTGAGATGGACAGGCCAGGGTGGGCAGAGGCAGACAGGGTGGGGATGAAGATAATGATGTCTGAGGAATGATCTGGGTGAAGGCCTGGAAGGTGGATGGACGACGTGCCGACCTGGTGCTGGATCTGTTAAAATAGCTCATTAGAACTCTGCCGGTCCGTGCCTATCCATCACAGAAAGTGGAATGTTCTTAACTGGAGAACGGAATCATTTGACCTGAACTTCAATGAGCATGCATTTCACTTATGGAAGGCAAGAATGAAAAAGAAAAGTCCCTCAAACAAGGAGGAACTGGTTGTCTTCATGGTAGACCTTGCAGATCATCATCAGAACACGCCAACCAATTTCATCCATTATATTTATAGTTAGGCTGTCAAATTGATCCAGTGAAATGGAGTGCTGTTTATATAAACTAGGGCAGTGCAATGTTCTTTAAATCCAGTCTAATAACTATCTAGCCCTGGTACATGAGCCGTAAACACACCATGCTCACCCACGTGCAGTGATGCACTATTTCTTTCAATTCACATTCAATAAAGTGTTGAGTTGCTGGCAGCCTAGAATAGAGAGCAAAACGTCTTCTGAAAATAAGTTTCTTTTTCAGTATTTTAGTTGCTGATGTGGGACATAATTTTGGGTTTGGTTTCTAAGGATTATGGATTCGTTTTACCTTGATAACAGAAATGGGAGGTAGTAAATAAAACAGAATAAAATCAAAGTATCTCTAGTTTCAATGGCAGCAAATTCATGGTTTTTTTAGTACCTGATGTGTATCTGATCAGATCAAAAGTCTGACCCCATTTGAATCACAAATTATGCTATTATGAGCACTAAAAGCTTGCATTCACATACAAACATAATCAGGTAAAAGTAAATAAATAAATAAATATAAATAAACATCTGCGCATGAACAGCTTTAGGATACTTGGACAAACAGATGATCCGAAGCCAAACACTACTGGGCCATCTGTCTTCCAAGTGTACTGTTCATCACAAAGATGATAGTAACTGCAATGTACTAGGTAAGTATCAAAAAGCATCAGTGGAGAAAAAGTGTTGAAGTGGAAAAGAGAGAGCATGATATCACTCGGTTTGGTTTACAGTCATTTCTGATGATAGCTATGTGACTCTGAGCCACTGAGCAGTTAGCGTCTATACTCAACAAAGGTCATCTCGCCTAAATAAACCGTGAAGCTAAACTCTAAGAGAGACCATGAACAACTGTTATGTTTATACTGCTCTACGGCAAAGCTTTGCAACGGATACCTGCATGCATCGCTGAGACCACCACAAATTGGGCATAATGAAGACAAGTTTATGAGTCCCTGTTAGCCTGTTAACTAGTACCTGTGAACCAGGTACAGCAGTGATGGCCTCAGTCTGCATGAACATGGATGCTAAATTAGCCCTTGGGTATCAGAGAACTGCATTTATCTTTAAATACACCCAGCAGCTACTTTATGAATGCCTATGCCGACTGGTTACAAACACAGACATTTGATAGGTGTAGAACTACTGAATAGGTTCCCACCCTTTAATATACAGTCAGTATACTGATGTTGATGGCAGAGCTGGGAAGTGGATAACACTAGATGTGTATGACAACAGATGAGCTGTACTCTGTGACTGTACAACTGACAGGCATTTCTAATAAACAACTGTTTTAAATAAAGTGGGAAGCGAGTGCATTTATTAGCATTCTTGTGTAGTCTTCTTGCCTGTGAAGTAGCACACATGTTGATATATAAATGAGCAGCTGTCGGAGAGAAGCTCCTCAAAGGGTTATCAACAGGCTCTCATGGTGCTCCCGACACCCTCACTGGAAAGAGACTCTGTGCATGTGTGCAGGCGCATTGGCTAATTAATTACGCGCATCATCAAAGGACGAGCTGTCGCACGCATTGGCACGGCGTGTTGGGAACTGGGGCGGGGCTTGGTTGTGAGGAGAGACTGGGGGTGTGGAGGTAGCACTTCATATCCATCTCAAGGGCTTTCGGGGGTGGGGGTGGGGTGTAACGACATTATGCGTGCCGGGAAACGAGACGTCCGCGGTCGATGCCGAGGATGTTCGAAACAGATTGTCGTGTCACGGGCGGCTGCGTGCTGTGTCGTCGTCCAAGCTTGCGCGTAAGTGGGAGTGTGTCGCTTCTGCACGCAGTGGCATGCAGAGTGTGTATCTGACCACTCCTGCATGCAAATAAACACATACCATGGGGTGGTATTTTTGGAAACCGTTCTTCTATATATTGAGCTCGACAGCACGTGACTATATATATCAACGTCCAGTATCAGGAGGCTATTACTTACATCAAATTAAAACCAACGTCATATACCATAGGTGAATACTTCAGTTGCATTTTCTCATGGTTAACATTACCAGTTGTCTAATATTTAGAAAGCAGTATTACACTCGGATCTATGAGCTCTTTAAAGCACACAAGCTTTAGCACGTTTAGCATTAATCATGATTAGCAACACATCAAACACTGTTGCTTAAACGTGCCTTCCTAAGTCACATTATAAAACCCTAAAAAAACACATTACACACATTAAAGAAATGTTCATATTTGTTTGTGCAGTTCTGTGTAAATGAATTAGCTTCAGTGGTTTGTGATTTTAGTAAAGATCTACCCAACTGGGATTCTCCTTTAAGCTATAAGCTATTATGAGGTTACATATCTCGCGGTGTCCTGGGGTTGGTCTGTGTTTCAGTGGTAATGTTTTAATGGTTTACTCTGCTGAGCTGTACTGAACTACCCAGATCTTATACCACATCACAGAACCTAACCACACTGTACAAATATATACCTACATTACTGTCATATTTATTTACAGCATCATGAAAATGCCTAGAATTAAATGCATATATATAACATAATTAGGTAAGTATAAGCTGCTGCTGCTGCTGTTATGCAAATGTAACTGCGTACGGGTTTGTGTTTAATCATTATTGAGATCGTGTAATCATTTATCTTTGCAAGGGACAAAGGCACACAATGAATACGCAGTCTCCTCCACGTCCGTCCTTCTTAGTACATCTCTGGATCTTGCCGTTGTCCCTCTTCTCGTGGCTCTTTTTCTTCCTGGCTGCACTCCATGGGCTCCTCATTCCCGCCTCCCCATTTCTCCCCAAGTGACCTCCTTCCTTTAGCGGCAGCTAATATGCTGCCTCTGGACATTACTGGCAGTCTGAGAACCATGCCAGCTTCCTCTCAAGGGTGAGCAGGGAAGAGAATTCGCCGACTCATTATGTCCCGCCACAATAGGCTCATTTTCCCTCGTCTGGGTGAGGAGGTGGACACTGCGAGGGTTTCTTTCTCCCAGAGCATCAGTTCACCCAGAAGAAAGGCCTCGTCAAGCTTCTGACATTCTGGTGGTGTGAGCCAGGGCTGCCCATAATATCCTGTGCCTGCAAGTAAGAGGTCATGTGTGCTTATGTGTTGGATCAGCTCCCATCCTGTTTTTGAGGCGACTGGAATCATGGGGGGAGAGAGAGAGAGAGAGAGAGAGAGAGAGAGAGAGACAGAAAGATCCTGAAGCCTGAGGCCTAAGCATGACTTGGCAGGTTTCTCTGTCTTATCCATCTCCCTGCAGTTAATTGGTCCCTCGGAAAGGAAGAACTTATGCACTCTTGCGGTAGTAATATAAAAGGTAAAGAATGAACTAATTTAAGGAACATCTGCATATCCGATCTACCACTTACAGCATTTGGAAACCTTCCTCTTCTTGGTTCTCAACATTTTGACACTTCAACTGACCTTTATGTTCCAAGGTGAATGGTCCATTCACTGACTAATAAAGACTCCCTTAAACGTTCACACCTCTGTCTCCAGTAAGAGATTTCACTAGCTGGGATCCTTACTAGGGTTAGCAGTGACTGTGACTGTGTATTACATTTTCTCAAAACCAGAGGGCCCAATACAAACTCTTACAATGCAGTGGGGAGAGAATTATGGAAGTTTTCCATACACAAAGTTTCATGGATGAAGGACTTCTGTCTGAATGTCCCTGTCCATTTGGAAAAACTTGTGAGCTCACTGCAATTTATATATTCCCTTCTGGATTGAAACTGATGTGGTCATTTACGGGATCTGCTGGAACCACTTTTAAAGCTGAGGAGTCAAAGCCCCATGTGTCCATTTCATCACTGGGACAACTTTGGTAATAACCTTCCACATTCTCCCTTCTGCTCACAATTCGTATTTCAGTCCCTAGTATTTTTCCAACTTTTCTTTTTCCTTCTTTTGGATGTTTCAAAGACTTGGCAAAGCTGCATTGCTTATGTTTTCAGTGTATGATTGGTTTACACTCTTTGTTTATCTGTCTGCATCTCGAGGGATTTTAACCGTGTTGTTTTCCACCACTTCCTACAGATTTTCCCATTTATACTTGGGGGTGTCCGGCTCAGATGACGCGCTTATGTTCACTTTATTGTGCCTCTCGATGTATGCTTTTCCTGCACGCATTTTGCAGCCAGTTACTAGGTGGATTGTCTCAGAAGCTCTTTACACAGGCCGAGATGAAACCCGCGATACTGGTGTGATACAACTTGTGACTGACCTAGCACTTAGCACCTGATTCCATTAGTGACTATGTTGTTCTTTGTGTTAGTTCCATTGTGTTAATGTGTCAAGGCAAATTTTATATCAGATGAAGTATTTTCCATATCGTCCCAGTCAAGTGAGAGTACTTGCAGGTCTTCTTGGAATGTCTGCCAACATGTTTTCTGTGGTTGGCCCACTTTTTTCTTGCCACCTTGTGGTATCTACCACTGTTTTTGGGTACTTTTGATTTGGCATACTTCTGTATTTGTGTTAGTTGATGCCCAGACCACTCAGAGTTTTTCGAAACACTGCCAAAGCTGTGCCAATCCTGCAATATACATCTGTAGTGACATCAGTACTGTTTTATACAACACTGCCGAGGTAAATTAATCACTCCACCTGTTCACCCTGCTGATTCTGCCAATGGTTTCTTCTGCACTCCTGTCTGTTTGTGTAAATTTAGATCACTACTCTTCAATATCTTGCGTTGCCTTGAAGTGGTTCTGCAGATTAATCTGGTATTTTCTAACAACTGCTGCATCTTCCAGTTTTCCAATCACCAATCGTCTTATCTGCTGCTTTTGTTACTTTGAAGGTGCAGGTGCACTGTAACAAGGGGAAGCTGATAATCTGATCCAATATCCAATATCTTATAGTGCTGAGCACTATTGGCTATTGATGCAAACGTAACTGGTTTTCTTGTGGGACAATTCGTGGAGCTCCAGGTCCTCTTGAGGATGTTTTGAGGTGCAAAGATACGTGATTCTAATATATGATATTGTTATAGCTGCAGAACGAAAGCAAATGCTCTCTATTATTGTTGGTACTTGCTGCAGATTCGTAAGGTCCAACATTGCTTTCTAATCCTTGTGGTTGGTTTGTGACCTGCGCATTAAAAGCTCCCATTAGCAGCTATACATCATGGCTTGCAATATCAATGTGTCCTGCAGTTGTTCATATAAGGTGACATTGTCTCCTTTGGGGCATATAGTTGGACAGTTGTGATTTTCTCATTTCATAATTTTTGCTAGACAGTAATAATGCAATCATTTACCGGTTTCCAGTCAATCAGTTTTTGAAACTTCCTTATTCAATATGACTCTGACAACACTAATGTGATATTCAGCATGTCAGAAATATAAGACTTTCAAATTCAAAATTTATTTATAGAGCACTTTTTATAACACATGTTGTCACAAAGCAGCTTCACAGACGTGTGGGTCCACATCCCTAATGATCGAACCGAGGGCAACAGTGGTAAGGAAAAACTCCCTGGAGAATAAGGAAGAAACCTTTGGAGGACTTTCCTCAATAACAAACTTTGCACTTCGTGTCCATCGCATTTCACTTATTCTAAGGATGTGCTGTTCTTTAATTCTGCGTTTTCCAGCCATTGATATGAGAGTCTTATGTTATCCACATCTGATGATGTTATCCACGTATGCTGTCTGTCATATATTCTATGGAGGAGCTTATTCTGCCCTCCAGACAAAGAGAAGTCAACTGTTTAAATAATGTGCTTAATTACTGGAAAATTGGGAAACAGGTGCTTAGTATTCTGGAGATACAGACACTGGCACTGACTTTAGCATTGTTCAGAATTCAGCCTCATAGCAATGTCAGCTTGAGCAGAACCAATCAGATGCATTACATTATGTGCCTGAATGTGTATCTGTATATGCTCTTTTTGATGAGCTGGCTAAGAAGCCCTAAACAGCAGAGACCTTCATACATACCATACTTTATGGTGACCTAGGAAATTGAGTTGGGTTCTAGTGTCGTCCCCCGGTGTTTCATTGAGTTCTGGAAAAAGGTTTGTAGGGTCTCACTTTATACGGGACCAGAAATTGTCCAGGTGTGAGGTATTAAGTCGTATTCTTTCCTGTTGTCAATCCAATTATTGCTGGTTGGTCTCTCTGGTCTTGGAATTCCAGTGGACTGCTCCATCCCTCAGTAAGTGGTGCTTTGAGCCTCTTGTGTGACTGGTCCCCTTTTGAACATTAAGCAGGTTACTGGTCTGTAGTTACAGGGTGATGGGACCTTGTTGGGGTCCTTTCTGACCAGTATTGTCCTGTCTTCTGCCAGCCATCCCAGCTGGAATCTGGTTCATTTGTTCTGCTAGTTGACTATGCAGACCTGTTGGTTTCTGTAGCCAGTAGGCATGGATCATGTCAGGGTCATGTTTCTGGCCCTCTCTGGTACATCTACTGCTGTAATGCTGGATTATGGTGCTCTGCTCCGAGATTTCTTGAGATGACTGGTGTTATGTGATACTTTATTCTCCCATATGCTCTTCTGGTGCTGTTTTGTTTCAGCTCTGGGTGAATCCTCAGTCTGGGTTCTGTTGAACTGAGAAGAGTACACTTTGAATGGGTTCACTGGCGAAGAGGGCATTTATTGTTCATTTCTTCAGATTCTCAGTGCCAGCTGTGTGTGAATGTAAATGAGGTGTTTAAACATAACAATCTTATACTTAGTTATAAATATTCATATTGATGTATTTCTTATTTCAAGATTCACATTTATTTTTGTGTGTTAAGTATTCATTAGATTTATGCATTGTTGCATTTTATTTTGTGATTAATGGATATTCACTTAAAGGTGCATTAGGCAATTCTCCACAATTTTCTTACTAATTCAAATAAATTGTGAAATATGTAGAGCATACTAAAAAATATATTATTTTAGCAATGGAATCAGCATATGTGTTTTAGTTATCGGAGAAAACCCATTTGGGATGGGAATAGGAGGCAGATCCACAGATTAAAAAAAATATATGTTTAATAATAATAATAATAATAATAATAATAATAATAATAATAATAATAATAATAATAATCCCACTGTTGCGTCACTAAAGTCAGTTTGGGTTACAGGAGGACAGGGGGTTCAGTTCATTTCCAGCGGATGGTGGGAGCACATGTTAGAGCAACACTCGCTCTTTAAATTGTACAATGTTATGTTAACATTATCCATTTTTTCATTTTGTTCATTTTTTTTAATTTCAACAGAACTTTCAGAGTCACCTACCAAACCTATTCATCTAATCCAATTACATGGATAAAGTGGATAGTGTGTGTGTGCGTGTGTGTGTGTGTGAGATCTCTGTGGGAGTGTGTGCGCATATTCTGTCCATCATGCCCAATTGAAACATACCTGTATCATTTGTCTTCCCTCTCCATTCGCAGGATATAGTGAAGTGACTAAAGGATAACCTTTCATCTGCAGTCTCTCTCTCTCTCTCTATCTCTCTCTCTCATGTTGGATGAAGGGCTTACTCCATCCAGGAGTGTTATTGAAAAGCAGTGACGTTTATCGATCTCCCAGCACTGCAGGCATGCTGTTGTATATGACTGCCTCTCTCTCTTTTTGCTTTGCTTTTCTTTGTCTTTATTTCTTGAGGTGCATTTCATTCATAACACCTCTATTGATCTTCACCTGCTGAACTAAACAGTTGAATCCTGACAAAACTAGCATGTTTTATTGTTGAGCTTCAGGCAGAGCCTGCTGAAATGACCAAGAAGAGAAAACAGAGGTTCTTTAATTAATAGAGCAATTACAAAACTTTTTTGCAAGTTATTTGTATATATTTTTTGCAAGATTTGCAAGTTACACCTAATATAAACTCACAGGAGCACATATAAGCAATTCATAATCACCAAATTCTGGAACGTTAATCAGAAACCATATTAACAAAGCTGCAGATGGGTAGATGAAGAGAATTCATATTTTACAAATAAAAAAAAAAAAGACATGAGACTCCAATTTCCATTCACATGAAAGGTCCATCACTACCAGCATTGGCATAAATCAGCTCCTAAAATACGTATAGACCATACGCTTTATATTTGGATAAATGAGTTAAAATACCAACAGGCATTACAATACTGAGTTCAATACTGAGTTAAGTAAGCTCTTACAGTAACTAAAACTTTTACACTTTCAGTACTGGGATGAGTAATGTCCTAAAATATTTCCAAATCTTATACCTTCAGTACTGAGATAATTCAGCTTCATCACAGGGACAAGTGAGCTTTTCACAATTATTTTTACTGTTCAATGCAACTGTCCAGTGTTAAAAATTTTAGATATGTTGAACCCAATATCGCAGTCTACATGTCCACAGCACATGTGGGCAAGATCACTGATCTTTATAGGGACTGAAGAAAGAGAGAAAATAATTCACATGTTGTCAAACTCAACACCTGTTTGGACAAAATTATTCTAATGGGGTTAATGCCATGTTTAGGGTACTGGCTCTTTAATATCTAACCTACCCATCCACTAATCCACCAGATATGTTTAATTTGTCTTGTGAACCTGGTCCTAATTATGATATGAAATTATGCAGATCCCCAAGCTTTTAAAGACCCATTCATTTTACCAAATCTGCTTGGCAAGTCTGTAAATGTCATGGTGCTCTAGTAGAAAAGCTGGTGTTTATGGAGGATTCATAAATGCATTTCAGATTTGGGGAAGTAATGTGTTCACTCTTTCATTCTGTCTTTGCCTTGGCATGCTTGGTTACAAGCACCTCGTTTTAGAGTTTTACAGAATGTTGAAGCTTAACCATGGATGTACTTAGGAGACGTGATACAGCACTTGCGTTGGTGCTATTAAAAACGAAAATGAATTTGTTTTTCAAAATTATTTCATGCACTTACAAAACACACGTTGAGTTTCAAGATTCAGCTAATATAATAATAGCACTGATGAATTTTAAAATGAAAATTAGCTTGGAACATGTGCACCAAACTCTTGGTTCCAGCGTAGTTCTTGATCATCTGCTAAGTTAATTTAATAAAAAAGCAACATAATGGCAGGTGTCAAACAAGGATAATGCTGCTTCCTGCTGAATGATGAAGACCAATGAAAACATTCCACAAAACCAAAGTAGTTCAATCAACATGGCGTCAAATGAGTTCTTTGCTGCTTGTATTTGCAAATTGACTTTATGTAACACAGGGAGGTGAGGGCCCTCGCTTTCATGTTCTTACTCTTCAAATCAGTCTCAAGCAGACCCATCATCTCAGGAGACACCCACGGACACGGCCAGAAACCCAGGCACTCTGAGCTGTACCAGGCCTTTTCTGGTAATTGCACACTTACTAAGTGTTTGCCTGAGAAATACGGCCTTGGTCAGGGTGTTTTTTTGAGTGAAAAGGGTTTACTTTTTAAAAATGTTCTTATAAGTTGATGTCTTAGTTTAGGGTGGTGGTTTACAAGAGTACACACGTACAGATGAATGAAGTACTTGTGCTTTGCTTAGGTTATTGAGGGTATTACCAGCAGCACACAGAATACTGACCAACTGGGAGTGCAATAAAAAAAAACTAACAAAAAAACCCCTACTACTCAGAGCCCAATTAGCTTATAAGTTTTGTGTTGCCTCATCTGCTTAAATGCCCAAGATCATTTTTAATATTTATTTAGATTATATCAATTGGAAATTGCTCTTCACTCTTAGTTTATTTGAAAACACTAAATAAAAAGAAATATATTAAATTATTGTGATATAATTTTGTATAAAATTATGCTAAATTGCTGTATTTTTAACAAATCTATATTGTGTTTATTGTTACAAAAATTTTTTGCAGGTGCATTATGTCCAATTTATTAGTGACCCTAAGAAAAATTTGAGTTACTAAAAAAATGGGAAAATGTCTCTTTTTTTCTTATTTCTTTTAAATAAAAAAAAATTCTCATCATTCAAAAGTTGCATTGTGTTTATTAAATGTGCACTAATTCAGTCCCAAGTAATTATTAATGTAGTCACAAATATAGTTGGAATTCAGATAGGAAAATTGTGTGTGTGTGTGTGTGTGTGTGTGTGTGTGTGTGTGTGTGTGTGTGTGTGTGTGTGTGTGTTGGTGGGTTGTGAATAATCCTGTAGCAACTAGTGGTTTATCAGTACAGGTAAGGGCACAGATATTTCAATTAATTTGTGGGTGCACAAAGAAAAACAAAAACACAAATATTGCTTCATTAAAACCCGAGACAGGGCAGTGTACGAAAAAGGTAAACTGATCGGCATATTGAACACTGGTTATAATGGAGAGAAATAAATACGATACCACCTGAAGACTTAATGCTAACTATTTAGGTAAAGACCTTTTAAACATGGTAGATAGTGGATGTGGTAACAGTTGATTATGTACGAATACATTAAACATTAATAAGTCATCAGCCATTTAATTAATACAAGCATTCAAATATGGTTACTATGGTTACTAAATCAGTATATTGCTGTCTATATACCCCATGGCAGTGAGAAGTAATTAAGAATTACTATAGCTACATTTGTACTGCTAAATTAATAGGTACTTAAGTGTTAATTATTGCATAAATTATGGCATTATTGTAAAGTGTTATCGGATCAGAAATGTAGTTTATCTTTGATATTTACAAGGTACTTTTTTGTGTATTTTAGCTCTTTCAGTTTGCATTATGCATACCAAAGAAAACGTTTTTTCCAGAAAGTGCCGGGCTTTGTGTCTTATATCATGTGGATTGGTGCATATATTTGCTTGCATCACAAACAGGTCGTGCTAACTCCCAACTAGCTAAAAGCTGAAATTACTGGTGTGATATCAATTTGAAAGTTTGGTGACGGTGCAAAGACTGTGAAGTAGCTGCATGTTTTAGGCAGGAAGACAGACAGAAGCTTTTTAGAACGACTTAATGGGCCCTCCCCCACTGTACTGTGTGCCCTTCCATTTTTCTTAGATCGATAATGGTGTTTTTCCCTTTGGAAGCCTGAGCCCTAACCCTGCACATCCCTGACAAAGGCAGTTCACATGCATACTCGCACCAAGTTTTGTAATATGGGCTATGCATAAAACTGTTTAGATGCTTGAACCCAGCTAGCATTACTTTCTCTTCAGTTACTTTTGGTTTGCAACATATAAATTATGCAAGTTCTTTCTTCATGTTATTTTACCCATCTAGAATCCACTGTCTAGACTGCATGAAAACCACCTGCCTCACAGCAAACCCTGCAGCCAAACCCCACATCTGATCAAGCTGTCAGTCCTGTAACATCCCAGGACAATATGCTCTGATTACAGCCCTTTAATCCCATGTGCATGACACAAACAAACACTAATGTCATCTGAGGGCTATGTCCAAGTGTGCAGGTCTTTTGAGGAGATGCAGCAGCCCTTGTATGCTCCATGCACTCCATGCGATCCAAAGGTAATGGGTAGAGGAGCATCCACAACCACCATCTTACTGGGGCATATATGAGTTTCTTAATATGGAAGCTCATATACAAGATCATTTTCTTTTCGTGAAGATTCAAGGTACGAGGAGCCGGGCCGCATTCCTATCTCAGAATACAGAGCGTATTGTTCTCTCTGCGGAATTGGACAGGTCTCGGTGATGGACGTGACATTTGGAGTCAGATGGACTTTTGCAAGTCTCAGTGAAGTTGTGATCACTCCTACGAGGCAGCGTAAGAGCAGCTGGCTGGCGGCCGGCCAAGCCTAACACGGAGCCCAGGAACAGACACGCCCATTGTACACTAAAGACCGTCTCCACGGCGATGTGCCCAGCGGGAGTGTGCTTTTGCTGTGTATGTGCAGCACCATGAGAGCCCTGGTCACACACAGCAGAAGGAAAACATCATTATCTTGTCCAGTTCTCATCTCAAATTGCGATATTTTTTCCATAAATATAAAAGCAAGTTTGATATATCAGAACAAGAAGCCCTTATATTGTCACACCATTTTCGTTTCTGTATGAATTGCTTTTCTTCTCCCCCAGGCCTATTCCATATGTATCTGAATCATTTCCGGCCCCCATCTCAGTTCTGCCATGAAGCGACAATCGACCTCTCATTTGAGAGAGGGGAGGGGTGGGTGGGTGTTCAGTTAATGACACAACTCTTCTTTAATATCCTCTTTTCCAGAGTTTCTCCAGATTGAACATGTGACCCAAGTGGTGAAATTTCTGCGTGGCATCTTATCTCAGACAGCAAGAGCTTCATCTGAAAGCTTGGAGTCACATCGTCCACCAATTAAGTGGACTATCATGCAAATGGGCTGCTATCCTCTCTCAATTTTTCTCAAAAATAACAACTGTGGTCAATCCAGGTGCACCGTTGACATTTTAATGATGTTTGTGTAATATTGAATTGTCAATCATTTTATCCCATATGATTCATGCTGTGTGGGCTTTGAACTGGCTAAATATGCCTCCATCACAAACTTGATGGCAGTACCCACTGTGAAATCACTAAGCATTTGGCTTCTCCTGGAGATAATGCAGTTATTATAGGGGCCTACGTTTGCACATCGCATGCTGTGGTTGTGAAGTCATTCTAATGAAAAATGAATGAAGCCTTGAGAGTTTAATTGCCAGTAACCTTTATCTTGTTTCATTTAAGACGTTTCATTAAAGTTCAGGAGAACGTAGCGCCCACCACCCCCACGAGTAGATCTCAAAGACCAGCTATGGGGAGAAGACGCAGTCACATGCTGATAAAGATGTGCTTATCTCCTTTATTAGAATGTGCTAACATCGCAAACGCTGAACTGTAATCCAGTGGCAACAGAACAAAAACAGAACAACTAAAACAGCTGGTTCACCCAAGTGTCTGTGTTTACAACCTGCTTCACCCAGACATGCCAATAGCTCCGCACCAACCTGAGGTGCCGAAGCTGCAACTTCAATAAAGAATGACCAGGGGATGAAGACCTGTACTCTTGACTATTCAAGGTCTCCTACAGCTTTTGTTTTCACACACAGTGAAAACTTGCTACAGACTACAGAGCCACACTGCATCCAACACGCCATCTGTCTCTAGGAGGAGACCACACCAAGCCCTCCAATCCGTCTTGTTTTTCCACTGTCTAAATTCATTTTCTTAAGCTCTCTGAAACTACTTTCACCCTTGGAAATAGCAGGGCGACATGAGGTTAAATGAGACTATGCGTGGTAGCAAAGGAAGAGTGTAAAAAGTGATCGGATATGTTTTGTAGTTCCTATTTGGACAATGAATAGCGTAATGGCCTTAGACAAGCCTGGACAAATCTGGACAAATTCGTCCCATCTGTCCTTCTCCTTACGAGCCCTCTTCTCACATCTCACCAGTTATTCCATAGCAAATCTCAATAACCATCATGTCTGGGTAGTAATTAATTTCAATCTTTTGAAGCGAAACAAGGATACATTTACATGCTAATGAAAGAAACTCAAGCTTTTTTTTAAATGATCAAAGTGTCCATGGCTTGTTGGTTTGCAGATTAAAAAGCCCCTTCACAAGTTCCCATAAACATCCCATGTAAAATGTCACTGAAACAAGCAGTTGCACAGTGAGACAAGAGTGTTGGCAACAAAAACTGTCCAGAAGGCCAAATAATCGGTGGGATCCATGTCCCCCATCACATCTCCACCATCCCCCCTCCCCCTAACACACAAACATATGTTTAATTCCATGAGTGCAAAACATTTTTCAATGGTCAGTCAAGCTAGATTTGGCCTTTGGACAGTAAGAGTATAGCATCTCCAGAGCTAAAAGGTTTGGGTCTGGGTCAGTTTAGGTTAGATGCAACCATTTGACGAAACTATTGGAGATTCACAGGCAAGAAAAAAGAGAGGTTCCATGGTATCATTTATAATGAATCCAGTTTGTCCATCCCAGCAGAACCTCATATATCTAGAGGGCCCTCGGCAACTGTTGTGCAGTTTCTTTGGTTTTTAAAAGGAGCTTTAGTCAGTCCAAACCAGTGGACCTTTGTCTCAGCATGATGCAATTAAATCAGTTTTTTTCCTCAAAGACAGACTTTTGCATCCTCGGTGGACCACCTCGAAAAAGAGAGGTGTGCAGCAGCTTGTTAGACTGAGGAAGAAAGAAAGAAAGAAAGAAAGAAAAAGATAGATAGATAGATACAGGCTAAGTTTTGCTGTCTCGTATTTTGCCTGGAAGACAGAAAAAGTGCTAAACCATGCTACTTTAGGTTGCATTTAAAAGTTGAGTTACGCTGCTTCAGGCCTCCACCTCTCTGTACACTGTACTTGGTTACACTATTCAGCAGTATGTGCTTGGCTGATGGGTTTCTTGTGTTGCCCTGGACTATGGTGTAAGATTGTGCTTGGTTACCGAAACAATAGATTTGTCTTCCTACATCCCCACCACCTCAGACAGCAGCTCAGTAGATGTACACCCGACCTGAGACTGAAGGGAACGCTAAGGAGGTTTCATACGTTAGTCAAACAACCAGGGTTGATAGTACCAGAACTGCCCACAAAGGCATTCTGGGAACAGGAAGATTAGACGGGGTTAATAACATGGGCGTGGGAAGTGACATCAGATGCATTTAATTTGGTTGTGTTTGGTGAAATGAATAATGTACATAATGAGTTAGACAGTGATTTTATGTTGCTGGGAACTGGAGGTATGAGGAACCTCCAGTTCCCAGCAACTGGGAAAATATTCGAAAATATTCGAAAATATTCAAATACTTGATCCATAATTCCCTCATAAACCCAAAATAATCTCGCAACCACATGCATAGGGGTGCATACACTTCAAATGCAGAAAATGATTTTCAGTTTGGATGATCCTGTGATATAGCTTGTAAACTCATTTCCTGAATATATTTCCTCTTGTTCCTGCATGGGGTGAACTTGACAGTTCCTTTTCACATCAGCTTTTGCGACAAGTGCAATATTGTATCATAACAGGAATGTGAATTATCTGATATAATGTTAATTATATGTCTATAGAAACATCTCTGAAGCAAGTCGCACATTAAATATGCGGCAGCATTAGTCACAAACTCATTTTGCACAAGATGCTACAGCTGTAAGAAGAAGCAGAACAGGACAGTAGTTTATTCAAGGTCTGCCATTTACATGTTCACTTCAGCCAGAAGAGCTTCGAATCTGCTTTTTATCCACATCCAAACCTGGAGGGAAGATCCTAAGTTAAAGAACACCAAGGTGATATGCTCAGACATATATAACTACTCACAGCCTACATTTCAAACGACACTCATTTCATGATTATGTCATTCTCACCAGACTTGTTTTAGGTAAACTAATACACAGCAAATGACACTATCGCTTCCATGGTGAAAAGTTGGAAATCAATTAAAATCTAATCAAATCTAAAAACACATCCACTTCATTTCCCACTGCACGGGTAGTGGTGCAGTCGGCAATGAAGAAAAGAAAAGAAAAAAAAAAAGTAACATCGTCTGCTGTGGGAAAGTCAAAAAAATGACAAACTTTAGCGGGTCGGTCTTGAAGGATAAGCGGGGAGCCCAGCTCCAAACCTGCTCTCTCTGGACCCCATGAGATCACCCCCCCCCAACTTGGGGGAGTATATGGCAGGATATGAGGACATCCACAGTGGCCTAATGAGTTTCCTCCCATAATCCTCCCATAATGAGATTCATTAGGTGTAGTTGCTCACACTAAGCCTGCAAGAACAGAGGGGATGGCTCTTCTGTACGTGACTGAGGGACACACTTACCTGCTGCACGGGCCTTAAACAGATCTGTGTGAGATCATTGTGAGATCATTGTGAGATCAGTACAACAGTGCAATGAAAGAGAGAGTGTATGACTGCACAGTAAAAAAAAGGTCGAAAAAGGATCAGAAATCTTGTGTAGTGAACCAAAAAACAAGTCTTTTTTTTTTAAATAATATCATATCTCAGGAGTTTTGCCTGAGGTCGCCATGTTAAAGATTTTAATCTGTGACATCTAAAAGCTTCAGCTAACAGAGACAAACGTTGAGGGTTTTTTGATATTTTTCAAAGGAAACACTTGTACAGTTGGCTGACATTTTTCCTCCAGATTTTTGGAGTCATTTACGCACATGAACAGTGGGGCACTGCAGTTGAGTTTTCAAATATTAATGGTTTCCATGAAAAAGAAAATGGTTTCTGCCGTCTAAATAAAGAACACTCAGGCTGTTCTGTGTGAAGAATAGTTTGTCCATGTCACAAGAACTGAAGAGCATGTATCAAAAATTGCACTTTCAGAGAGTGAACTGGAAACAGACTCAGAACACAGTTGCAGGGTTTATTAGAGAATCGTGACTATAAAGATATGCAGGGTTCTACATATTCTCTGAGCAAACCACACAACTAGTTGAATCGGTCCATTTCTAGTAGTTCAACACTATAGCCAACCAGCCTGCAGTAGTTAGTGATGCAGTAGTATAATTGAATAAAAAGCAAAACCTAGTGCTTCATGTCACCAAGTGGATTATATGGATTACGAAGGGTGAAAAAAGATGTTTCAACATAACTCCTAGCACTACAATACCCAGTGTCAATCAAAACGAATGTTAGGAGCTTCATGACCCTTAACAGCTAAGGTTGACACTACCTCACCAAATATTATTTTCGTTCATATAACTGCGTAAATATGGCCGGTCAGTAACATCGCTAACTAACAAACACCACAGGAATTGTACTGAAGCCCGGCACAGTAAACAAAATCCACTCGGCACCTCGCGTTTTCTGCGACTTGGTCCGGGTTTGGGTTGGTGGTTGAAACGCACTTTGTCCTTTGTTGTTTTGTTGTTGTTTTGTTGTTGTTTTTTTGGGTCCCCCCCCCCTGCCCAAAAAAAGAAGCAGCTAATGGCAGGGAGGTGCAAACCGCTTACATCTACGAGGCATGGGGGGCGCGCCCCACTCCATCACCAGTCAGGTGACAGCTCGAGTGGAGGATGCCACGAACAAGGGTCTGCAAAGAACTAACGAAAGAGAAGAGAAGGGGGGTGGGGTGGTTCAGCATCGAAGACTTTTTCCTTTTCATGCCCCTGGAGTTAAAAGGAGTCCATGGCCTTGAACTCGCTGAGAGCTTGGACCGGTGAGATGTGCTTCTTCTGTGAGCCGCGTCGGACGCGTGTCTGGCACTCCTCCGGCTTCTCCCGCTTCACCAATGGCTTCTTTTCCGGCACCTTCATGCGCCAGGACACCACGGGCGAGTTGACCGCCGCCGTGCCGTACACCTTCTGGTACTTGGTGGAGGCCACGTAGGAGGCCTTGACCGTCAGGACCACGGCGTTCATCAGGTTCTTGGCCGCCTGGATCAGGGACGTGGCACTGTCCAGCTGGAAGGACGCGGGGTGGGGGATGGGAGCAGGATGAAGCCAGGTGACTCTCGGGACGGCATGTTTTGCTTAGCCTCAGCACACTGGCAACCATGCAGTTCTCTGCAGTGTAACACTAGCTGGTAATGACTTCAAAATCAATGCAAACAAAATTCAATCTGATACATTTTGGGTGTTATATGAGCTCGACGTGTTTTCTAAAACCTCAGGCTCTTTCGATAGACCTCGTCCCTCTGGCTCTGTTAAGGCGATCTTTATGTACATTGGTCATTGTTTATGTAGCATAGGCACTGAAAAGAATAAAATGAAAACATACCCCCGAGACGATGAGCTCTCCTCCCAGATTCTGGACCTCCGCCTTGACCTTGCTGCAGATGTTGAGCTGGTGGCAGTACAGCGCAATACGCTGAAGGTAGGCCAGCAGATCCTGCTTACACGCCGAATCAGGACACTGAAAGGCAACAAGGGAATAAACTCAGGTCTGGTGGTGTCCCAAATGCACAAGAGCCCTTGCTCACTCTCCCTGGCTCCCTTCAATGCTGCCGTAACACCTGACGCTGCGCTGTGTGACTCATGTGATGCAGGGTGATATGGCTACAGGAGGAAACACAGCATGAGCACAGCGGGAGATTCAGCTCGTGCTCCAGATGAAAATCAGCCCGTTGTTCATTCCTCTCCCGCTGACTACAGGAGCCGCTGAGCTGAACCCTCAACAGAATGTTCAACAGAACATTCCTCTCAACTCCCAAAGTTTTTTCTGACTCCTCCGCATTTCTCTGATGTGCAGCTTGTCTTCAAAAAGAAACCAATTGGGGGGGGGCTGTGATCTTTGACTCTAAACTTCTGTACTGGCTAGGATATATGAGATGAACAGATGACAAGGAACGTTTGTAAGTCGCTGTGGATAAAAGCGCCTGCTAAATGCTGTCAGTGTAAATGTGAATGAGAAGAACTTGATCAAGCTTCATTGAAATGTAGCAATGTTTAATAGCTCTGCTGTGTGGGGAGCGTTCAGGACTTCAGGGAAGTTCTACTGGGAAGACAAGATGATTTATGCTTTGGTCTTCTGTTCTTAGACCAAACATGAATGGTTGCCAGAGCAGGGTAATGAATGAGTTCATTTTATAAACACGTACTAGAGATAACAGGGTGAAACCTGGTATTCTCATCATAAAAATGACCACCTAATTAAAGCTGAGCTCCTATTGTTCAGATGTCTTAGGGCAGGAACACTACAAAAGGACCTGTGTCATTATTACACTCAAATAAGTTCATTAAATATGACACAGAGGAAATGATCTGAGATCAGCTTTTGGCAAACTAGGAAAATCAAGGCAGATTTTTAGTGCTCATTCCACTCAGTTTAGCCCACAAACAGGCAAGGATTTAGCTGGTGAAGTTAACTGTGAAACACCGCTCAGCAGTGCTTTCGCCCACCTGTCTGGACTCCACAGATCTACTAAAGCAGACAGGTAAGGAAGAGAGGGGGCAGACAGGCTGTATATCTGCTTCCAGGAAATGATTTCAAGCTTCACGCCCTTGGCCACATAGGCATTCCCTTCCTTCTTCCTCTATTAATATTAAAAGGAGGTCCAAACAGCACATGAACAGTCATTATTTATTCAACATGTCGCTGTTCGAATTCACCACAGAAACATCAACGCCACACCAAGTTATAGATAATCAGAGGTGTTGATGGAATAAGCTGTGAGTGAAAATGACTTCAAAGGTGAGAGAGAGAGAGAGAGAGAAAGAGAGTTAGAGAAAAAAAAAGAATGCTGGAGAAAGAAAGAGCGTGTGAGATAAAGTGTGAGACAGAGAGAGTGGAGGAAGCACACAGGACCCAGAAGTGGTGGGTGGCTATGTCATGCACTGTGATTACTGCAGCCTGAGAACTGTAAACCACAACACACTGCTTCTCCAACAATCACACTATTCTAGACATCTTGCTCCATTCTATCCTGTATAACACACTACTCACACTAATGCCATTGAATCACCCTAAACATCTTTAAAAATGCCAGCAGGTGCACCACACACACACACACACACACACACACACACACACACACAAACACACACACACACACACACACACACACACACAGTGGCCCTCTCCCTGGAGCAGTGTATTCCAGGATTGTCAGTTCCTCCGAAGCTGGCCATTGGAGCTATGGTTCACACATGCTCCACTCCCAGACGCCTGAACACCTAATGCCCCTCATCCTCCACCAGAAGGAAAGAGTGGAAAAGCAGAGGAGCCAGAATCCCCTGCACCGCAGACAAAGGGGAGGAGTCTGGCAAGATGAGAAGGGAAAGGTGATCGCTCTCCAGTGCTTGGATTACTACCTCATCAGCAAGCAAGGTGATCTGATTCGTTTCCCAGTGTGTGTGTGTGTGTGTGTGTGTTTACATGCCTTTTACCCAAGGGGGTGAAATATCCTGCCAGATCAACAAAGACCACATGCTCTGGTGACTCAGCGATTTCAAAACACTCCTCTGACCAAGTCCACAGATGATGAGAAACAGTTTATCTAAAGCAACAACAATGTGCCTACACGCATACAGATGTGTATACACACACACACACACACTCTATCTCTCTCTCTCTCTCTCTCTCTCTCCCTCTCTGTCCTGCGACTCTCACTGACCCATTCTCCTAACATTTATCTTCCTCAGAGCTGCCGTGATTGATTAGATATTAAAAGGAGGCTGTGAGTGCATTAGGGAGAAGGTGCCCATTTGATAATGAATACAACCCCTTGAAGGTGCTAATTTGATTAGATGTGATGCTGGTCTGTACCCTCTGTCTGGGATCAAACTCCCACCCTCTATGGGGGCAAGACTCAGGCAACCAGAAAACAAAAAACGAGTGAACAAAAAAAGCAGAGGTGGAGGGACGTGGTCCAGAAAAATACGGAGACACACAGATAGAAGCAAAATATTCACATGGGGCTCCTCAAAGCCTCAAAAACAAGACTGCAGGTTGGGGATCGGATACTTTCTGTATGCGTAGAAAAAATACATTTGAGCGGAGCAGACAAAAAAACTGTTCCCAGAGCAGCGGCGTGTGGTGGTTCCTCTGACCTGGTCGGCCACAGCGCGTGCCAGCTTGTCCATCCTGGAGCCGGCCTCCGCAATCTTCTTGGCAGCATTAATCACGTCTGAGGAGTTCTTCAGCGGACCCTTTCCCCTGTGAGCGCACACACACGCGCACGCATGCAACACACACACACACACAAGAACACCCACAAATTACTGCATCACAACTCAGCGGGATGTGTGACACAGCGGGACTCGAGCTTCCCCGCTGTTCCCAGCGCTGCAGCCTGGCCAGTGCCTCACATCCTGAGCTGAAGCTTAAGAAAGCAGATGGAAGAAGAACGGAAGCAAGCTATGCAGAGCTGGTGCAAAGCCTGAACTAGCAGCACTGGGATGACTCCGGAGAAGGAGACGTTTTCACATGGGAGGAGGCAGCAGGAGTTCACAGTGCCATAGCACTAGTGTGTGTGTGTGTGGTGTGTGTGTGTGTGTGTGTACCGAGTGAAGTCGGTCATCTCCATCATGATCATGCACATCTGCTTAGCCAGAACGATGATGTCATTGCCGTTGTCATCCCACTTGGCCACCTCCGCATCCAGCTTGCTCTTCTCTTGCCGGAAGCTCTCCACCTGCTCAGCAATCTTAGCCTTCTCCTCCTGGGGCAGCTGAGCCATGATAGCCTGAGAGAAAGAGAGAAAGAGAGAGAGAGAGAGAGAGAGAGAGAGAGAGGGAGAAAGAAAAAGGAAGAGAGAGAGACACAAGACAAAGGGGAAAGGAACAAAGAAAACAGTGAAAGAAAGAAGCAGAAAATTAAGCTTTGTTCTATTAAGCAACACCTGTCTAGTTTTCCCTATTCCTTGACTTGTGCTACCCTCTCCCATTTACCAAGAAGAATTAAATAGTTTCACCCCATTAAAACACCAGTGAATAAAGTTTTTCAAGTTAACACTTAATCATACAGCGGGACCTTCTGGAACCTCCCTGACATTCTGGACTCATAAAGCACCAAAGCCTTTCTCGTTTCCTCTTTCCTCTTCTTCTGATAGGGAAATAAATTCTCTCTCCATAGCAGCTCTGAGAAGGTCCACAATGGCATTAATCTCGTTTGCAAGGTCACAGACACAGATGGGTCTGAATATTATTTGTGAGATAAATGTATAATTACTTACACTAGTCAATGAATTATGCATTTGTTTAATGCGCTGTCAAAGAGGTGAAAGAGGAAGACAGGCAAGGACTGTGTGTGTGTGTGTGTGTGTGTGTGTGTGTGTTAGTGGGGGGGTTCTAGTAATACTGAATGATATATTACATACAGTAAGGGCAGTAAAGCTAAACAACAGTATGAGATGTCTTGGCAAGTTAATCAAACACATATTATTTCATGTTTTCATCACTACCCATCATATAATTTAGTACAGGCGCCATGTCAACTCTCAGCGCGCTCTTCATCTATCCAATCAGCTCAGTCCATGTTTAACCAATCACCAGCCAGTATATCACGAACAGAACAAACATCTAAGCCCAAGGAATCTTTCACGATCTCTTAAAGTCAGGAGGGTGTGCAGACGGAGGCTGGTGAAGGGGGGTGGCTCTCGTGGGTCGGGCAGGGCAGTGGCTGCCCGATCTGCCTCCTCCCCTCCATCCCAGCTCGTGAATCCCAAATCCCTCTCCCCCTGCTTGCTGATAGCACGAGTAGAGCCTGGTAGCTTAGCGCACCCTGACAAATATATCCCGCGTTCCTGGTCCTGGATTAGGAGAGGCGACCCCTCCTCCTCCGCTCCAACCGCCACCCCACCCACCCCTCCTCCTAAACCCACCCACCGCACCCCCCCTCCCATACCTGCCAACAGCTGCGATTAAACACACTCAGTCAAAATGGCACACCGGTGTTCAGCTTAAGGCTGACCTGTAAATACTATTTTCCAATCATGCTGGTTAGCACGGGTGGAGTGGGTGAAGCAGAGCCTTACATGAAGATAGACAGAAAGAGAGGGAGAGAGAGAGATAGAGTGTGTGAGTGTGTGCCTGTATCTGGTAGAGGGTGCTGGACTGGCTTAGTTAGGGGGTGATATTCCAGTATTATGTTATTTAGATTAGTATGTAATGTTGTTTAGATTTGCTTGGGTCTTCTGGATGGCTGCATCAGTACTGTGGTGAACGGCACCAAAACTGTCCAATTCCATCCAAATGAGGAAATCACTCTCATTGCAAAGACAGTGGCCAGAAAGTCCACAAAAGCACTGTTTACTTCCTGTTTTGTGCTCGTTGCTGCCCTCTGTGAATGATTTCCAAATAAATTGTGTGGAGAGAAAGTATGTGTGAATGTGTGTGTTCATTTATGGCTTGCAGTGTGCATGTTGGTATGAATGTGTGTTAATGTGTGTTGGCATGAGTGTGTGTGTGTGTGTGCGTATTGGTGTATGTGTTGGTATGTGTGTGTGCGCGCATCATCCCTAACAGACCTGGCAGGAGCAGATATGCTCCTAACATCCTGTAAGAAGCCTACAGTGTGTCTCCTACACATAAGCACACAGTGCACAGCAGTTGGGCTTTTGTCATTTACTGCAGTCTCCGCACACTGTAACGCCAACCGCTTAGCCAGCACAACCCCCTCCCCCACACCAACACAAACACTTCCAAACTCTTCTATTCACCATCCCTGTGGCTTAACACCGCGGCCTGTGATGGTCGCTGCCTCATTGTATATAAAAAACAAACAAACAAACAAACAAACCAACATTCATTACATAGTAGGAGGGAAGCTGTATACTGCAAGGTAACGGTGTGGATTCCAGCAGTGCTTTTGAGTCGCACAAAGATGTGCAGGCAACAGGATAACAAACCAAAACTTTCATTTCAACTTTGGCGGAATGATTTAGGCTGGCAAGAGCAGCAAGATGTACTGTGAAAGAAAGCCTGGCCAACAATCAATGGATTGATCACCCCAGCTCTTATGGGGCGACTGCTTGAGAAGAAGTCCACATTTCTCCATTCACAGAGGATTTCTAAAACAACTTCCAAGGGCTACGACTGCCATTCCAGCAAAATAACAGCTCAGATGTCTGGGAAGCATGCACTGAACATGTCAGGCTATCATAAAAAATTAAAGAAGTCCATTCTAAATCATTTACAATTTAACCCAAAGCTAATCAAGGAATCTTCAGTCAAAACTCTTTTCATTGTTATATTTTAAAGTTGCTTTCAAACTTTTGCATCCAGAGTGAAGTTAGACTCACTACCCAATGTAGGTTTTGATTAAATTTTTATTGGTGAGGTCACATTTCTTAGCAAATGTGCTGATGTAGCCAATATGGAAGATTTTTATATTTCATATAAAATCCTCCTGTACTTTTGTCCATCAATTTCCTTTATTTATTATTATTTATTTATTATTTTCTTTATTTATCCATGATTTTGGTTGGTTTTACATCAGGGACAATTTATTTGAATTGGTTCCTGCAGCGAACTTTTAATTTGAAATAGCGGGGCGTTAGTGGTGTTGCAATGTTCTCTATCCTCAGTTCGCGGTAAAGCTGAGAGGATAGGTATGTATTGTTTAGAACTCTCCGGGGAAAAGTTGTTTTAAAGTTGTTTAGATCACTTTTCGTGCATCCAAAAAAATTGTGAAGGTGTTTAATGACACCAAACGCGAAATGGCTTTGTTTCTGTGACTTGTATTGAGTGTTCGAGTGTGTTTTATCGAGTGCAGCAGTGTTTGCTAAGAAATGTGTAGCTACCGTTTTAGGATTAAATGGCGTCCCTTTCCTTCACGGCGTGTGAATGTGAGAGAGAATTAATTCAATGCTGTGCTTTTTCCACTCTGTATACAGGTACAGTAACTTCCCAAATGCCACTATATACTATTGTGCGCTTCATTTCTAGCATTTACTTTGTTTTGAAGTGTTTTATTTAAAAATAATCCTCACGTTTGCCCTGATAGGGTATTTTTTTTGTTTACATAAGAAAAGAACAATGTATGAAAACGTGTATATTTGTTAGTATATTTGCCGTTTATAGTGATATTGGTTATAGTTTATTGATAGTTTCATTTTATAAGCTGTATGATTTGACATTTCGTAATGCAAGCTCAGTTGGCAGCTTTAGGATAGCGTGTCTACGTGAGGGAGTTCAAAGTTCATTCAATGCTGTGCTTTTGCCTCTCATTTTGTATACAGGAAAAGAGAGCAAGGAAAATTCCGAGTCATGCGGCAGAGCGGTCCTCCTCTTTTCCAGCGGTAGGACAACGTAGAGGGTTTGAGTGTAGAGGGTCAGTGAGCCACACCGGTTACGTTGGTGCCGTGACCCGGATCCTGTTGCTCCAGATCAGTCTTCAGTGGATCAGCACCAGCTTGGTCACCGGGAGCTGAAGTATTGTACTTTGTGCACCCACATGACCGTGATGGCTAAATTTCTTACTTGTACAACACGAGAAAGAAAGAAGGCATTTAAAGAGTCTAAGTATTAGTATGCACAGCACTTCTCTTTTTTTCTTCTCTTTTAGCCTGTTTGGTGTTTGATTACAGGTGTTGGATGCATATTTAGTTACAGTATTTGTTAAATGCAATATTAAACATGACTTTTGTTATGGGGAAAGCCACAGCTTGCCCTGAAGAGGAAAACGTGTGGTTTTGGGTTGGGTGGAGGTAGGTTCTTTAGCGGGGTACCATTCACGCCAGGTGCAGAGGGGAACAAGGTAAACGTAGGCCTGCCTGTATTTTGTTCCACTTGAATGTTTGATGGTGTTGGCGATCCCAGCAGTTCACAATTGACTATCCCAGATTCAGCATTACACAACTTCATAACCCACATTGCTCACCAAGTAGGGAAAACACTGATGTCAGTGCAGAGAATTGTGGGGTGGGGGAGACCCCTGTGTTTCGTGGAGATGAATCAGACAAGTTCACTATACTTGAATGGGAGGAGCTAATGCAAACTTATTTAAGAAAGTGAGCCATACCAGTGTCGGAGCAGTCTCAAGAGATACTTTCTAAATTAAAGACCAGAGCCAAGGACACAGTAAGAATAACACTTCGCAGTAATTCTTCTGAGACCTACTGATGTTTCAAAAGTAATTTTTTGATGTGGTGAGGCAGCACTTTAGTGAGACTGAATATTCATGCGTGCCATACAGTAACAACAGCAGGGGAAAATCCTATTGAATACCATCTAAACAAGGCTGTTGATGCAGCAGAGCAGCCGGCAAAGTGAGCACCCGTGCCATGAAGTAGCCATGATGTTTTACTGTCCTGATACTGCTCTCTCTGCTGTTTTCAAGAGCAAAGCACCAAATAATGAACAGCGAGCGAGATACAAGAACACCTTGACCGATGTCGTTCTGAATTAAGAGAGCAGACGGCAGCCAAGCTCAAACTCCCAGTCATGGGAAACACTCAACTGTTCATGTGCAGAGCCCTGAACCAGCTGTCATGATTCCAAGCAATTACCCAGCAGGACCTCTTGTGCAAATTGAAACTGCTGTTGCATCTTCCTCACTAGTCAAGGACAACTGTATGAAAACTCTTGCAAGTTTAATTTGTTTTCATCCTGGTCGTGTCAAGAGGAACTTCTCTAATGTTGGACTTAAACGATCTTTCCTGTCATCATCTCAAGAGATGCAGCCTTTAAAACTATGTGGCCTGCACTCAGAAGGGGAAGGGCAAGGATGAACAACCCCTCATTGATCTTGAACAATGTTTTCAGAATGCATGCAATCAAGCATCTGTAGGAACCAAAGTTATAGTTCAGAATACACAAATAATTGAGCCATTTGATTTGTTTTTGAATTGTTTTATACACCGGTTAGTGTGAATAACAAATTTCAAGTACAGGGGATGTTTGATTCTGGATCCATGGCATCCATATGTGGCGAGGGCTGCATTGTGCCCATTCTTGTTGTGCCAGGACAAAAGGAGGAACTTATAATGGGCACGAATGTGATCAAATTCCTCATGCATCTAATGAAAGTCAATGCCGTTTCATTTCCAGCAGTGCTCCACTGTCGTCTGTTGAGCGTGAGCAGTTTCTTGACCTTATGGCAAATGCATGCCGATGGAGAGGTGATGAGTTACCCAGCAAAGTGGGTACTGTTAAACTCCACAGATCAGTCACCCTTTTGGGAAAGAAAGAACATCTGCTTTGGGGAAAACAACCAAGCCATATTCCCATGTCCCCTGGGAGGACAGTTGTTGAACCCACGTCTTCCAGGGCCATACCAAGCCAGTCACCAACTTTTCTGACAGACCTGTTACTCTTAGGAGAAACACTAAATTAGCTGATGTGTCGCCCTGTTTAGGTGTGGAGGATATTGAGATCTTTCAGGGATTGAACCGGGCTGAGGTAACTCCACTATTCCAGCAGACTTCAGCAACTGATCCTTTAGATCTTAGGATTGGTGACCTCCATATCAACTCCTACTCCACAGACCATATAGGTAAAGAAAGACTGTTCAGCTGTTTGATCGACCGTTTCGACTCTTCACTATCGCCGCATGCCTCTTGCTTATTACCAGAAACTGCAGCAAGTACTTTCAGAAATGGAAGAACGTAATGTTCACCAAGAAAGATGGTGGTCTAAGAATTAGATTTTAGGTGACTAAATGCCAGAACCTGTAAAGATGCACACCCACTCCCACACCAAGCAGACTGTTTGGCAGCACTAGGTGGAAACGCCTTTTTCAGTACCATGGACTTGACTTCAGGTTTCTATAACATACCCATGGCTGAAGAAGATAAGGTACACTACATGTACAACTCCACTAGGCTACACAAATACAATCGTATGCCACAAGGGTTGTCCAACAGCCCAGCTTCATTTTTGCACATGGTGTTACGCATCTTCGGTGTTCTCAACTTTAGTGGCTTGTTGGGAAATTGTGTTCCAACTATTGCGGCTTTATAATCTTAACCTCGGTCCCAAGAAATGTCATTTAATGTGTGAATGTCAAGTTTCTTGGCCATCTCATAATGGCAACGGGGTTTCCCTGGATCCAGCGAAGGTTGAAGTCATCACAAGGATGTCAAGAGCTGACCTTATGGAAGAGGACGGGTGCACACCTTCAGTGAAAAGGTTCAAGTCTTTTCTTGGTGTTCTATTACCAACACTTCATCTCCACTTGTTCTGCTATAGCCAAGCCGCTTTTTGTTCTTACTGCCAGACAGAAGAGGAGAGGTTGTACATCGCAATTTGATCCTGGATGTTGGTTTTCTGCAAGTGGATATGTGTGATGACGGTTCGGTGATGGGCATTCAGAGGACAGGTCATGCATTCTGGACTCATTTGAGACCTCAGAGCCTGAAAGTACTGCCTGGATGTTGGATGACCCTGAAGATGCAGAGAGTTTGATGCCGTCTGTTGATGACATCAGATAAGATGATCATCCAAGTTCAGGAGATGATGGATCCAATATTCAGAGAGGTGACAACGAGGAGAACCGTCTCTCACACGATGCTGGTGTAGATGGTCCAGGTTATGGTTCAATGACACAATCTCAAGGTTAGGTCTCGTGCAGGTAAGAAGAGTTGTAATAAAGGTCAGTCACTTGACTGAGTCTATTTAGTATGTGTATTCTGGAACTGACTGATTAGGATTTTAGTGAAATTCAAGGGGAGGTGAATGTAGTGGATATGGAAGGTGACCCCCCCCCCCCTCTCATTTTGGTAGATATCCATGTTTTTGGTTTATTTTACAATTTATTTGGGCAAACCTTTAATTTGAAATAGTGAGGTTTTAATGGTGATGCATTGTTCGCGGTAAAAGCTGAGAGGACAGGTAGGTGTTTTTTAGCTTTTAGTGAAATTAAAGAGGAGGTGAATGTAGTGGATATGGAAGGTGATATTTTTTTCTCCCCCCTGCAAAATTCTTCTGAATTTTTGTCTCATTTTGGTAGATATCCTTTATTTATCCATGTTTGTGGTTTATTTTACAATTTATTTGGGCAAACCTTTAATTTGAAATAGTGAGGTTTTAATGGTGTTGCATTGTTCACGGTAAAAGCTGAGAGGACAGGTAGGTGTGTTTTTTTTTTTTTTTTTTAAAGAGCTTTTCATGCATCCAAAAGGTTTAAGATGTTTAATGATACCAAGGGCAAAAAGGCTTTGGTTCTGTGTTCGAGCGCAGCAGTTTTTGCTAAGAAATGTGTAGCTACCATTTTAGGATTAAACGGCGTCCCTTTCCTTCACGGTGTGTGAACGTGAGAGAGACGGAGAATTAATTCAATGCTGTGCTTTTTCCACTCTTATTAGTATACAGGTACAGTAACCTCCCAAATGCCACTATATACTGTTGTCCACTTCATTTCTAGCATTTGCTTTGGTTTATATAAAAAAAATCCCTCACATTTGCCATGACAGGGTATTAATTTTTTTTATATCTTTCTTTACATAAGAAAAGAACAATGTATTATACAACGTCTCAGATAAATGTATTTCTTATAGTATATTTATTGATACAGTTCATTCAATGCTGTACTTTTCCCCACTCTCATTTTGTATGCAGGGAAAGAGCAAGAAACTCAATTCCCAGTCATACAGCAGAGCGTGTCCAGTCTCCCTCTTTTCCAGCGGTAAGACAATGAGGTGGTTCTGGAGCGGAGAGGTGGCAGTGAGCCGCACACGAGTGCAGACACAGCTTACACTGACAACACACAGCGCTGCATGAAGACCGGGACTGCAGTCACTCACTCTGGCGCTCTGGCCAGCGATGAGCTGGTCATCCTCAGTCTGGACACTGGTGCGGCTGCGAGTGTCGTAGTCCTCCTGCTCGAAGTCGGAGTCGTCCTCCAGCTCCTCTGGGGTCTGGAGAGAAAACGCACATGCATTCACATGACATTTTTTTATTTTGTAAGGACTACTAACTGCAACAAGTGGTTATAATATAGACTGACCTACATAAATGCAGCTCTAACCCTGGACACTTAAGGTACACATAAGAAATGGATTTGTTCTTTTCGCCTCTGCATAATGAGTAAACGCACACAAAATACTGCGCGATTTACCCCACACAGACGCACACTAATTTGCACACAATAAACTCCCTATGGTGAGCTAATAAAGCACATTACTGTTTGCCCCTACTGGCTATATGCATGCAGCACCAGTAACACATCAACTCTGCTGTCATCAGCCAGTCATAGTTTTCACTGGCCTGTCCACCCGTTCTCTGGGCGAGGGCAGGCTGGCATCATCATAGTTCCATCTCAGGGAGTGAGAGGGTGCTGTGGAGCCCCCATCAATAATTCACGTCGACCCGCTGCTTGCATCACTGGCGTTTTTCGAAACATACACTCCCTTTTACATGCTCGTCGTCTCAAGCCACTCTCCTCCTCGTCCGGCGGGCCCAGACAGGACGGGGGGGGGGCTGGGTAGGTACACGAGTGTGTGAGTGCATTTAGATGTGGAACCACAGAGCTCTCTATCTCGACAACTCTACACTTGCACCTACGCGCTACGTTTCTAGTAGACAAACAGCAGCTAAAAATAGAGACGTACTTTAGTGAGGGTGAAGGACAGGCAAAAGGCATCACTCGCTCTCTCTGGAATCAACACCCCAGTGGTAGACGGCCACACAAACACGGTGACGGTCATGGACCACAGTGGCTTTTTGAAGAAACCATGAAGCCTCGTTAGTGAAGTAATGCCGAAGGCTGCGTCTCTTCCTACAGGCCTGCGTGACGTGAATATTGTGCCCCTGACGACTGTGCCATATACAGCTAATGTACTGCAGTGCATGAGATCATATTCCCATAGTATACAGAATATGAGCAGCAAACACTTTCTATTTGACTATCCTGCTGACTCTCTATACTGACGAATAAATTTGCAACTGCCTTTAATGCTGGTCCTTGAGGATGCAGTACCATCCAAACCGCTGTGCAGAATCTGTCTTATATTGATTGTTCTAGCCTGGTACACTTAACAGGATATATTCCCTCACAAATATGAGAAATAGATTTATGTGTGAGTGGGTGTTGGAGAGCCTGCCAGATGGGTATCATGTACAGTTGTACCTCTCGGCCTGGGAGCTGCCCCTCCTCTCCGAGCTTTAGGAACCCTGGGCATCGGTTGTTGTTTTTTTTTTTTCACCCAATTTGAAGTCTCTGTGTGGTGTGACCTCGGGCCTTCGTTGGGGACTACGTTGTTGCGGCATGCTCCCCATTTCCATCAGCACCCTGAGGTCTGACTTATTTAACAGCCCAGCAGGTCGTTTGCTATGAACGGCCTGTACATAGACTTAATCAGCTAACACAGTAGGTTAGTTTGGGTAAAGGCCCGGAGTTTCGAGTGGTTTCGTGCACTGCTGTGATGGCACTGGCTGCAAGTTTAAATGCTTGCGGTGTTGTTCCTGTGCTCAATTTGCACCGTTGCCTGTGAGGCTGCTTGCGCGCACAAGCGCTAAAATAACTTCGCTCACCCGTATCATCAGCACGGCCTTCCTGATGTCACGCACGCCATCGTAGACCAGGCGCGAGGCTTCAATGAACTCGTTCTCCTCGAAGATCTGAGGGGGGCAGGTGCTCAGGGCTTCGATGGCAACCTCCACCTGCTCTGCGAAACGTGGCATCACTGGGGGAGGGAGAGGGAGGTGGAGGATAGAGTGAGGAGGTGGGAGAGAATGAAGATAGATTACAAACATGCACCAGAAGTTCGTCTTTCCCGTCAGGTGCCAGAGGGCTGGTAAGAGGGCAGGCAGCTCGGCCAGGCCGAGACTCGTTCAGGTAAGGCTTCCCTTCTGTTGCTTTGACACTTGAACTGGACACAGAGGCAAAAGAGAGAGAAAACACAGAAAATGGCACTATGGGAAAACAAACGATGCAGACAGTCCATCGTCCACCGATTAACTGTCTCACCTTCCCAGTAGTGCATGCCATGAGGCTGGCACCCAGGGAGAGGATCTCAGCAGCTGCTAGATGTGTGACACACATGCGCACACACACATACAAACTTGTACATACACACACACACACACACACACCACAACCTGCTCCTTTTTTTCCTCTGCATTTCAGTCAAAGCCCTCTGGATAGCTGTTGTATGCTGACATTATGCCACTCACAAGAGCTCAGTGGAAGGTCAGACATATAAACGGAAAAGTTCCCAACTGAGCCATGACTGGTGTTATGGAAAACAGCTACCTGTAGTGGTCCGTTTGGTTGGATGAACCGATAGTGTTCACAGCCAGCCAGAACCCCGAAGGCAAATTTGACCTAAGAAACTCATGATTCAGCCAGGTGCACATATAACCTTGCTTGCTTCCACTAAGACAGTAATACCCCTTAACCAGGTGCTTTAGATTAAGCTGCTGTTTGACTTAAAAACTCGAATGAGCTCATAAGAGGAACCCTTTCAAATATTCAGCAAATGGATGAGAGTAGATGGGGAGTCGTTAAGAGTCATTAAACGCTAGGATTTGCCAGCCTGAAAAAAACATGGATCAGCATTACACTGCACTAACATTGTAGAATCATCTGAAACTCATGGATCAGCATTCCACTACACTATCATTCTAGAATCATCTCTTAAACCACACTAACATTCTAGAATCTTCTGAAACTCA
>JAOXYF010000006.1:18266010-18276731 GCA_028565775.1 Sternarchorhynchus goeldii | reverse complement strand
ACCATCTCTTTCTCTCTCTCTCTATCACACCATCTCTTTCTCTCTCTCTCTATCACACCATCTCTTTCTCTCTCTCTCTATCACACCATCTCTTTCTCTCTCTCTATCACACCATCTCTTTCTCTCTCTCTCTATCACACCATCTCTTTCTCTCTCTCTCTCTCTCTCTCACTTACTCTTGTTTTTTTTCCCCCCCTCACACTTTTATTTTTTTTACTATGCTGGGGAGAAAACAGCTGTTTGTGTTTTCTCTTCCCTTTTTCTTTCCCTCTTCTCTGGCAGGTGGAGGTTCTGACGGAGCACGGTGCAGCTGGAGCACGTCCCGTGCAGCGTGTTTGCGCTTCCTGCGACGTCTGCCTGAGCCCGAAACACTTCCTCTTGACTGCCGACAAGAGACCATGGAAGGAACAACACGTAAAGGACGTGGGTAGCCAAATGAGTCTACGCTGTTTGGGTTCGACTCTCCCAGTATGCGGCAAAACAGTAGTGTGTTTCACATGGCTAACGGTCTCAACACGTTCTCATGACGTGTCCATGTGGGGCTACTCGGTGGACTTTTCTACTCCTTTCTGGGTCCTTCTGTAACTGTGAGAGGATGGTGAGAGCCTGAGGAAACGACAGCTGTCATGGCGAACCTGATTCTCCCTGTTTGTATTATCGCCATTACCCCCCCCCCCCCCCCCCTTCAGAGCTCTATCCACTTGTCTTCGGGGCTGCCACTCACATCCAGGATGCACAACTGGTCGTTCCTTATTCAACGCCACTTGGCTGAGATGTGTCACGGACGTGTGTAAATGTACTAGAGATGGCTTTAGACACCATGACTGCCATTGGCCCTAAAGGTGGCCAGAGAAGTGAACAGGTGGAGTCTGGAATAAAGTATCTTCATTATTTATTCTAAAAACGTATGGAAGCAAAGACTCTACTCGACTAAGGAACCAAATAAGAACACAAACGCTCATTTGTGTGGGTAGTCCTGCAAATTACCTGTGTAGTTTGTGGGTGTTTTGTATCGGTTTTTCAAATAAAACCTGTGAAAGACTCCACCCCCCACAGTATTTTTCCCTTCATGTTGACAGCACCCCTGAAACTTGCCCTTCAGTAGTGTAAATTTGCACACAGTTTCCATCCTCAAACACAATTCAGGTGCCGTAAATTGCCTTGCGGGTGGTAAACGAAACTATTTGCATTGATGCTGCACTGTATTTTGCACACAACTCCACAATACAGACAAAACATGCTTGTTTGAAAGATGCAGTACTGAGGAGACCTTGTTAGTAGATCCTCAGTAGATCCTGTTTAGAAATCAAGATTTTATCAAGTTTGCATGAACATTTGCATATGTAAATGTGGTCCTGACAGGCCAATTTCTTTCTTAGAAGTTTGCTGTATTTTAAGGACCACATATTTCAGCCTGGACTATGAGCATACATCAGTGCTGCATTTGAAGGCCACAGGTTACCACGGCAGACCTTCCACGCTCCGCAAACAAACGCTTGCGAGCGGCTCGGTTTTGGGCTCACCGGTTTCGGAGAGCAGCCGGAGCGTCTCCAGCACGCGCTCGGTGTAGACGCCCGGCTCGTAGTTCTCCATCTCGGCGTTGATGATGTGGACGACACGTGCAGCACGTCCCCGGATGGCTCCCGCTGTCCTGTCTAGCGTGTCCACGTCTCCTTCCTGCAGAGCTATCACACACTTATTCACGTCCTCCAGGATGTGGTTCTCTGCACAAACCGAGAAAGGGGGGTGGGGGGGCGGTTGGAGGTTGCAAAAAGAGCCAAGAAAGAGAGAGGAGAGCAAGTGGAAGAGAGGTTGAGATGGACAGAATGAAAGTGAACGACAACAAAAACAGATATGGGTGCTGATCGTTACATGATCGTACTGGATGTAAACCCTGGAGTGGATTTGTAAACGGTAAAGCCAAGCATTCATTTGAAGATGCATGCAAGCTCAAGGGTAGACCGTGTTAAGTGCTACACGCTAGCATATCACAAGGAGAGCGTTGCGCAGAGCTAATTAACAACAGGAGCCGCAGTTGTCACTGTTTTAAAAATGAGCTTGTTTCACCAACATGCTGCGGTGAGATAGTGATCGTTTTAGTGAGGGCATAGCCCAAAACCCAGCTTTTAATTAGGCATGATTTAATTTGCAGGGTTAATGTAAGACTGGGCTTTTTTTTTTTTTTTTTTTACATATTTTAAGATGAGTACAACAAAATGGAACAGCAAAGCAAAGCAAAAACAAACAAACAAACTGAAAACTTCACAGATAATGTTAAACAGCTGGTTAATGAAACATGGTCTCTGTTCTGCAGAGCATTAAGTTTCATTGGCACGGAAATACGTTCATTTAAAATATTTGTTTGTACTGTTTTGCTTTTCTCCTTTCTGTACCTTAGAATGATCCACAGAGAACAACATTTTATTATATATTCATTACTGCACTAAAGAAATGGAACCACATGTTATTTTAATCATGTGATCTGAATAGAAACATGATCACATGATGCAGTGTGAACTTTACAGTTTTATAAGTTACTCAGTAATGATGTCCATGGGCAGATATACACCGTAAAACAAACAAACAAACTTTTACCATTTTTCCCCCAGTGTTCTATTCAGTTTACCTGAAACGGACAGGAAGTCATCGACGGAAGTGATGTCATCCACCGCCTCGGTCAGAATGCGCACCTGCTTCTCCCATTGGTCCTTGAACACGTCCATGTTGTCTTGGGCCACCTTGCTCTGGGGGCGAGCGGCCAGCGTCAGTGCCGCGTTGATCACCTGTAGGACAGCAAGGCCGCAAATCAACATCTAGGAGGGAGAAAAACTCACCTGAAAGGTGCGAAAGGTCCCTGCCCTCCATGCTGTTTGGGTCTTGCATTGCTGAAGACCCTGGCGTCTCAAAGGGGCAGGAAGGCAAGAATATTCAGCCTTTTGAGATCACCTGGAGCATCCGTCATCGTTACCTGCCCAACACTCCAATAACTGTTTGACACCTGTTGCTATGTCCCTCATCACGTTTTCTGCACTGGTATCAGCATCCAAGTCACAAACTGCTGCTTGCACTCGTTCACGTCGCCCTACTGCAAACTGTTTCCACGTTCTCATGTATCATCACCTTCCTGCAACCTTCTTTGTAATTTTCTGAATGAATAAACAAATATATAAACAAACAAACTCCAAATTTAGCCCATCAGTTTTTATATGCAACAACCCAGCAATACTACTGGGAGCTCAGTGTTAACAAAGACTAGACTTGTGGAGAGTGGACTCCTCAACCACACCTTCAGGGACAAGGTTTTGCTTATTATTCTTATAGACCAGAACAGCAATAAAAATAACAACAAACAAAATATAAATTGCTAAAATATGCAGATTTCCTTTGGAGTGACTGTTGAAACTGCTAAAGGTATGATAAACCAAACTCTACCGCCCCCAGCTGGTGGGTGGGGAGTTGGTTGGTGTGGGGCAGGGGCGCAGGTCGTCACACGTTTCCTCCTGCCGTGTCCCGTGTCAGCTCGATCTGCCTCGGGACCTTTTCAGCGAGGTTTTTATATTGCGCCCAGCGCTGTAGCTGTTCCTGCGGGCGGCGAGATCGGCGCCGGCGACAAAGTCGAAGCCTTGAGCGTCACCTAGGCAACCACTGCAGGACCGGAGAGCTTTGCGGAGTGTGAAGCCGGCCGCCCTGCCACAATTGCCTGCCTCGACGACGCGGAAAAAAGCACAAGCTCTCGAAAATGTCCGTCAAGCCTAGCGAACGCGTCCTGTCATGCACTATGGACCTTTTCAGTGCATCTAACGACAACCTTGTGGCCCACAATTCACATTTCACACACCCCAGCCAGCTTCTGATGGAAAAAAGTGCTGGAATAATGCATGTGTGTAATTTCCAAGAGCTTTCTCTAGCTTCACATGGTTCGTTTGGCTGATCAGTTCTGTAACATCTCCCTGAATGCTTTGTCAGAGACAGAAGGTGTCCACAAAGAATCATTAGGCCACACCCTGGCCTTGACTCACAGACCCACTTGCATGCCTGTCTTCATGGAGCTTTTTTGCAGAATTCCAGGATGCTACTGCGACCCGGGATCTACATCGGTCACTGTTCTGGGATCAGTTTATCATTGCTTTTTGCTACACGGTATTTGGTGTAGCAGAAGATGAACCACAAACCTGAAGTAACCTAAGCCAAATTAAATGTTGCTTTCAGCAAGAGACTTCTGTCAACATCAACACAGAAACAAATATTTCAAAGTATTACTGGCATTCTTAAATATAAATAAATAAATAAATAAGATGCGCTTTGCTGAGGAATATCTAAATGTCATAAGCTGATCTTAGAGCAGAAGGTTAGAGCAATAACTGCCTTGCCTATAGAACTGACATACAATAGCCTGCGTCCATTTACAATATATGCCTAATTCCTGACAGGCATCAAGGTGGATGAAAATCTGTTGCATCACAAAAGATGACGGAACGTGTAGGTGGGAGGTTCTTGCTAACAGAATGTTGACCTTGTGTAATATCTGTATTTGCTCTTCTTTGCTTTTCTCTCCTGCCTTTCCATTTCCCATTTACTTTACAAGCTGTCAAAGCTTTCCCCCCCCCCTCGTTTTCCGCAGCCGTCCCTCTCTGTCTAGCCCGTCGTTACTCAGAGGCGACGGAGATGAGCTCGCGGCCCTGTATAAAGCTTTCAGCGGTTAGCCCTGACAAGCCTGATTCTTGCTTTTTGCAGAGAAGCTGTGCTCTGTGAATTTAAGCTTTCCCCTCCTGGTCTACTTCATTGATCACATGGATTTCTGAATTATTGCTGTTTGTCAGAGCTCCTGTGGTAGCTGAAGGTAAACAAGCTGCAAAGAATTATTTTGTTGAAAAGAGGCTTATGTCGTGATTTTGGCCACTTTCCTCTGTGCAAAAGCCAGCTCAAACTGCAATATAAGACACTAAAAAACTGACTACAGATCAGAAAGGCAGGGAAGTCATGCAGGGAAAGGGCAAGGATGCTGGGAGTCTCTTACCTGAGGACACAGGCTGTCAATCTGTGTAGCGGCCATGCGAACAAGTTTCACCCCTTCCTCGTTGTTGGAGATGGAGCAGGCGAGGTTGGCCACCTGAGGAACAGAGAGGGAGACAGAGAGAGAGAGAGAGACAGAGAGAGAAAGGCAGGCAAAGGAATAAAGAAGAGGAAGAGAGAAAGAAATATAATGCAAGAGAGAGAGAGAGAGAGAGAGGAGGAGAGACAGATAATGGTGAGATTCTGGCTCGTCACTGGGAGTGTTAAAAACCTGCATTGTCTTACATAAGCAATGGCTCAGGAATATGTAAACATCCTGGTATTTGGACATTACTAAATAGACCTGATGGATTCTCCAGCAACATACACACACACACACACACACCTCCTCTGCTGTTCGTTGGTGCAGATATCAGCTCTGTGTGGGGATTTCACGCCTGGTCAGCCACAATAATGTCAGGACGGAATATGTACTGAGGGTGAGGCCCCACTCGAGTGGTAGATTGGTATTTGTTGTTTCCCAGCGTGAAGATCATGGTCTGTCTCTCACTCCTCTAACCTACATGAACCTTGATTCTCCCTTTTCAACCCCAAGGCTATTTCACAAACGGCTGAAATAGCGGAATTTTTAATAATTCACTAAAAGTTCTAAATGGTGATGCAAGAAGGTGCTGGCAAGAGAAGGACAAAGAAAGAGAAGGCTAGAGAGAGGGGGGCGTGGCCTGTACCCAACTCCTCCCCTTCTCATAGACAGACTTGGAACGGTGTTGGCTAGGTGGTGAGGCTGTGCTGGATATCTTTCGTAATTATGTGCCGAATAATCGTCATAGTTGCCATGAGACCGAAGTACAATGGCTTTGAAACATACGGGCATGCAAGCGCAGCCTAATTGGCCTGCGTTGGGCTAGTCACTGCTGATTGGCTGCCTGCGCCGTGGCATCCTCACATGGTTTGAATATGTGGGCGGGGCCAGAGGTAATGCTTCAGCAGTGGTTGGCCTGCAGCTCGAGAGGAACGCCAGTCATTAAAGCAGCAGAGGCCTGAGCATCACTGTCTGCACACCGTCACTGTTTTTCTCTTTGGCCTTGTACAAAAGAAATTGATTTTTCAAGCATTCTAGCGTGTTCAAATGTAGAGTGCATACCATCGAGGCTTTTATGCATCTACACATGGACTTTCTTATCATCAAAAGCACTCTAAAGCTGAACATGTTGACACGTTTACACTGCAGAGTGGTAGAAGATGATGAAACGTGTTCAAGACTATCGAAACTGTCCACTGTGGACTCTGAATACACATTAAATGCTTTGCATTTCACATAGTATTTCATTAAAATGAGATGCATATAGAATTTTTGCACCGAATTATTTCACATTTTTACTGAATTAGTTTTACTAAAAGTACTGCCAATGTCTTTAGTACTGCAACAGTAAATGATTTTTGAATAATAATACCTCAAAATAAATGTTCAAAACATTGCACAGTTAGGAGGTGAATGACAGTTCTAAAAATATGAGAGTTTTGACAGCACCAAATGTGATGGCTCCAAATCTTTAACACTGGAGAATTTACTAAATAAATAAATATTTCTAGGACAGCCTTTTTTTCTAGCTTAGGACACTGCAAAGATTATAAATATACTATCATTACATGATTCAGAAAAGTTTGTCCGTGCATTTATCACTTCTAGAATGCTTCACTATCTGGCTGTTCCAGACAGTGTGAACAAGCCCCAGTTAGTTTAAAATGCAGGAGCCTGAGTTATTACTAGAACTAGAAAAATGTATATTTTATATTACTCCTAGCTTGGATACATTGCACTGTCTCCCAGTAAATTTTCATTTAAATTTCAAAATACTTCTAATGACCTATGATCTACGATCTACCCTGTCTGCTCCAATCAAAACGTGTTTACCTAAATTAAGGAAATCTACTTAAAGCAAATCAACAACAGAGCTTTTTTCCTATAAAAGCTTCCAAGCTATGCGATAAACATTGTTGGTACAGTGTCGATATTTAAGGCTCGGCTGACGGCCTGTTTGTTTAGTCAGGGATTTTATTCAATGTCTTTGATTAAATCCCTCTCATCTACGCCGGAGGTGCAGATCTGGGGGTTTGTGGGTCCGGCGAGTGATGGAAGGGTGGAAGGTTTGTGGTGATGTCATTCACCTGTTTTTTTTTGTTTTTTTTGTAACTCAGGTTTGTTGGCTGAGAGCAGCAGAATGCTGATGTTTCATGAGCATTTATACCTGTGGTGCCTTCCGGATATTTCCTTTCAGTTTCCATATCCTCCCTTGCACATACATACCCCTTTTAGACCCTGCTCTATCAGGCCATGTCTAATATCCCATCCTCTCTTACTGCTGAGGTGCCCTTCAAACATTTTTCCCATTTCGGTTCAAGAGCTGCCCTGATGATGGAAGTTCAGTCACATAAATGTAAAAACCAAACAAACAAACATTTTATTTATTAGAAAACTGGACCGGGCACCGGGTGACTGTGCCCAGCAGCTCATTGTTTGGGTCGCCAGATTCTCCTGCCAAATTCCTCTATATGTGATGTCATTCAGTTGAAATGCCTTAAGGGGTCTGGCTGAAATAGAACCACTGACCATGTAAGACAAGCATTTGGCTGTGGTATTTTAACGTCACACATCAAAAACAACTGGCAACCTGATACAGCAACTGAAATCATGTGACGTTCTGCATTCAAAAATCTAATTATTCCCAACACATTTCCCTTCTCTGCTCAAATGTGCTAAAGGAAGGACACCGAGTCTTCTCCGTTTCAATCATTTATAAGTAATTTCCTTTCAGATATGGATGTAGATGTTCTGCTTCTTGCTAAGAATATTGTACAGTTCTGCCTGTATCCACAGCAGGTAAACATATCAAGGGGCCGGGTCAAGTCTGCACACAGTAAGACATCTCACACAAGTTTACAGAGAGAGACGGAGAGAGAGACAAAGGGTAGCTGGTGCGCCTGACTGATCTGGACTATTCCCTGCACTGGGCCTCAGCGAAATAAAATCAGCCTGCCAGCACAGCCTGGTTGTAGGTGAGCAGCCTGGTGAGGGTGTGCAGACACTGAACACCAAGTACGCCCTTCTAAGCCTTACCCACCCACCCACAATGCCTCCCTGGGCAGCCCTCCTTGCACACACCCAGAAGGCCCTGGCTCAGGTATGGGAACTAAGTTCCAGGATGATGTAGAAAGCAAAGGTAAACCTTTCGGAATTGGATTTCACACAATACTAACGTCTGGGAAAGTTTTAATTTTGCTTTAGAGTGCTTGGATCTGCTTTCTCAAGGCTACTTTGAGTGAGAGTTCTTGTCTCTTCAAGCATGAGGAGAAGATGCTGCTGGAGAACAGACCTCTCAGCTTGCAAAATGTTCTGTCCTGCCCCATCATAAGTGAAGGTTCAAAACGTGTGCAGAAAGAAACCTCTCCAGTGTTGGAATCATGCTGATCATTGCCCTCGTATCACTTCTCATCTGTTCATCTGACATTTAGCGGTAGTGTGGAGGAGAACAGAATTGATTCGGACCTCGAGATTTGTCACGGCACAGGGGTTCTACATGCCCCAGTGGGCTGGTGTTGACATGCCAGGCTACCTGTCCTCAATCTCCCCTTCAGAGTGAGAGAGAGAGAGAGAGAGAGAGAGAGAACGAGTATGGCAGGCTGAACACTGCAGGCTACTACTGTTTTGCTCCCTCAGCCTCTCCTCTCACACCTCCTGCTGTGCAAAGACACCGACACATCTCATTGGAACGGCTAGCCTTGTTAATCGCTAGCTGTGACAAGATTTGTGTGACCAGGGTCACAAGCACTTGTGGTGTGATTTGGGGGAGGTGTTTGTGGCTTCAATCATGAGAAATGCGGTTCGAAAATGTAAGATGTCTGAGAGCACATACATCCTGGATGGAACCACCTTACTGTAAACAACAGGGATGCCTGCCAATCAAGTGGGAACTACAGCCCTTGAACACAAAACACATTCTAAGAAACAAATGTATGCCAAGCTGAAAATGCGCACCCACACACACACACACAATCTTGCTCCATCCTTCTAGTCTCGAGCCTCATTCATGCGAGTCAGAGGGACTCAATTAAGGAGTCAAAAAGCATCCCTGCCACTTTTCTCCACCTAGATGCTTTGCCAAGAAGCTTCACTGCCTGGGAAACCTGCAGTTTGGACTGTGGCATAATTAAGTGGCTTGCAATCAACTGGCGAATAAACAAAGCTCAGGCTGAAGTGAGTCAGAGGTAGATGAACAAATGAAAAAAAGGAAACCCTGGACAAAAACACAGCCGCTTCATTGGGCTCTCCTGCACGAGTCAGAACCAGCAGCTCCGTGCCATAGACGAGCAAGACTTCTTTTGAGACAGGTAAAAGCCATCATAAACATCTGAAGTGAAATCCAAGGTTGATGGCCAGAATACCCTAGATAGAAAGCACTGTAGTGAAGGATGGCATGTAGGAAGTGTAAGCATTATTCAAGTGCCCTACTTACTTTCTATTCCCTCAATTGCTTTTGTTTTCTTCTCCATTGTCTCAGTGCAGATTTGTGGTAGATTGGATATTGATTGCTGCATTTGTAACAAGTGTGGCTGCATTGTTAAAGAGGTGACTTATGCTTTTAGTTCAATGCTTTTGAACAGGAACGCAGAGACAGTAATCGATGACCATAGTAATCATAATATGAGCCCGTATTGATTGGTGGGAATGGAACTAACTTGAATGAATGAATGAATGAATGAACGAATGAGTATCATACCTTAGAACTAAAGAAAGTAATTCTGTAACTGTAACTCTGAATTCCAATTTGGTTTTAATTTGAATTGATACATTACATACATTAATAATGTACTCAAAAGTCAACGTTAATTGTATAATAACTCTACAAAACTGAAAAAATGAAAACGAGATATTTTCTTTGAATAGTGTCACCTTTGAGCGAGTTACTTAATCAGAATGTCTTTCTCTGGCATTTTGTGTGAAATAATGGTAACCAAAAAGATCTGAACATGAGGCTCAGGACAGGCTGGCATATTTTATATTATATATATACCTACAATAAAGTGGTTGTTATTTGAATGAATTCTAAATGTGATTTATTGTGTGAGGCAGAGTGTTTATGTCTGGGAAAAGGCAGAACATGACTTCAATGAGCAACCAGAGACTCATTGCTAGCATATAAAACTTTACTGACCCAAACACAGGACATGGGAAGGTAATTGAAAACAATATAAAGCTCCCATAAAGCTGTATGGACGTGTTTGACTCCATGACCGGGAAGCAGTGAGGAGGACAACGTTACTGGTAATGCCTGCTGGATCATCCAATTACATAGCAGCTTATTAGGTACAGTTGTGTAAGGGAGATCAATCAGTGCATTCAGACCGCTGTCTGAAATGTCAAACCTGAGCCATTTTATGCTGACACAGAATCACTCATGTCTCATTCATGTCAGAGCGTTACCTTGTGTAAAATATTACACAGCTCTGACCTCGGATCAGCCTGGAGCGGAGCTTCCGCCAGTGTCGTTATGAGAGGAGCGGTGATGGTGGAGCGATTCAGCATTCGAAGCCGTTCGTGTCAGCGGAGAGCGACACGATCGATGACGCTCTCATGCCTTCCATCTTCCATGACGGTGAAGTGCGGGGGGGGGGGGGGGGTGTTGGTGTGGCGGTCTGTTGTGGATATT
>JAOXYF010000006.1:18239791-18254022 GCA_028565775.1 Sternarchorhynchus goeldii | reverse complement strand
CCTTAGGGCTGGACAGTCTCTTCAGTGCTGCTGGTTTCCCTTAGGGCTGGACAGTCTCTTCAGTGCTGCTGGTTTCCCTTAGGGCTGGACAGTCTCTTCAGTGCTGCTGGTTTCCTTTAGGGCTGGACAGTCTGTTCAGTGCTGCTGGTTTCCCTTAGGGTTTTGGAGCACAGGTGGAATTTAGAAAATGCCTTGAACGATCAGTTCGGTCCTGGGATGCGACCCCATCTAGAACCAATGACCCTGTGACAGACATCCTCCTGAGAGCCCCGTGCCCCACTTTAGCTCCAGAAACTAGGGCTCCTGGGGGTCGGGCTGCTTCAGGGGCCACTCGAGAAGGGCTCGTCACACTCAAACAGAGCAAATCAGCCCAGATGCTTCTGTCTTTTTAAAAAGCCACAATATGCTTCAGGATCCTGTTTATGCAATTTTAGGCAAATAAAGTCAGATGGGTGGGGAACTGTGTGGGGAAACCAATGGGAGAGTTGAGTCCAGTTGTAGGGAAGGATCAGCCTCACTAAACATTTATGTACATTTGAATTGAGGGAGTTTGGAGGACAGCGAGGAGAATTGAGTAGGGGGGAAAGAAAAACAGAAAGAGAGAGAGAGAGAGAGAGAGAATGAGCTGGTATGATAACGAGTATTTCTAGCCTTTATCCATCCATGCTGCAGTACAAGATTAACAGCATGGCCCCATTGCAGACATTACATCACAGACTCCAGATCAGCCAGTGGTCCCCTGGAGCACCTTGACCCTGTTGGGGAGCAGCGGCTGGTATCGATCCCTCCGCAATCAGGCAGCAGGATGTACACAGCTAGCCGGCAAAACTCCTTTTGTGTTCTGATAGAACATTGGAGATGCATTTGACAAAAACTAGGAGTTCAGCAATATCCGCCTTTTGGGCTCAGAGCGAACACGCGTCCATGTCCACCTCAGAAAAGGGAAGAGATGGAGCGAAAGACATGCTGAGAATACACACATGCATCCCACAGCAGAGTAAGAAAGGGAGGCAGCAGCTTTGCGAGGATGTCTTAGTGGGGTACGCGTTATCGGAAGGCCTTTCAGGCGGCTGACATATCGGCCTCGCCAGCTGGAGATAAACATCACGTCTCTCCTTAAGCCGCTTAGTCACCTGCCGTCTACGTGCCGGTGGAGCGGATTCAGGCGAGGACGCGGGTGTCGTGGAACGGCGGGCGCCGGGAGCGTCCGGTCTGAGCCGTCTCCTCACACCCTCCTCCGGGCAGCCAGGGAGATGCGCGTGGGCACCGCCTGGCTGCGGGGAGGTGTTACTGCGCCGGGGTTTTGGGACTCACCTCCACCAGCTTGTTGGCGTGTTCACGGAACACCTGCGCGTACTCCTTCACCTCCTTCTCGTTGCCACTCTTGGCCGCCTCGATGAGAACAAGCAGGGGAACGTTGGTCTCCAGGAAGGAGTCAGAGATGTGGTCCATCACGGCCTTCCTCAGCTGCAGGGGAGAGAGAGAGAGAGAGAGAGACAAACAGTGAGGGAAAGACAGAAACAGACAGTGAGAGAAAGTGAGAGAGATGGATAGGAAGACAGACAGACAGAGAGAAACAGAGAAAAAACAAACCAGCCATTAGTACACCTGAGCTCAACTGTCCTCCTTTGAAATGGTGATGAACTGTCACCTTCTAGAAGACCTTTATATTGTCCAGGACTTGAGCCTATTAGATTTGTTTGTAAAAGAGTTTTTCCACTCCAAATGGCCCTAGACACTGCTAAACAGACACTGGGGACGTCCAGGGAAGCTTCACAACCTCAAGAAAGCTTCACAGGCCTTCAAATACTGCTAATTTAGTGCGTTTTGCCTTCCCCCGAGGCCCACGGCACCCACAAACCCATGGACACCACAGTCTCTGCTTTATTCAAAATCAGCAAAGTCATCTCATCTGACAAAACTACAAACTGTTGTTCCTGCACTGGTTTACAGTAGCTTTAGAGTATCTGGGGTGATGCAACTGGTAAGAAAACAATCTCTTGGAGCCAAGTGGTCAGTATCAGTCATAATCACAGACAGAGGAAACATTATTCCAGAAAGTTCTCAAGGGAGGGTTCGCAAGACGACAAGCTGCTGATAGACAACGGCACACACTCTGAACCGAAACTAATTATCAGCCAGTCAGGCATGTGTAGTACTGTACCCAGGCCAATTAAAAAAAAAAAAGTGTGAAGAGAGAGTCAGGGTCGGAGGGACGGTAATGATGAATTACAGCTCGGCAGGAAGTTGAGTCCATCACTAGCTTCGAGCTGAAGTCTTGTGGACTGTGGAATGACCCTTAACTCCACGCTAGGGGAAGTGCACAAGGGAAGTGTGCAAACCAAAGCTCGGAAGCACCTCTTTCCAGCAGCTTCTTGGGCACCTACACGAGGAGTTCAGAACGCAGAGCACGCTGTGTGGTTAATGATCCATCTCCCTGCGTGTCGATAATTCGATTCGAAATATGTTAATAAACACTGGCGCCGTGTGTAATAACCTTCACGGAATGAGGTGCACTTGTGACACTGGGCCATTGAGACTGGGGTAGGGAGGGGTGGGTGAAGGTTTCGAGGAAAACAGCCTTACTGGGCATGCTGGGACATAATGAGTGACGGGAGACCTGTTGGATTATGCTGTGGTCAGCGTCAGTATTCATGTGCGTTTCAGTCTCACAGACGTCTCCTTTCTTCTCCGTTCTGTTCAGGAACGGCTGTACAGCCATGCAGTCACATCCACAAATGTCTTCCTCTCTCATTATAAAGGTCCAGATGACTAGTTGGTGTGGTGGTGTTGAAGCCATGTAGGGCTGGTTGCTAGGAGCAGAGGAAGCACGTGTCATAAGGGGCTTTTTTTTAATTTTACAAAGGTGAATGGAAGCTGAAATTAGAGCGATGGGCAGAAGTTGTCACGTGAAAAAAGCAACGATATCCTGCTCCGCTTGACGCAACTTTGAGTGACTTTAAAAAGGTATGAAAAGAGGATTAAAAAAAAAGGACAGAAAAAACTTCATCTTCTCTCTCCCTCTCTCCTTCTTTCCTACTCTCTCTTGTTGAAATTTGTCATCTAAATGACTCCACAGTTGATGACAAATTTTAGAACTATAAAACTCAGTGGAACTGAATCTGGAATTACAGAAAGGAAAAATTATATAAGTTTGAAAGACCAATATTGAAGAGCAAAGAATTGTATGATCTTCAAAGATGAGATTTAACTGGCAAATTAGATTTTTTTTTTTTTTAGAAAACTGTATGCCTAAGAAATATGTTTGTCCTCAGACATGGAAATCATTGTTGAGGAGACGTCATGAATATCCCCGGTGAGAACATCACACATCTTCATACAGTTTCTTTCCAGTCTCGCACAACTTGAGTGGGTGTAGTCACAAATACTGCAGATTATAAAATTCGACGTTGACTTTGCTCTCTAGTCCTCACCACCCCTGTAGTTTGTTTTGAAGTTTTAGCAGTTCAAAGGCGATGAAGGTTCGACAAAGTAACAAGCACGCAATTATGTAAAGATGGCCCAGGAGGGAAAAGGAGGGGGGCAGTGGGGGGGGGGTGCTCCAATTTATCAAAGGCTTCGTAACCTCACATTCAGTTCCCTTTTCTAATGGTTCATTTGCGATTCTAGACAGATAGCAAGACAAGAGTCTTTAGGTCAAGAGCCGAACGTTTCTTATTAAAATGTCAAGAGCAATGAGGGGGAGACACACTAGAATGGGTGCGGCTAAACCAAAACAGACAGCACAAATCAAAACCACGGAACAGCGCTTGTTTCTGATATCAGCTACAGTGTGTGCAGCAGGGGGAAAAACACACACACACACACACGCACACGCACACACACACAAGAAGGAGTAAAAGGGAGACAGAGAGGGAGGGAGAGAGAGAGAGAGAGAGAGAGAGATAGAGGGAGAGAGAGAGAGGGAGAGAGAGAGAGAGAGAGAGAGAGAGGGAGAGAGAGAGGGAGAGAGAGAGAGATAGAGAGAGAGATAGAGAGGGAGAGAGAGAGGGAAGAAAGGAGGGTAGGTGGTGTGGGAGGGGTTGGAGAAGCCAGTATTTGATCTTGCTGTCATTTGTGTAAACTGTTGGGATCGTATAAACCCCTCCTCCTCGCTCTCTGTTTAACGATCTGTTGGAAGGAGTAGAGCGGTGAGGGGCAGAGCGAGCTGAGCAGTGCAAGGAGGTGAGAGGAGGGGATCAATCCTGGAGGGACTGGTCCAAACAAGCGTAGTTATGTCCTCACCAACAGTGTGCAACAGTATCGATAACGAGATACGGCTGCAAATATGTTTTAACGTGTCGTGGGTTCGCCGGAGCCCGTCGCGGACTCACAATGCAATTATCACATGGTTCACTGTGATCAAGGCTTTCGCGTGTAGTATGAGGGAACGTGGATGGACTGACTACCATCCGTCCCAGAAGGTTTGGCAGCACACCCTCACTGAGACTGCAGCTACAGGCAGGAGACGTGCGCGGCCACAGAAACACTTCATTCTAAAGTTGAAGCACGAATCTTCGCCTACGTGTGAGGAGGCACTGCGGTTTCGAGTCTCTAGACTTATCAGCGAGAGCCGGCCGGCTACGCGAGAGTGTTCCGCGGATCCGTAATGGGACTGGAGACAGGGAGCGGTGAAGGGAAACCATGAAGCGGGGTGGCGAAAAGGTGTCTGGGCAGGGAGGTGGGGGGGGGGGTATTGGGGAAGTAGAGCGGGGCTGTTATCAGGTTTGGAGGCGTGACAGATTGAGGTCCTTCTACTGTCCTGCAGTCACTTTGCTTGGTAATCGCGGTGAGCCCAGCTAGAGGGTTTATCAGCGGCAGAATCGGGAAAAGCTCCCAGTCAAAATACTACCAGCTACATGACCACACTGCCCAGTGAGGGGAGAGAGAGAGAGAGAACACCACCGAGGCTGTTGTGATGAAGGGAAAGGAGTGTGTCTGGCCCCTTGCCACTACATCTCTCTCTCTCTCTCTCTCTCTCTCTCTTCACAAGACCCTGTACCAAGCCTATGGTCAGCCTTGGGCATCCAAATAATGATTCTGTGAGAAACGCTGGGACATCAGAGTGAGACAGTAGCATGATAAAAGCGCTCTCTCTGAAGCCATCTTGGGTGGTGAGGCACTGTGATAGAAGACATCTCAACATACAAATATAAATACTGGAGCCCACCTTTATAATTACAGATAAGAGCCAGAAGTGCCACAGGGAGGGGTAGAAGTTCTCCAACAGAATGAGCTCTTTGTAACTTTTTTTTGAGAATAAAAAGGGGGAGAGAGAGAGAGAGAGAGAGAGAGAGAGAATAAAACAGAAACATATGCACATCACCGGAAGCTTGTCCTGAAGTCAGCCGTCAGTCAAAAATGTGGCAGGAAAAAGGGGGGGGGGTGGTGGTGGTGGTGGTGGAGTCGATAGGGATATGGGGTGTAACGGAGGCATTTATTAGAACCCAGTCGACAGGGCTCAGTACACATGGCATATTTCCGGCGGGTAAAGAGGATGTGCGTCTGGGGATTTTAGTAATTACACAGGAGCAAACATTTTGGGCTACAGGCCCAAAACCCTCGTCTCAATTACAACTATTCATCAAGCTTCAAAAAACAGCTGGATCCTCACGTTCCAGGCAATTTTTATAACCGATCCTGCAATCAGTCTTTTCCCTGCTCTGCCATGGTTTCTCGTTAAAGGTTCTCTGTCTTTTTCTGTCTGTATGTCTCTCCTCTCTCGCCCACCCTCTCCCACTCAGTCTCTCTGGGTCAGTCTTCCCTGCTTTCTTTTTCACTGTCAGTCTCTCTTTGTCAATCTCTCTCTCTCTCTCTCTCTGTCAGTCTTTCTCAGTATCTCTCTCCCTTCCTATCAGTCGATGGGTCTCTAGTTTTCGCTCTCTCCCACAGCAGTTATCGGGACACCGCTGAAGCTAACCCTTGCAGTCAGAGAGCTCTTCTGGGAGCAGAGGTGGTGTGTTGGCCTTGGAATCGTGACCTGCCTCATGACTGCGGGATTATCCCCCACCTCCATTCCACCTCCACCACCCTGCGAGTCCTGGGAGACACCACTGCAGGATACGTACCCTGCCATAAAAACGACTAACTCATAGGACATTTTTTTTATCTCTTAGTGCTGTATTGTTGGTAGGTACACCCCAGTGCTGAAACCCACAGCCAAGGAAAACAGGCAGTAAACACAGAGGCCTGTCTCTGCTATGCCAGGGCATCACTAATGACTCTGCTAGGGTTATGCAATGCTAATTGCATGTGAGGAGACACTCTTCAGTATCAGAGCTACAGGGATATTCTGTGAATGCCAACAGACCACGAAGACCTGATTGTTTATGTAAAATGACCCTCCAGTTAGTAATCTCCTTCTGTTTATTTCTCTCTCTCTCCCTCCCCTTCCCTGCTTTTGTCTCTACAAACTCTATCCACAGCTCGACAGCCTGGCGTTGATGTCTGGAGATAGCTCCAGATATAGAAAATCCAGGTGGGGCTGCTCTCCGGACCTCAGAAGCATGCTGTCTCCACAGCTACAGCTGAACATTCCACAATTGTCCACCAGAAGCAGCGGTTTGATTCTCAAAGGCTCTGCCTGTGGAATGGTGATAACCAGAAGACCACTGCCGTGGAGACAGCTTCCGCGGAGACCTTTCAGAGCCGAGGGTGATCTGATGGGATAATGATGCCTCCATTTGTTTGATGGATGGTTTTGGATCTTAGTGGATGCACTCTGGTTTGAGAATACATGCTTTTGCATGAGTGTGTACAAGCAAAACACACACACACACACACACGTACACATACCCTCACACTTGCCCTTATCATGCTGTTCTGTAAGCACATGCTAGCATGGAAAATGACTTTGGGGCAATCAGACTAGGTCATGTCACCAGCAGTGAGGCAGACTGGGTCATGTGATCAGTGGTAAGGCAGACTGGGTCATGTGATCAGTGGTAAGGCAGACTGGGTCATGTGACTGACAGAAGCAGACAGGATCACGTGTAAGCGAGATACATCGGGTGAGACAAGTGGACGGATTAGAGCCAGACAGGCCAAGTAAATCAGGACTATCAAACAGTTTTCATTTCCTTTAAACCACTTTACTGTACTATAACTCCTCCTCCCTATCCCCTCCCCTCCACAGCTGTAAACATCTCGCCTCACATAATACAGTGCTAGATAATGAAATAAACGTATTAAGAGGATTAAAAACGCTTGCCCGGGCAAATCCGCAAACACGTCCCTTATTTTATGGGTGAATTCTAATGCGGCAGAGGGTGGACGTTCACAGCCTTCTCCCGGTGTTCGACAGAGGTGGTGCTGAGGTGGTGTAGGGGGCAATGGCAGGATGAGGTGGTGTAGGGGGGTGGGGGGGCGGGGGGGGCAGGGGGTGAGAGGCGTGATGTATGACTGCTGAGTTTGGACACTAGGCTCAAACACAGCGTGGTCATATTTACAGCCCCAACAGAAAGGAGTGAAGATTTTAAAAGATGCTCCCCTATTACGAGATGCTGCTGACTGCAAGGAGATTAGGAGGCTCATGGGGCAAAAGGGTTGTGTGTGTGTGTGTGTGTGTGTGTGTGCTTCTGTAGAGTCCACCGTACAATCATTTACTCACTACACACACACACACACACACACACACACACACGAACCCATATCCAACCTGTATGTGATTAAAGACCGAATCTATCAAACAAACCACTATACATTTATTTGCCTGCCTACATATTCAGAATATCTAGATTAAAAAAATAACATTAAAACTTACTGGAACTACGTTTGTGTATTGCACTGGAGCTCTGTGGATTTATGTGCATGTGTGTGTGTGTGTGTGTGTGTGTGTGTGTGTGTGTGTGAAGACAGAGCACTGAGGCAGATACACACTATATCAGAGTCTCATGATGCTGCAGTGAAAAATGTATGCTTCTAAAAAGAGCAGCACAGTTCACTGAAGGATGCAAACTGTTTCCAATGAAACGCTCGCATCACAAACGCAGCGGAGCATCACTCCATCGGACGCTGCAGTGGGACGGGGGGATTTCTGGGTAACCTGCTTTAATGGCTGGCCTTGGCACACTGACTACTCTCTCTAATTGGATTTCAGAAGAAGAGCTGACTGCATTCATAAAACATGTCAGTGTAAGAAGGCTATTTCTGGACGTGTGTGTGTGTGTGTGTGACGTTTCTGGTCGTCATACTAATGGAGATCAGTAAGAACCGGGGAAGGCTAATCCTAGATTAATCTCAGCACGACCAGTCTCAGACAGTCTCGTTCGAGATACGCGGCTGAGAATTGCAGAGCGCGCTCGTGGTTTCCACGCTTCAGTGAGCTGGTGTACACCATTCAGTCCATCTCCCTGCAAAAATCTTTCCTTTAGCACTGAAAGAATAATAATCATTTAAAGTGCTACTCGTTTTGGGAGATCAGAAAAACAACCCCAACCTTGGTGCTTTACAGCATTTTGCTAAACCTGTTGATTCTTTCCTGTTTTTCCAGTGTGAGAAACATCAATGATATTTTCAGGTGTTTCACACTGAGGCAAATATGCATCAGACTGTGGCTGGTGTGTGTGTGTGTGTGTGTGTGTGTGTGTGTGGTTGGAGGTGTGGTGTGTGGGTAGGGGGTGGGTGTTTGTTGGATTCCCCAAAGTCAACCATGGGTTGCCATGTTCCACAGATCACTGTTTACTGAAAGTATCCCGTAAGGGTCTTGCATTTTGCGTGACCGGGATGTTGGATTACATGACCCTTGGATATAAATAAATTAATTAATTAAACAAAACACCTGGCCATCGCACATATCTCCTGATTCTCTGTGTTCGATGGAACAGAGAAGTGTGAACATCAAGCTCGAAGATAATCAACTCGTTTCTGAAAGTATGACATAAATGGTGTGTGTGTGTGTGGGGGGGTGCTTTTTACAGACTGCGTCCTATGATTGCAAGATGTGTGTGTTTTGGACAGGAACGGACTTTGAGACAGACGTCCAGAATTGCAGCGCATAACACCTGGATAAATGAACCCTGTCAGGTTCAGTGCAGGGGACTTTAGCTCCTGGAGGATGTAGTAACAGCAGGAGAAAACACTGAACAGTTCAGTGCTGGGACTTTCTGGGGCTTCCTAAGTTGGGAATTAAATATCCTTGATGATTCTAAGATTTAAGAGTTTTCATAAACCAGTATGGATTTGTAAGCATTTCTGATCATTTTGCATTATAATGGCTCATGAATCAGTTTCCACATTCAAACCTTGAAGGAAACCTTGGACAATACTAGAATTGTCCATCTAGGTTAAGATTCAGGTTTCCATGCCTAACTCAGCTTAGGCTGGGATGGAAATGGAAGCGAAAATTCACACAAAGACTTCATTTTATGAACACAAAGACTTCATTTTTTTCCAGAAGAACTGAAACTTTTTTAGTCTGTGCAGGAATAGCAAGATCAGCCACCTGTCTACGTAGGTCCCGAGTCTTCTTGGTCATCTTGTCGATGGCTGTGTTCAGTGGGTCACCCCTCTCTTTCCTTCCCGTCTATAGAGAAAGAAAGAGAGAGAGAGAGACAGACCAACAGAGAGACAGCAAGAGAGGGAGACAGACAAAGAGACAGAGAGACAGAGAGTCAATGTTATATATGTAACATTAGAACTTTATAGCCACACACTCACATAAGGGCTGTTCTTCAATTCGCCAGTTCCCTGGGAAACCTGTCAATGGTGGACTTTAAAGGGCTTCAACAGCAGTAGCCCCAGGGGCAGATGTCCACACCCGGGGCAGTAGTCCACTAGCTATCCCAACACAAAAAAACAACAGCCTGACACCAGCAGAGGCAAGCAAAGCAGACGTATGTCTAACACCAAGCTGGGATCGCCAGCAGCGCTGTGCTGCTGGAGACAGAAAGAGATGTCCAAAGCCCACAATGATCAAACCCAGCGAAGTTCCTCAGAACTTGCTTGTGTCTAAGCCACCTGTGTTGCTGTCTAGAGGGGCAGAGCCCAGGAGAAAAGGATCACACACGTCTGACCGCTGGTTTTGTAGAACAACAATTAAACTCCATACACCACACCTCCCTGGGGTTTGATCTGACAGACAGCTCCCAGTCGGCTCCAGTAGGAGGCGCTAGAGTTTGTGGCGATTTCTGTTTCTCCTTTACGTTCGAATTCTCTTTCTTCATCAGCCCGTCTGTCCCTTTAAACAGCTGGGCTGGGGCCTGAGGCAAGGCATACACACAATCTCCCACACACACGCGCGCATACACACAGTCTCCCACACACACGCGCGCATACACACAGTCTCCCACACACACGCGCGCATACACACAATCTCACACACGCGCGCATACACACAATCTCACACACGCATGCATACACAATCTCACGCACGCGTGCATACACAATCTCACGCACGCGCATAGACAATCTCACGCACTCTCTCTCACACACACACACACACACACACATTCACACTTTCACACACACACATTCACACTCACTCACACACACACACAGTCTCATTAAATATGGAGAGCAAGACTGAAGCAGCCAAATGCTTCCTAGAATATGATTTGAAACAAATTCAAATCCTGCATAAAATATCTAAAATGCAGTGGTAAGGCATTTAAAATATTTTATTAGATTGTAAATGTTTTGTAGATGTACAGAATGCAAGAGTAATCTAAACGCCATCCTCAAACAGTAAACAAAAATAACTAAAAATAATTACATAACCAAATATATGAGAAGTAAAACACACATTACTCATCATCATAATGACATCAGCTACAAGTATCCTGTTGACACACTGATTCCAGATCAGATGTATTTCATTTTTCTCGATAACAAAGTACAAGCAGTAAACCATGGTGAGAAGTGGAAGTCTACATTAAAAGGTTCTTGGGCCAAAAGGACCGATGTTCAAAAGCTTTTAACCAGCCTCTACTCTGGGATGGACACCACAGCCAAGAAGCACCGGCGGATTTCAAAGCCTGTCATATGATTTAAGCCACTTGAACTACGTCTTTACATGTGATTTCAGATGATACTGTTTAAAGCACCAGAGGACTATATTTGTTTATTTTTGTGCGCTGCAATAGAAAACTAACAACCATGCATTTGTTTCTCTAAATGCAGGTTGCACTGAAAAGTGATGACAGAGGGAAACAGAGAGAGAGAAACATATAATGTGAAATAGCCTGACCACCAAGAAAGCTTAGTCAATCTTCAAATAAATAAATAAGTATTCAAGTCTTCCCCCTTTAGCATCAACTCACTGAATTGCTAACCAGTACATAATCACTGCCAGGGACAATGGTCACAGCCATAGCAGCTCAGTGGATCGAAGCTGCTGAAGAAACACACTGCCTTAGATGCCAAAAATCACCGTAAAATGTCTCTGAGCCAAATTGCGGAATGAATTACAAATGTTGCTAAGCAACTGCCCTTGAAATTCACCTACATCTCCTGTCGACGGAACTACTACTGATATCAATATCTAAGCTGATCGAACGGCACAGACACGGAAGCGACGAGGGAAGGTGGGATAACTAAACCACAAACGGACACGTCTCAAGAAAGGACAACATACAGGGTCCTTAACTATGGATAACGAGGTTTCTGAGTTTCACCTCCCACGCTCGACTGTCTGTCGCAGGGTTCTGTGGGTGTCGGGATGGAGGGACAGCGCCTCGGCTCCAGGCCGGCTTCAAAGCGCGCTTCAGCTGACGCCGAGCCGGTCCTGTGTTTGCCGAGATTATCCCGTCCCCGTGACAAACGGCGAGCTTATCAAACGGGGAGGGATGCCGGGTCTCCACTCCGCCGTACTAAATCAACGAGCGACATCGTTAAGACACTAAGCACCTTCGTCTTTGGTGCCGTGACGGAGTCTCCCGTCATGCAGCGGTGTCCCTCCAGCCCTTCTGTTTGGTGCCTCTCCCCCAGAAGGCCTTGAGGGTTTAATGCTTTCCGTCACTTCCAAGGCATCTGTTGCTCTCAAGCTATAAACAAAAAATGTTTCCCATTAAAAAGAAAGGAATCGTGTCCCATCAAAAGCAACAGTGTGTGCACATGCCTCACAAAGTTGTTTTAAATGATACAAGCCAGCAAGTCTCACACACACACACACACACACACACACACACACACACGCGTGCGCGGTGTCTTTACAACACTGCACCACACCACAACTCAAAGCACAGTATGACTAAAGCCAAGTAACCAAGAGAGGCTGACAAAAACAAAAACAACATACAAACGTGCAAATAAACAGTGTTTTGAAACTAAAACCACAGGTGTAACTGTGACCCGGCATGGGAGCAGTTTCCTGCTCTCTGCTCCTAGCTACACGTCATATCAAATGGACGTTTGATGTTGAGTGCATACGTTAACCAGCGTAAGAAACACTTATGAAACAATGCACTGAAACATAGCTTTGCTATGCATCCTTCACCGTCCTTAACAGCGGTCCAAAATGACTGACCTGCTGTACCATCCATGGATATTTCTCTGGTGTGGAAAGCACAAAACCTGACTGACTGATCAACTGACACAGAGATAAACCCTTTAGCACGGCAGTGCAAAAGGTGGTGTTTGCAATCCACTGCATCCCACAGCAGACCAGAATTCATCAGCATTTTGATTACCTGCCAGCAAAAGGCCTTGTGTGAGTGAACTCGGGTTCAGATCTGGAGATTTATATGGTTCATTTTAACCGTTGTCCAGGCACTGGATGAGTGGCTCTGTGTATGTGACTGTACAGCACATACCTTTTGACCAGGTTTCTCAAATATGCAGGAAGGGAGAAAAGAGGAAGGAATGGCTCCAGTGATGTCCACCTCAACCCAGCTCAGCCCCGCCCCCTGCCCCGCCCTACCCCCATGCTCATCTCCGCCCCCTGCTCAACATATGATTAAATGCGAGACCACCGAGACGTCTGGATTAACGGGATCTCAGACTTACACAGCGAGACTATCCTAAGGGGAAGACGTGTAGAGAAGTGCTTTACACATACAGTGAATCGATTAGATCATTTTAAAGGTCTATAAACAGGATATCTAGCTGAGCGATCGATATAGAGGAGACTCGAAAGCATGTTGCTTTATTTCCCCTTCCATTACATTCAGCTTGTTCTTTGCCTGTTATTTATGTTCTCACCACATTAAGTGGAATTTGACAGCATGCTCTAGTGGACCAGACCTCTTTATGCTGAACACCACTGCTGGAAAAGCAAGTTTGCTTATAAACACGAATGGACCCAAAACCTAGGAGACAGAAGATGTCCCCGGCTGTCCCCGGCTGACCCCAGCTGCATGACTGCAGTACAGTGCAGTGTTTTTGTGTGGTATATGTTACACGCACATGAATACCTATGTGTTTTGCTCCCTTGTGGGGGAGCGCAAATACCTTTAGAAGGTACACAAATACCTTTAGAAGTTAATGCTGACGGACTTAATTCAGGTTGAGGCTCTGGGGTTCATTAAATTTTGCTCTAAATGGGATTTGCATATTGCATTTATAACTTCACATTTGAAGATTTTGTGAAGTGTAGAAGTTCTCATTCACAAATCCCTTCTTTGGCATGTTTCCAAGAAAGAAATCAGATTCCACAGACAACTTCTATAGACATGGTATTACATATGGAGAAACATGCAGGATATTGAATAGAGGTCGCATGTGTGTCGGTGGATGGGGGGAGAGGTGGGGAGAGAGGGATGGAGAGAGCGATGGATGGAGAGGGATGGAGAGAGGGATGGAGAGAGGGATGGAGAGAGGGATGGATGGAAAGGGATGGAGAGAGGGATGGATGGAGAGCAAAGCCAAGCTGATGAGGTGAAGTGAAGAGAGAAGTAAAGCTACTCAGGGCAGCAGCAGTTTGGTCCCTTGGCAGGACTCTGCCATGGAACAAACTACTGGTCCACATCACCAAGCATCCATCTCTCTCCACGATCAATGCCTTAAATGGCATAAACTCCAGTTCTGTGTCCACTCAATTAGACAATTATGGCCTAGCATCGGAGCACAGCTCTGCGTGTGTGTGTGTGCGCAACGGCCACTTGCACCATCTTTCCTGCTCGAAAAAGAGAGACTGAAAGCGAGAAAGAGAGAATGTTAAGTTCACCTTCTATAAGGGGGCGCCAGATCGTAATTAAGATAGACGTCACAGCAGTGTAGCTCTCAAGAAAGGCTCATTTCACGGGCTCTCATTAAACACTACATACATAGATGCAGCAGAGCCATCATACTTTGAT
>JAOXYF010000006.1:18217359-18233821 GCA_028565775.1 Sternarchorhynchus goeldii | reverse complement strand
TACGCCCCCCCCCCCCCCCCTTCCAGGGCCCCAGAATGCACCTGTTTTAATTAGAAAGAGAGAAAGGTCTGATGCATTAGGGAACTGCATTCACTGCTGCTAATGTTAATCAAATACTACTGCTAAGACTCAAAGTAAGTCCTCTATCTCTCCATAACAAAACCCACAGACAAGCATAAAGGCGACAGCTAAGAAGGTACTGTTACAGAGAGAAGCCATAACCGATTCTCATTTTCTCAGAAGAGAAAGGGAAGCGTTTAATTACGAAGTCTAAAAAGACAGCAGGAATACAAAGATAGACCAAAACGTTCTTCCTGTCAAAGACTAAGGAATGAGAATAAAGCTTTCTCTCTCTCTCTCTCTCTCTCTCTCTCTCTCTCTCTCTGTGTCACCGTCTTTTCCACTCTGAAGTATTCAGTATGCAGAGCTTCAAGAACATCAGGGGAGTTTTAGTCCATGTTGACTGAGGTCCTGTGACACCTGAGACAAAACCAGCCAAAACGTTTAATCTCCACTGCACCACCAACTCTGCTTCAAGAAAGAAAGAAAAAAAAAATCTGGAATAGTTTCATCTGTGCTTAAGCTCTTCAGAACAGGAGCATTCAGAATGTCCTAGCTAATCTAAATGGATCTAAACAAACCATCTCTCTGTTCATCTATACCTGCACTGAAGGAAGTGTAAAATGTGCAGATCTGTGCTCTGGTGTGTGTTGTGTTGAGAGCGGGTGGACTGAGAATAGCATGGAGACAAGGTGCTTAGCCTAGAGTGAGCGAGCTGCAGTTTAAGATGAATGTGATGCCGAGGTGACACATATACACACACACACTGAACAAGTACACACATTCAAAACCTCCCCTTCACACTCCTCAAAAAAAAGGAAAAGAACCCTCAAAGACATTTGCTGTCTTTTCAGGAGTGTCTTGAAAGCCAACCACTGTGCGTAACAACTAGTGCTAAACACTGCACACACACACGCACAGCTGTCGTGACATACACCACTCCCCAACACCCTCTTCTGCTTGGGTTTGTCTGCTCGACGCAGTTTCAAAATCCTGACTGACACACCATCAAAGGGTCCAAACAATGGCTCATAATGGAGTGTGAAGCACTGGAGTAGGGAAATCGGAGGTGGGGGGGGGGGGGAGCTAGAAGACACTCACTCATCACGTCAGCCTGAGACGTTTCAAAACCGTCTGGAGAACAGCAGAGTCCCGACCATGGAGGTCCTGTAAAATGGACAAGGCATTACAACCAGCAAACCCAGCAGCTCCTCTAGGAAGTGAGAGGTGTGACAAGCAGTGGCAGGGTTGGCTTCTTCTTCACAGACTGCACTTTCAGTCTTTGTTGTTTCATGGACTGAAAAGCAGCATCAAGCAAAGGTTGGTTTATGTTATTTTTGTTTAGTTTTTTTTTTCCATAGAGAGGAATGTCCCTCCCTAACACACACACACACACACACACACACACACCCACACACCCCCCATCACAAGAGGCTCTCAGATGTGTTCCACTTCTGTTTTCAAACTCACGCATGAAGCAGGACAAGCTCTGTAGCCCAGAAACAAGAAACTCCACCAGTCAAGAAACTTGCCGGTCGCCTTTGCAAGCCACTTTACTTTATAAACCACTGCCACTTGACCCGAGTACAGTACTAGTACGTCTTTGTTTTGTTTGCTCGTCAGAGAACAGACTTTTTTTAGGTCAGATTGTGCTGGTGGGTGAGGCGGTAGAGAGGGCCCAGGGTAGCCATGGCAACAGAGTGATGCATCCTGATGCTGCCGTTTTCTACATGTGCACATGAGAGTGAGTGAGGGAGTGTGTGTGGTGTGTGTGTTGTGTAGCACATGCTTGAATCCCATGCTTCAAGCTTCCTTAGCTTAACTTAGAAAACACACACACACACACACACACACACACACCCACCAATACTCTGCTAGTAGCAGGATAAATACTCATGTAAATAGAAATTACTATTATACATCTTTTACAGAGTATTGCACAGGTCATCAAGTTATTCCCCCTACATTTAGTTGGTCACTCCACCTCTATTCCTGGTGTGCATGATCACCAACAAGCCCAATTCTTTTTCTATTTCCGACTCCATTTTTAATTTTTGCTGGTTCTAGAGAACCATCCTATTCAAGATTTAATTTCAAATTCTAATCTAATACACGTGGCTCTAGAAATCAGCACCAGAAAAGCAATTCTACACATGCTGCTCTAGAAAGCCCATCTTAGCGCACTAAGCTGGAGCTGGAGCTCCGCTCTTGAGAAGGGTACATCACTCTGAATTCCTGGAACCATATTCCTGTCTAGAAAATGTACACAAAAAGTAGAGAGAAGCAAACCTGTGTGTAAGGAAGACGGGAAAAGCAGCTGTGGTCAGCAGGACACAGTCTCACACCTGTGGTGATGCTGTGGTTTGCGAGCTAAGTACAGTAATACAGTTTCTTACTCACACACACACATACTTGAACACACACACACACACAGCCCATCCTTTACGGCATCTGCTTCACATTAAATCCATGTGTGCACACAACTGCCACAATTCATTACACAGAGGTCCTTGAACACATTTCTAGACGTGTGCACTGTAAATCACACGTCTAGAAACTCCCATCAGTTCAGCACTGGGCATCTGTGGTAAGAACCACAATTATAAGGTACTTAAGACCAGGCGCACCGTAATCAGCATCCCAGTACTCACTACAATTCATTAGTCTAGGAAAATGAAAAACTGGTCCGAGATCAGCAACCTCACTGAAATGTGTCACATATTTCATCTATTGTTTAAGCAGGAACAGCGTGCAGGTTCTGTATGATTTCTGCATGCTGGCTCCAGGTTTGTGGCTGGAGGTAGGCGATACACAGCTTCTCTCAAGCTGTATTTAATGATCTAGTTAATGCCCACTGTGGTTCCCGTGGAGAGTGAATGATAATCTGAATCAGAATAATTTTTATTTTCCAAGTACTAAGTGTACAAGAGGACAAGGCATGTATACAGATATGGCCAAAAGTTTTGAGACTGGCACAAATTTTGTTTTTCCACAAAGTTTGCTGCTTCAGTTTTTATGGTGGCAATTTGCATTGACTCTAGATTGTGAAGAGTGATCAGATGAATTGCAATTAATTGCAAAGTCATTCCTTGGCATGAAAATTTACTTAATCACAAAAATGACTGCATTCCAGCCACTATGTTTCAACCCTGCCACAAAATGGCCTGCTATCGTTTCAGTGATCATCTTGTTAGCTTTGGGAGAAAGTGTGAGGGAGGGAAAGGCAGCTGATACCACTCTGTCATGCTGATCAAAAGAGCATGTTACATTAAAAGGGTGGTGGAGCTTCACGTTTTCTTATGGTAACCATGGTTACCTCCAAAGAAATGTGCCGTCATCATTGCATGGCATCAAAAGGGCTTCACCGGCAAGGACACTGGTGCTTGTAAGATATCACCTAAATCAAGGATTTACTGGATCATCAAGAACGTCAAGGTGAGAGGTCCAACGGCAGAGAAGGTGGTTCAGGGTGTCCAAAAAAGTTGAGTGCCAGGACCTTCTCAAAAGAGAACGTGGCTACAGGATGAGGAATGGCAGAAGGCAGGGATTGAGTGCATGCACCTTGAGGTGAAGGTTTTTGGAGGACGGACTGGTGTCAGGAAGGGCAGCAAAGAAGATACTTCTCTCCAAGAAAAACATCAAGGACAGACCGACATTCTGCAGGACGCACAGGGATTGGACTGCAGAGAACTGGGGTGAAGTTATTTTCTCTGATGAAGCCCTCCCTCAGACTGTCTGGGTGCTACATGAAATAATATTTGGAAATATTTGGAAAAATTATTGTCTGGAGAAGAAAAGGTGAGCACTATCATGAGTCCTGCATCATGGTAACAGTGAAGCATCCTGAGACCATTCATGTGTGTGGTTGCATCTCATCCATGAGAGTGGATTCACCGAAGAACAATGAATAAGAAATGGCATCAAAACATCCTCCGAGAGCAACTTCTACCAAAGATCCAGGAGCAACTTCTACCAAAGATCCAGGAGCAATTTGGTGATGAGCAAGCATTTTTCCAGCATGACGGAGCAAAAGTGATCAATTGGCTCGGTGAACAAAACATTGAAATTGTGTCCATGACCAGAAAACTCCCCAGATCTCAATCCCATTGAGAACCTGTGGTCAATCCTCAAAAAGAGGATGGACAAACAAAAACACAGAAACTGTGATCAACTCCAAGCACTGATTAGACAAGAATGGACTGCCATCAGTCACAATTCTGCCCAGAAACTTGCATCCATCGTGCCAAAGCAAATTGCAGAACTCTAAAAATAAATAATAACATTAACATAAATAAATAAATAATTAAAAAGGGTCAACACAGTAAATATTAAGTCTTTGCTTAAACGGGATGTATTTGTCAAAAGGTTTACAGACTTCTGAAACTCTTGTAACTACAGTATACCACATAAATATCTGACAAAATGATCTAAAGGACACAGAAAACTTTTGTGCATCAAAATTTGTCAATCTCAAAACTTTTGGCCATGCATATGTGTGTATGTATGAACATGTGCGTGCACACACACACACACAGGACCAGCTGTACAGTAACACCTACCATGAAACCTTCCCTGGCCCCAAAATGGCTGACCCAAGGAAGATGAAGCTTTATTGATTTTCACATTTGAGTCCTGGGAGATGCTTACTGAAGCTTATAGGGCCACACTTTCCCGAGGGAGGTGAGATTCACACACACACACACACACACACACACACACACACAAACACACACTGATGCGTTGCATTGCTTAAAGGAGGCATCGTCCCTGAAGATGAAATATACTCCCCCAGAAAAGTATGTTTGTGTGCGTGTTTGCAAGGGTGCTGACTTCAATCCGTTTAGGTACTTATGTTATCTGAACTGTGATAAAGGTATAGGGACTTAGTCCAAGGTACTTGTGGAGGCAGGCATGTGTCACTTGCGTGTTTGTTTGCTAAGCTTTTGATTGCTGATGGGTATTTCTGTACCCATCTAAACATAAAAAATAGTGTTTGGCTGCGTGTCAATAAGATGCCAATCAGTTGTGTATCGGGCCTATTTCCCCCCTCTTGCTTTCCCCGTGTCCCCATCGCCCCCTCTCTCTTTATCCCACATTGTCGCCTTGATTTCGCCCGTCTTATTTCCCTTCCATTTTATTTACTTTCAGATACAGATTTACTTTAAGATTTATTTTTTTCTTCTTCTTTTTTTGCTTTTGCACTTCCATCTCATCTCTTCCTCTCCCATCTTCCCAACAGACGGCTACGGTGCCTCTGAGAAACCTAGCGGCCCCTGCTGGAGGAGCACCCTCACTGCAGCACACTCACTGGGGTGCTGCCTCACGCTACAACTCTTCCCCACTATCACAGCCGAGCTCTTCTCCTCACTGTTCAATAGTCCTCAATAGCCTTCGTAACGGATCTTTAATTGTCATTGATGTTAATTACCAAGAGCCTTGACCCACCCTGTCACGCCATACGCGTGACGTGGAGCAGCCATGGGTGTCGTGATGCCCTGTGATGACCGCGCTAACAGGCATCTGCGCCATCGCCGACAGCGTGTAACGGTGATGACTAGAGAGGCATAACGATATTAATGACTGCAACAAAATAGCCTGCTTGTTACACAACACGCTCGTGGGATTACACGTCTGGGGACGTCTGCTGTGCTGTTGGGTAGTTTTCCAACGTTACGTGTTGACATGGAGTGCATGTGACGGAGGCACTTGTCTAACAAAGCTGTTGATGAGGATCTGTTGATGAGACTGACAGGTTGAACGTTATCAGTGCCAGGTCTGGTTTTGTTTTCATTTGTATCAAACTGACAGATCTTGCAGATCTTGCCTGCTTCACTTTGCTTGTTTGTACATCTGGGAAATTTAAATTGGGATTTAGAAGGGAGATTAATAAAAATGTTGGCATGTACTAACACCCAAATCAGTTACAGCAAAATATAACAAAATACATCCAGGACTTTGGCAGATCCATCACCCCAAACTATCCCTTAAACTCTAACTCGCACACAAAATATATTTAAGATTTTACAATGTATGCACTGGGACTAAGATTTAGTGGGACTAAATTTGTATATCATCTCTAAATAAAGTTTTTTTTGGCTACTTTTCTATGATAAACATTAAACAGATCTATAAAACTTCTTTCTTAAGACACAAAATAAGTCAACCACATCTGTTTTGAACTTGTAAAAAAGAATTTTCCCAGTGTCCTCGTCTGGCATGTACACATCCAAATTATTTCCATCCTCGTCTTTGTCAAATGCTGTATGCAATCAGTGGAGGTTTTCTGGGACATGGCAAAGCAGGTACGTGGAAGAACGGTTTTCATGGCAATTGAAGCCAAAGATCTCCAGGACCAAATCAAGTTCGAGTTCATATCGGTACCTTTTCAGCTGGACCTTGCAGCAAGATGTCTAGCAAGGTTGAACCTGAGGAATTCTCAAGACAGACCAACGCAAAGCTCCCACACATCAACATGTACCAAACATTTGCTGTTAAACCTGGTAATAAATTTTCAGTGTGAACAGGAAATGTGAATTGTGCACGAGTCATTTGGGGGCTCAGTTCAGCGGCAGCTGCAAAATTGTCTGCAAAGGGACAGTAATGGTTCTTACTAGAAGCATTCCTGCTGAGAAGAACTCAAAACTATCAGCCATGCATTTGCAAATGATGTGCATGAAGAATCTATGAAGGCCACAGGCAATGGAAGTAAAAGTTTAAATAACCAGAAATACAACTTGGACTAATATATGGCCATTTTTACACTTAAATGTATCTATCAAAGAAACCATCATGCTAGTACACTGGCATGGACATGACTTTTCCTTCCTGTTGCTCTAAACTGGACGTTATGACATCCATCCCACTTCCAGCATGTGTAGAAGCTACACAAGAATGAATCCTTGCACCACAATGCCCAACAAAACCCATGCATTTGAGGATTCATCAAACCATCTGGCAACACCCTCCATTATTATGGCTCCACCCTCCATTATGACGTCATGGCTCCACCCTCCATTATGACGTCATGGCTCCACTGGAGCACAGATGACATACTAACACAGAGCAGCAATGCAACACCCCCCTACCCCCACCCCCCTGCTAAAGACGCAGCTATAAGGGAATTTAATGAACCGTGTTTCATTCTGAATTAAATGTCTCTCTCTCGTTAGACTATCTAGCGGTGGGGCTGACCCCAGTTCTACTGGCGTCTAACTATCTTCTAGACTGTCCTTCGTCTTTCAGGGTTGTTCACAACCCCTTTCCTGTCCGACGGACTGACCCAAGCCCGGAAGTCTTCTAAACATCTCATCTGTGGAAGCCACTTCTTGGAATTTCTCACCCCATCCTTAAGACCAATCATCTACTTGTTGATTCAACCTTAGACCAATCATTTTCCTCATCATCATTTTCTTCTACTTAAACTTACGACATTGTTAATAAACCTTAGAGCATCTTACTGACACCTGTGTGTTGTGAATTTATTCTCCAGGATCCTGTAACGAGGCATACTGAGGGCTGAACTAATTTCTGGTTGAACCCAGGTACTCTGTGCCAGTCAGGCTGAAAAGAGGCTAAAGCCTAACGGCAACGTACCGCAAGTAAGATGTCGGTTAATCAACTGAGCTGCAGTAGCTATGGCAAGCAGGAAACCACAGTTACAAACCTAATGTTGCAGAAAGTATTATAGGGAGAGTAATAGGATATTGATTAAGCATATCCTAAATAAACAGAATGCACTCCTAATGAAGAACACGAATAATTTCAAGCACCCTTCCACCCCCCTGTTCAGTTTATGTTTATCGGCTGCACATCAGCTCTGTTTGCAAGGCAAATGAAGATGGATGGTGTCTTCAGAACATCCTTCTCTGAAGACTTAGCAGAGCAAAAGCGCCCGAGGTGTACAATATGGACACGATTACTTGGCAAAAGAACGGAGAGAGTCATGGGAGCGAGCCATGAACTTTTCAAAGGCCTGAGAGTTTGATAGTTGCAGCGAGCAGTGGACCCTCAATGGAGCGTTGATGGGCCAGAGGGCTTAGGGCATTGCCAGACTGTTCCACGACTGACACAAGTACCGCTGATTCACTCAGCTACCACGGATCTTTCAGGCTCATTAATGAGGATTTCAGGCGGTTCATTCAGTTTGTTCTGCCGTTGTTATCTCCGATGGACCCAGAGAGGCCCCTCTCTCCAAAAACTCGCACCACACCATCACCATTTAATTCTTTCTTTATTTAAATCTAAAAATGGTTCCTCTTCAAATCAGAAACTCCTGGCGGTAACTGTTTTCATAGGTGAAATTAAATCATTTGGTGAGATAACTTCAGTTCCTTGGCTGAACTGTTCATAAAACTGTTCATGAAACCTTTTCATGTTTGCATTAATAACAGGAACGATTAAACTGGAGAGAAAACCACACTACCAACGCTAAAAGTAATGGCCTGATTATTCCCATCCCTGTACAGCATGTCACTACAGGAGACAGAGCCATTAGCTGAGGGTGTACACATTTATCCACAAGCTCATCATGGGTACTGAGGGGCAGGGTGAGGGTATGGAGAGATGGATCAAATGTGGATGAACAGCATCCTTCATTTGTTCACGGTGCTTCTTCAATCAAGCAACCTTCTACCAACATATTCATGATGTAAAAATAGCTACATTTATAGCAGCTGGACATGAACCAGGCAGACTGTGTTTTTACTCGGGCAGAATTCAAGAGCTCATTGTACATCTGTGCATGTGCAAAAATGAACTAATACAGTGACGTGTTCCAACATTTCTCGTCTAATTCGTCTTAATTTTATGAATCCAAGCAAACTCATCCAAAAAATTATTTTATGAATCCAAGCAAACTCATCTTGCAATACTCTTTTCTACAAAATAAAAATAAAATCCTTTTTGTCCTTTACTAAAGGTTTTGGTTAGTTCTCTCTCTCAGTTTAACACACACTCAAAGTATACACTTCACCATTTGCAGTTCACACTATAATGGTACAAAAGAGGGCTATGATTTTCCTAAAGCCATTCATCTTTTCTTTTCATCTGACCTGCAAAACATCTCATTCTTGTAAAACACCACAGTGCTCAGGATCAGATATTAGTCTGCATAAAGGACCTCATGCTCTCTTCCTCAATCAGATGCCGACTTGCGTGGTGGAGGCTCAAGTCTGCCTCATCCAACCGAGATGAGATCACCTTATGTGAAGTGTTCCAGGTACCCTGCTCAGTCAGATACGCCAAATCAATCCAAATAAAATTCAAACGGGCAGAACTTCCAGAAACGAACCAAGGCCTGCCAACACAGACCAGGGTAAATGAGCATGCTTTTAGGAACACATTTTCACTGTCTGCATTTGTAGATTTAATGTGCCGTGTTGATTAATGGCAGTCATTTAATGTCAGGCAACCAATTTTATGAAGATGTTAGAATGATCATTAAATGACATTGAAATGTGGAAATCACACATATAGCTCCCTGAGCAGGCTTAAATGTTAAATCAATTACCTTTCTGTAGGCAATATCCATTGACACCTGTCACTAATTATAACCTACTCTTGAAGTGATGTGAATGCTGCAGATCTGTTTGGGGTAACGTGTTGGAGCACGTTCCACTCCCTCACTGTGGTTAAGTGCCATCAGTAATCCAGGCACACATCACGCTCTGGCCAGTGTTAGCAGAGTGGCAACACAATTAGCACCCTAGCATAAGCTAGTGTGACACTCTTTCTCTCTCTCTTTGCATCTCTCTTTCTCTCTCTCTTTGTATCTCTCTTTCTCCATCTCTCTCTCTCCCTCTCATTTGATTAGTTGCATTCTGAGTAGAAGAAGTGGCTGACAGTAAAGTTATGGCAGGCATCAGAAGTGAAGTCAGTTAATGCACACACACACACACACGCACACGCGCACACGCACATTAATTTCGTGCGCAGAGAGCTCCTCAGCTCATTGTCCTGAACAATGAATCGGGTTGAAATGTTCAGCCCAGGGGAGGGCACTCTGTGCAACACCAGCCTACGGACACCTGAGCGGAATTTTGATGTAACCTGGACTAAACAGATGACATCTGTATTCAAACCAGATGATGAAGCGTGACATGGCTTAGAGAAACAAGGCCAGACATACGGCACTACAAACTGCAGATGTAGCCGGATCATGGGCTTGTGTGTGTGTGTGTGTGTGTGTGTGTGTGTGTGTTTTCTTTCCCAAGATCTCACCAGCAGGTGAGGGGAGGGGGGGGGCGCAGGGGGGAAGTCCATGGCAACCCCTGTCACCCTCGTCGCCAGGGCGGCTGCACCCATTGCTGTGACGACCTGTTTGATTAGAGCGACACTCTAATCTCGTGGAGGACGGGTGTGAGTCTCACGCGGCGCACGCTTGGCCGGCAAGGCGAAATCCTCGGTAGAGTGATGCAAGGGACGGGATGAGAAAGAAACATCGTTTCATTCTCCCGTACGAACGGCGCAACGCATCCAAGCCACAGGGAAGAGGACTGCATAACAGACATCAGATGGGACTAGAGCAACAACAAAAAACGAGAAACAGACAGATAGCTTGCTTCACTTCATTAGGGAGAGCCGGGTGGGGAGGGAGGGAGGGAGGGGGAGAGAGAGAGTGAGAGAGAGAGAATGGGGCTTATTTAGCTGTATGCTTCATTTAAACCCTAGTGGAAGCCCAGCCCCCTTTTAAATATGAAAATGTCTGTGACACTGTGAAAAATCAAGTAAAGGAAGAGAGATATATAGTGAGGGAACAGAGCAAAAAGTGAGAAAGAGAGAGAGAATGAGTGAGAGAGAGAGAGAGAGAAAAGCAGGAGGAGGGGTGTAGGAGGTGGAGTGAGCTAGCAAACGAGTGAGCCAGTGAGTGAGCGGTCGAGAGAGAGAGAGAGAGAGCTGGGCTCGGCTGAATTGTGAGTGGCTTACGACACTCAGTGAACAGAAGGTGTTTCTGCACTGGCAACATTCTAGCCTACTGCAAGGACTCTAGCTCTGCGCTGCGCTCTCTCCGTCTCTCTCTCTCTCTCTCTCTCTCTCTCTCTGTCTCTCCTCCCCGCACCACCAGTCCTGCCTTTCATCCTCTATGTCTCAGCATCTCCGCTCAGCAACAGCCTCGCAAGCCCACAGGAAATGAGCGAAACCCAAAAGGGAGCCTCACAGGGAACCAGACTCCTAGCGACGTGCTGGAATAACACATAAAAAAAGAAAACGAAAGAAAAACGAAGAGAAAGAAAAACGAAAAACAAAAAAACCCCCCCCAAAAAAACAAGCATAAAAAACGATAAAAGCAGCCCCAGCGGTCGGCGGGAGACGTCCTCAGACAACACGACTGGATACAAACGCAGGGCAGCGGCTGCTTCAAGTGACGGACATTAATTCGTGCCGGCAGTTCAAAAGAGTCCCCGGAACAAAAGGGGGAAAAAAGAAAAGAAAGGAAGAACAAGCAGCAAGAGTTTTGTCGGAATTTCTCCCCCCGTCGCGAGCGCCTTGCGAGGGTGCGTGTTGGCGTGAGTGCGCACTCGCGGCTGTGAGTGTGTGTAGGATTCTTTCGTTTTGTTTTTTTTTTGTCTTTTATTTTTTTAGTCCTCCACCCCAGACCCACACCCCCCCCACCCCCCCCCCACCGCCCCACCCCTCCCCCCCTCCCCTCCGTGTGCAGTGCAGCGACCACTGCGGAGGAGAAGGGATCGGGCAGAGCCCGGGGATGGTGGAGTCAGCCCGCGTTTCCTGAGTGCACGCTCAATGCCACTTGGATTCCTCCCTCGATCAGGCTCTTTCACGCGAGGAGAACTAAGACATTGTACGGCTGCCAGGATCTGGGGCCGGTGAGAGGACGAGGGGGGGCTGCTTTTCGACCACACTGGTATCTTTTTCAGATACTCACAGAATTACTGCCCGCACAAAGGGAACCGCTGAATAGAGGGGTGTCAGCCTCTGGAAAGGGGTGAGTAGGAATCCTTTCATATGAGATTGGTTTTGGAAGAACGCTTTTTATTTTCAACACCTCCCACCCCCCCCCCAACGTCTGCTTTCGCTCCCCGACATCTAACATGAGCAAAGTGTCTTGTCGATCTGCCCTTTTGAGACTTTGTTTTTCTTGTGTTGCTGGATCTTCTTTCCACTTAAGCACCGAATCATCGTCAACCAAACCGTGTTAAAAAAAAAAAGAGAAAACAAAACAAAACAAAACAAAAAAAATGACACAGATCTAAGTATTTTTTATACATCTATTTTTTGGCCTGGGGGAATTACAAATCATGGCGTCTGAAACGACACGAATGTGAATAATTCAATGAACTTTTCCTCCACGACGCTGCGGGATATTCATGCTAATGGATTTCCTCCTAATTGGTCTGTACTTGAAGTGGCCGCTCCGGAAGCCTCCCGGGTTGATACTGTGCTCTTTGGGCATCTTGCTGAAGATGGCTCCCCTGGTGGGGGGTAGCTGTCCGAGGCTGTGCCGCTGTGAGGGCAGGTTGGTGTACTGCGAGGGGCTCAACCTGACGGACATCCCCCATAACCTGAGCAGTGCCACTGGCCTGTCCCTCCGCGAGAACAACATCTCTGAGTTGCGCGAGGGCCAGTTCGTGGGCCTTTCGCAGCTTATCTGGCTCTACTTGGACCACAACGGCATCGAGTTTGTGGAGGAGAACGCGTTCGAGAAGCTACGCAGGATCAAGGAGCTCGACCTGAGCACCAATCGGATAGAGAACCTGTCCAATGGAACCTTCCGGCCCCTGCCCAACCTGCGCGTTTTGGATTTATCCTACAACCGTCTACAGTCGCTGGAACCCGATCTTTTCCATGGCCTTAGGAAGCTTACCAATTTGCATTTGCGCTACAACGCGCTGAAGTTCGTGCCTGTGCGAATCTTCCAGGACTGCAGGAGCATGCAGTTCCTGGATCTGGGCTACAACCAGCTGCAGAGCCTGGCGAGGAACTCGTTTGCCGGGCTCTTTAAGCTGACTGAGCTGCACCTGGAGCACAACGAGCTGGTGAAGGTGAACCTGGCCCACTTCCCACGCCTCATCTCTCTGCGCACACTCTACATGCGTGGCAACAGGGCCTCTGTTGTGGTCAACACACTGGACTGGACCTGGCACTTCCTGGAGAAGATCGATTTCTCGGGCAACGAGATCGAGCACATCGAGCCTCACGTATTCGAGAGCGTACCCAACCTGAGGGAGCTGAGGCTGGACTCCAACAAGCTCACCCACGTGGACCGGCGCGTGCTGGACTCGTGGGCTTCCCTGGGCATCGTCACACTGTCGGGCAACCCGTGGGAGTGCGGCCGCAACGTCTGCGCCCTGGCGTCGTGGCTGAGCGGCTTCCAGGGTCAGCGGGACGGCGCCCTGCTCTGCGCCGGCCCAGACATGGCGCAAGGCGAGGACGTGCTGGACGCCGTCTACGCCCTCCAGCTGTGCGATGATAGCGGCGGAGGGCCCGCCCTGCCCACCCGCGCCACCACCCGTGACCCTGCCCGGGGCTCCATCTTCCGGGGCCCCACCAGGAACCCGTACGACCTGCGCGACGGAGAAGGCGGAGAGGTGGCCACCAACTCCTTCACGGTGACGGTCGCCGCCGACGACCTGGAGAGCACCATGCAGATCCACAAGGTGGTGACGGGCACCATGGCTCTCATCTTCTCCTTCCTCATCGTGGTGCTCGTGCTCTACGTGTCGTGGAAGTGTTTCCCCGCCGGCGTTCGGCAGGCCAGGCAGTGTCTCACCAGCCAGCGCCGTAAGCAGAAGCAGAAACAGACGATGCAGCAGATGGTTGCCATGGCCACGCCCGAGTACTACGTCGACTACAAGCCCAACCACATCGAGGGCGCCCTCGTCATCATCAACGAGTACGGTTCCTGCACGTGCCAGCAGCAGGCCGCGCGGGAGTGCGAGGTGTGACGCCCCGGCTGTGGGCACCAGGGGTTTCTCCGTCGAGAGGTCTGCACGCTCGGCGGTAACAAGGGGACTCGCTTTGCCGTGATGCCCACTGCGCTGCTCTCTTGGGGGGTCAGCTGGTACCGTGCGTTCGGGGTAAACGGGGACAGAGACCGAGGCCTTTCTGGCTCAGCCCAGAGGCCCCAGTGGATTTTGTCGGACTGCGAGAACCGTCGAGGCGTCGCCGTGAGCCTGGAATATGAGGACTGATCGAGGTTCTCCTTGCAAAGAGTGGATATTTCAGCTTTAATGTTTCTTTCTACCGCAGGAAATTACTCCAAGTGTTTAAAGCTACTGAGAACATCAAGGACACGCGATTTTTCATTGTGGTAACAAAAACAACAACAAAAAAAACAACAAAAATCTAAATGAAGGGAAACAGAATTAAAAGATGAATCTGTGTAAAATATGTTAAAAGAAGAAATGAAACAGTGGGAATACAATCCAAGATGATATTCTATTTCTTTTGTAAACTATGAAAAAAAAAAAGAAACAAGTGTTTAAATAAATGAATTGCAATTGACAGTAGTCACGTGTGCAGGAGAGTTTGAGGGGAGGAGGGGAGTTGGTTGCCGGTGGTGACGGGATGACCGTCACTATGGCTTCTGCAGGATCTGCAGGCAGTAAATAAAACAGTCGGTGGGAATCTCGTCACTTCATCTGATATGTTAAGCCTCAATCTGAAATTCAGATCTCTCTCTCTTTCCCCCACCCTCTCTCTCTCTCTGTCTCTCTCCCCCGTTCCCTCTCACCATACGTGAGGTATAAACACTGTGCTGACTTGCTGTTACTGTTTACTGTGGTTTTGCTTCTTCTCTCCTCCTGTGCCCTTTTCCTCATGGGTAAAGCCACACTAATGGAAGTCAAAAAATGAGAGTGTGTTTTACACTACAAAGCTGGAAACTGTCTGAATAAACAGGCTGGCCTGTGTCTTCTGGCTGGTCTCGTGCCGGGCTGGGGCACCAGATCTGCCCCAGACAGTGGTGAAATCAGAGCAGGTGAATGGTCTTTAGATCAAAGCCAGTTCACAACGGACAGGGGATTTAAGGAGACAGCTGCAAACTGCTAGATGCTAATCATACAGCTCGTGCTGGGTGTGCTGTGGCTCTCTGGTGGGAATGCAAGGCTAGTTTTCAAGATTTCCATTTCGGTGTTTGTTGGATTGATAGTGGCTGACAGTGTGCCCTGGGGCAGAGGCTGGAGGAGTAAAATGGCTGCAGAAAGAAGGTACAGACTGCGCTCTAGTGTCCCAACACTAGCAGGAAAGGCAGGGTAGACACTGAAGCAGCAAAGCCCTAGAATTTTCTATTTGTTTAAGTGTGTGCATGCATGTATGAGCTTGTGTGCGTGTGTGTGTGTGTGTGTGCGTGCGCATGTATATGTGCATGTGTGTGTCTGTGTGCATGTGTGAGTGTGCGTGTGTGTATGCGTGTGTGGGTGTGAGTGTATGCGTGAGTGTATGCGTGTGTGTGAATGCGTGAGTGTGTGTGTGCACCCTCAGCTCTACTCTGTACTCAGCTGCTGTCGCAGAACAGATCATCTGGTATTCTGGACTCATACACACCAGCCACTGGAAACAAACAAGGGAGTAATCACTCTAAAGCGAACACCTCCTGCGCCGCCTCGCTCCGTCACCCGGCCTGCTGTAATTAGCACAGCGCAGGGGCCGGCCGGAGAGCCTCCACCCGTACCTCCGAGCGAGGCGCGGGTGGTGCCGGACACCGGCCATGCTGGACGGCCTCTGGTTTTGACGCCGGCACGTGGCTGCGAACAGAGAGGCGATCTCACGTCCGAGCTCATGTGGGAGGAGGCCTCAGAGTGATGCAAACTGAGGCGCTGAGCAGAAGTGGAGGAGGGAGGGGGGACTTATAAACAGATCAGTGGTTTTGTTCTCAACCCCAGAAGCTGGAGAGGTAACTGAAACCATCATGGGTAACTGTTCTCTTTTCACCACTGTATTTAATCCTAATGAGGAGCAGAGCCAACATACATGAATACAATGAACAAATGAATAAATGAATACAATGCTTTTCAGTTGTTGTAAATTCTGCAGAAAATGTGACCATATTCCCTCCCTTTCCTGGTGAATCTAGTCATGCTATTTTTATTTATTATTATTATTATTATTATTATGGGTTAAGAGATTGTTTAAATTGATATGCTATTACAATGCTATATAAAAGTTCTTTGGGGTAAAAGTGTTCTTCTGCTCCTTGCTTGTCTTCGAGTCATTCATGACGTGTGCCCCCAGGACTCCAGGTCATCTCCACATTCAGGGTGAACCACCAATGAGGAAACTATATGGCCGTGACTTTAAACGAAAGTGGGGAGGGAGAGGGACAGGGGAGCTAATGACAGCTTCAGAACAGCTCACGAGCTCCTTCTTCCCTTCAGAACAGCTCACGAGCTCCTTCTTCCCTTCAGAACAGCTCACGAGCTCCTTCTTCCCTTCAGAACAGCTCACG
>JAOXYF010000006.1:18185383-18201081 GCA_028565775.1 Sternarchorhynchus goeldii | reverse complement strand
TATAAAATTACAAGCCTGAAACACCTCGACACTGCATTGACACTACTGGAATGCTGAGTAGAGCATTTAATCCAAACAGGACTCAAGCTATGTTTATCTGAATCACTTATTATTACAGAACGAGGAATTTACCTCCACCAAAGAAGCAAAAACAGCAAAAGTGGATTGAAATGTGAATTCATTTTTGGACTGAAAATGTATCACTGAACATCATTCATGGGGGAGGAGGCGCACGATCTGTATTAATCTCCTACAGCAACACACGAGGTTTTTTTTTCTTTTCTTCACAGATCTCCAAATCATTGATCAGCTGAAAATAAGTGAACTCTACTTTGAGGTGTACAGAGATTGTGAGCATTTGATCTGGGTTACTAAGCCCCTCCCCTTTTTGTCTTGTTTCTTCTGCCGAGCTAAACGCCCTCTTATGTCTGACCCGTAATTAAACAACGTTTAAGCCTCTGTGGTCCACGAACGGGGTATGAACAATCCGAGCATGAAATGTAAAGCCGGTTTCATACAGCGTGCATGATGTTCCAAACACTGGGTGCAAGTGAGATTAAGATAAGAGATTGAGTAGAACTGAAAGGAAGAGACAGACAGAGTGAGAGCACACACATCATCAGAGCACAAATTCTGAGGCAGATGAAATCAGATGGGGGGAGAAAAAAACAAACAAACAAAAAAACTCACACGTTTATGTCCCTCTGTGCTGCTCTTAACTGAATAGAATATTACTCAAAAAAATTACTCAACACTGGACACTGTTACTAAATACTCTGAAGTATATTAACATTGTATCCATGCTTTAAAAATGTCGTAATATTCACATATACTAGATGTTGACAGGTGTGAAATAGTACTACTCTGCTTTTCTTATCTCATTTAAAACAACAGCACCATGATTCACGGCTTCACTCTCAGTTAGTGGGTGGAACAACCAAGGGCTGAACTTCTCAACCTTCAGATTAAAAACTCGGAAAATGGATTTCCAACACAGCATCAACACATATCCTAAACCTAAGAGAAGGAAAACAAAGGTCCAAAGATGGCACTGTCGGTCACCGTGTCCGAGACTACAAAGGAAGGTTTATCATAGCATATGGATTATCATAGCACATGTCAGGGCAGTGACCTGGGAGGGATAATGGTATGGTATGAATCAAAATTATACTTTGTGTAAAATGTGACAAAAACTAATTGCTACATATGAATAACAACTTCCTCTATGCCCACAGAAATCCCCAGGGCTGAGCAGAGTCTCCAAAAGGTCCCCTGAAGCTCTGTCTGGGTCTGGGTCAGTACATCATCAAGGCAGGTTTGCTAAGAGACTCATAGGGAAAGACACCACATGTGATCACAGTAAAGGACTTTTTACGGTAGTAACAAATATAAATATGACTCGACAGAAAACAGCTAACAAAGGTTAAATGAACATCTTAAAGCACTAAACATATACTCAATCAAAATACTCAGAATCGAAAAAGCACTACACACAAGGACAACAGACACACAGACATGAAGTGAGAAATCACAACCCTAACCCTAACCCAAGCAGAAAGCAGGAGACGTTAAAATTACTTAATTACTGAACAGGAGATAAAACAGGAGTTCAAATTTTTATTTGGCCACTGTAAAATTCTTTAATTTGATTGAGTGGAATCATTGATTTAATTTTAAAACAATTAGAATTACTGAGGCATTTATGTTAACAGTACTCTAGAGAATATTCTGTGTAGTATGTTAAATTCAATAAATTTTAATAAGCAAAACGTAACCAGATTTCTTTTCTCAGAGGCAGGGAGTGAGTCAGGGATGCTGTTTCAGCCCCACTGTATTTAACATTTACATAAATGGGTTTTTTTTTAGAACACATTGCACAACTCACAAAACCAGATTCTTGCTTATCTGGGTCCAGGTTGTGGGTACAGCAGCCTAAGCCAAGAGGTCCAGGCCTGCCTCTCTGTTCACAGAGTCTGGACTTCATCAAGGTGGTTCTCAGGTAGTGCGCATGTGTGCCTCGAGTCTTCTTCTCCTTGGTCTCTGATTTGTTCAAATAAAATGTGTTCACCAACATCTACTAACACCTCAGAATCCCCATCAACACCTTACAGGCTCAGGATTGGAGGAAAAAACAAACTGATCAGAGTGGACCAAATTATAACCTATTTACTGAAAATATGTAATGTACTAACTGACCACAGTGACTGGTGAAAAACTGAGAACCACCTTGATGGAGTCCAGACTCGGTGAGCAACGTCTGGCTACAGATACTGGCACATACAAGAAATCCTGTCTGCCAAAAGAGCAAAGAGTTTGCCAACAGTGTGAGAAAAACAAAACCAAAACAGAGTTGCACTTTCTAACAGAATGCTAAACATGTACGGCTGTTCAGAATTAATGTAGGCTAAATAGCCTCTATCAGAAATAACCACACCTGCTCTACACACACACACACACACACACACGTATAAGCAAGAAAAAAACAAAACTACCCAACACAAATATCCTACTTTATTTATTTGACCCTTTCTCCATTTGTACTGTTACACAATTTACTTTTCACAAATAATGTTCAATTTGCTGAATTATTATCATTATTTTTTATTGTTGTCATTGTGTTATTATTCTTGAATACCTTCAAACTCTAACCCAGCTTTGGCAATACAAAGGCACCGTTATTTTGTCATGCCAGTAACAATCTTGAATCAAACTGGATTAAACTGAAAGAAAGAAAGAGAGAGAGAGAGAGAGAGAGAGAGAGAGAGAGAGGGGGAGTGAGAAAAAGAGAGAGAGAGAGAAGGAAGGTGATGGTAACACAGAGATCGACACCAGGCTTCAGCCTCCTTCCCTCCTCGTTAAGTTTGTATTAGTGGGTGTGTGACAAGTGTGAACTACTGTCTATAAAACCCACCAGTCTTAGATGAACTGGCATATACAGAAATTATATGAGAGCAACCTGTGAACAACCTCTCTCTCTCTCTCTCTCTCTCTCTGTCTGTCTGTCTCTCTGTCTCTCCCACACACACACACACACACACACACGCACTAATATACCCACCCACATCTCTTGCTATACTGACGGGTGCAAAGAAACCCAATGCATTGCAAAGCTGAGAAATAATCTTTCTTATTCTCAGAGATATCCCATGCAGACAATAGCTGTGACCTAGTTTTACAAGCTGATGCCATTTGTAAAGATGAGACAGGGCTTTCAGAGAAGCTTCAGAATCCCAGCAATATCTTTGGGTTACACTAACCTTGAAATGACAGCCTGCCTTATGGGGTTGTGGTAGGTTGGTTCCTTCGTGTACATGTGGTGTGTATACAGACATATATATGGACATGTATTTAATCTCTGTAATCAACCAATGCCTACAGTGACAGAAAAAAACAGAAGTAATCAACGTCTACAATCCTCCCTCTTTTGTAAGTGAATACTTCTTTGGTCATTAGACCCTTGTACTTTGGATGTTTTAAAATGATTCTGGTGAATTCCCAGTGAATAAAACCCCTGGGATTTAAACCTGCCCCTTAAACAATCTCATACAGATCAACTCTATGGGGCCTGTTTTACTTACACACACACACATTCAAACTGCATAAACCATGGATAAATGTCCTTTAGTGTGTGTACATATATATACATATATATACATATATATACATATATATATATATATATATAGTATGTGCATGTGTGTGTGTGTCTCAGGATGTGAGACAGGGGAGAGAGAGAGAGACAGAAAGATCACTCCGCTTGCACAGTTAATGAAGGACCTCGGTCCAATACGTCCTCTTCTGTTGAATCTCTCTCTCATGGACAATCGTGGATAATTCAAGGTACATTTGTGACCACACTTATGCATGTCCCTGCTGTACATAATTACCATATCTCAGCACACTTCCATAAACACTAGTCCCACTACTTCTCACCACTCAAGACTGAACAGACATTTTGTGAATCCTCTGTGTTCTGGATCTGCACTTTTAGTGCAAGAATAATAAAACAGGTGACAATTTTTTAATTTTTTAAGGGTGATGATTTGAGTGAATAATCAGCGCTGAATATCAAACGGTGAAGGGAAAAAGAGAATGGCTGACAGCATTCAGGCAGATGGTGTGTTTTACACCTTACGCTGTGATAAACGCATTAGTTAAACCTTTAGAGGAGCGGCCACATGCAGAATAAGGTCTGCGATGAGAGCAATCAGCTGTGGTGTCCATGTGAAATGTGGTGGAAAACACCTAGTTGCTAGACCTAGTTGCTCGTTAGCACACGTTATCATTATCAATACAAATAGCAATTATTATTACTATTATTATTATTATTATTATTATTATTATTAAGCTATTGTTTTTTGTTACAGTATAGACGCAAGATGCCATTTTGGTAAGTGCTTTTCCTTCTTCCAAGCTACCCTTCTGTTCTCTATGGACTTTGCACTAAAGGTGTGATGCAGTATCAATCTCTGTATGTGAAGCACGGGGGAAACTGAAAGTCTAGAGCATTAATGGTGATGCACTGTTTGTCACAGACTGTTTGAAGTGGGAAGCAGTTACAATGCAGTGTTAAAATAGCCCGCATCTGTGGAGACTTCTGCAGATAGAAGCATAACGCATAATCTGAAATGTTCAACATAATGTGGGTGCATTTGAAAGGGTTGTTGTGTGTGTGTGTGTGTGTGGTGGGTGCTGATGGTGATAACATCTGGATAGACTTTTAGTACCGCCACAGTCTGCCTCGCTTTTGAACCAAGATGGCTCCACGACTGTCGAACAGGCCGATCTTTGCCATGCAAACAAACCTCCGTAAAGCGCAAACACTTCACATTTCAACAGCGTCACTCAACGTCACTCCCTGCCCTGCCAGACGGGCTTCATTTTGCCGCCGTTTTGAAAAACGACACAGACGTAAAAAACAAGGCAAGGCGACGCGTTTCAGATGGACGGTCCCACACTTCCATGCTGCTTTCCTGCTCAACAACGGCACGCAATGAAGCAGAATCCTGTTCACGGGAAAGTGTGTGACACATTTATGGCTAAGAAGCTGTACTCTTCTGATGCATGTCATGTCCATTTGCAACGTGCGTTAACAGTATTGTGTCTGGATCCTCAACCTCACCCTGCTTCCTATCAGACGGGAGATGGTTGAATGGATGAGAACCCAAGCGTAGCCCATCATACTCCGCTTCTGCCAGCGATTGCCAAATTTAGCCAACTCAAATATTTGACTCAGCCAACTCAAATATTTGACTCAGCCAGCCTGTAGGTAATATCCACTCACCTGCCCGACAAACTCGAGTGCGTGCAAATTTGATCACGACTGTAGCTTAGTAGGATGCCTGAGCAGGTACCACCCAGAGGGCTCCTGCAAACTCGCTTTTCCAAATTAAATCATCACCGAGCCGAACAAAATTATGCAAGGCACCTAACGTCGAGACAGAAGGCCGGGTGACGTTCGACAGGGTGGAGCAGCAGGTGGATGTGCTCGAGGTTTGATTAAGAGTAGAAGAAACCCATCCTGTATCAGTGATGACACGACTTCACAGCAAAGCCAGACACAAGTCCTTTATATATATAAAAAAAAAACATAATAAGACATAAAAAATCGATCACAGAATCTGGATGGACAGAACACAAGTGTCATTGATAAAAAGTAAGTGTCTGGTTTACCAACTGGGGTCAAGGGTTATACAAGTCTATTACCAGCAGACTGGTTAGCAAGTAGCCCTTCCTTGTGGAGGGTCAGAGGTCGTGTCTGCGTTTGTCTCAAGGTTAATAAACCCTCAGCGGAGAGACGTCCAGCTCAGACAGGACCTGCTAATCAGAAGGCAGTAGGCAAAAGAGACGAGGGCAGAGCGGGGGACATCACATTTAACCGGAGCATTTAGCCAGAGGCCCTCCGAAAGAATAAATGAAGGAAATGAAAATCAGCGAGAAACGAAAGGGTGCAGCGAGTGGGACTGGAGTTCAGTGGACTTTCTTTAACTTGCTGGGGCTGACCACTAACCTGTGAATGTGTCCGTCAAACAGCAAAGTGGCTGGAGTCCAGGACTTCTAAAGCAAAAAGCATTTGTGACTGTGTGTGTGTGTGTGTGTGTGTGTGTGTGTGCTAGACCGACTCGCCTGACTTTGTTATTCTCGTGAAATCCTGTAATTGTAAGAATCAGCATTTCTTCACTTCATTTGACTACTATTAAGTAAGCATTTCTCTCCATTAGCATAATAATGATGAGGTCGGGTGGCAAAAGCCTTTCCTTGGGGAACTGGGGAGGGAAGGCCGAGTGATTTAATGAGGTGCTGAGGTGCACTTGCCCAGCACAGCCAAAGGAGTGTCAGGGTTCTACCCTGCAGGCCCTTCTGGCCCCTCCCAAATTTGTTCAAATGACCAGTAAAAATGAAGATGCTCTTCAAGGCCAGGTAGCCATGACGACCGAGGTCATGGTTGTGGTGGATTTCCCCACCTGAACATGTAACACGTTCCATTTAAAGTTTTAGAGCCGTTTGACGATCTTTTAGCAAACCTGGAGAAAAGGTGGAGATAATACTGCAAAGCAATCGTGTGGAAGTGCTGCTGGAATGAGCTTCTGTATGATCTATAAGCTATAACTTTTTATGGCCTTTCACCCACTTGATTTCTTAGGACAACAACACAAGTTTAACACTCTCCACATGTTCATAGATGTGCTTTGTTTGTTGTATCTTTTGAACTCTCCTCTGGTTGGTAAAAATAGGCTCCGGGTTCACTTTAGTGTTAAATTCTGTTAATTACAAGACTTCTTGCCTGGACCTAGTTGCTTGTTAGCGCTCGTTATCTGTTGCAGGTGTGGTTTCCACTTGGCCCTTAGGTGTGTGTGTGTGTGTGTGTGTGTGAGTGTGAAGTCACCCCTTCCACCTCTCATACTTATGCCATCTTATATCCGTCCATCTATCCAACCCTGCTACTTTTATCAACATTTCCCCCATGTGCTCTTCCTTCTTGCATCGCAATCTATGCTCAATCAATCCCTAGCTTCTACTGTACTGTCTACCCTTCCTAACCCTGACTATCTTTCTTCTCTCTCTCTCTTGACACAATTACTAATCCTTTTCTTTCTACACTCCCCTTGTCAATGAATCCTCTGCGACCTCTCTTCTCCAGACGTGCAAGATCTGCTCTGCCTCTGCCTGCCTCCTGGCTAAAGGAAACACTATGTTGTTACAGGAGACAACTTAGAACTGCAGAGAGGCAGGTGGAAGAAAAGAATCATCTAGATTCAGATATCAGTTCAAACCAGTCTCTCTTTTCCAAGATGTTTTCCAAGTGACATCTGCTGAGCAACTCAAATTTGAGCAATTATTTGTTGTTCTTTGTTACTGCATCGATCATTGTTTAATAGAATTTATACCAGGACCAGCATGACTCTTGTATTTTAGCAGTGATGTAGTTCAAATGTCTATTGAACTCTATCCTACTTACTGGATAGGATGCATTCTGTGAATCAACAATAACGCACTTTTTGGATAAGAGCATCTGCCATGTACCATCCTACTACAGAGAATTTTTAATCAGCATCAGATCCATGCAAAATCTTCAATATTTTTCTTCTTTCCTCCCTTACTTGTCACCTTCTTCGAGAAGAAGATGGCAGATATCCGTCAGTCCTTTTCCTCTGGCCCTGGCATGACTGGTTCTGCATGGAAATGATTCCAGTTGTACCTGGAGGGCTGGTCCTGTTAGGTAGCATGGAGAGTATCCACTTCCAGTCCATGTAGATTCTCAACCAGGTGTCCCCTTGGGCTCAGTGCTAGGCCCTATTCTCTTCTCTTTGTATACTTGCACACTTGGTGATATAACATCTTCTCATGACTTCTACTACTGCTATGCTGATGACAACCAACTAATTCTTTCCTTCCCACCGTCTGACAATCCAGTTTTGAGGTGTATTTCAGCCTGCTTGACAGACGTTTCTTCATAGATGACCTGCCCACCACCAGCAAAACTGAGCTTCTACACATCCCAGGAACTCCCAATCCTCACCGTGACCTCAGTTTCTTTAGATAACTTCCTGGTATCATTGTCTAAAGCTCTTCAGAGTCTTAGCATAACTTTGGACAACCAGTCATTCTCAACTCATATTTCATACCTGACCTGGTCCAGCAGATGTTTCCTTTTGGTCCAGCAGATGTTTCCTTTGTAAAATGCCCTTTCTTTCACAGGAAGCTGCCCAGGTGCTTGTGCGTTCTCTCGTCATATCAAAGCTAGACTAAAGCAACTCACTACTTGCTGTTCTTCCTCTGTCAGAACCTCTACAACCGATACCCAACAATGACAAAAGCGTATTCAGTGAGCAAATGTCAAACATAGTTCAGGCAGCATGTTTGATGAGAAGCAGAAGTTCTGGTAGCCTGATGAGAGAGACAGTGACTGGAAAAGCTGCTTTTTACAATCATTTCTGCTACAAAAGTGCTATTGTTTCAGGTTCCTGCTTAGTTAAACTTATCCCGCTGTCGAATCCGATTTACCAAGGTTAAGCTACCTGGCAAGCTGCAGGGCCAGCAGTGTAGCAAAACGGTTGGATTTTTTATAGCTTTTGGCAACACACACACACACAAAGCCATTACTCTACCCCTGCCTGAAGGTCAGAATGGGGGAATCGATAAGTCTTTCTGTGCAAATACAGCCCATCAAAGTTACAGTGATTGTGTGTTTGTGTGTGGTGGTGGTGGTGAGGGGCATTCAAGTGTCTCAGGCTTTGATGTGCCCGTCTCACCACACGTGTGTGTGGCAGTGGATGGGTTGGGCAGCGCTTAGGCTTTCGTGCACCATTCACGAGCCACAGGGCCCCACAGATATGGGTAAGGGCTACACAGACACGAGTAAAGCTACCACACTGAGCCTCTTATTAGGACGGGGTACCATGCAAAATAGTTGTCTGGGTAAAGGGAAAGTTTGGATTGAGCTCCAAGTCAAATGTGGTCAAGTCTCTCTCTGTCACTCTGTCTGTCTGTTTCTCTCAGACACTCTCTCAGAAAGGTGTGGAGAGAGAGAAAGAGAGAGAGAGAGAGAGAGAGACAGAGACAGAGAAAGAGAGAGGAGAGCACACAGGATAATAACAACTTATCAACTACCAGCCAACAAACTGGCAGAGCTGAGCTATAAACTTTCTGCTTCTATTTAGGTACTGAAGGCCTAGCAGTGGTGCTCAATCACTTTCCTGAGGCGCTGCGACGCCGTGCACGGCAGAGACGCGTCGGGTGGCCCGCTGCCTCCCTCATGACCGTCTTGCATTCAGAGGAAGTTCTGGTGTGATCTAAGCTTCCATCTGCCGTTAGTTGGTTCGGAACTTCTCGGTGCTTTGCTCTCTGACGTCTTTTCTGAGCCAGTGCTTTCAAAAGCAATATGCTAGCTGTTGGGGTACACAAGCATATGCGTGTGTGTGTGTGTGTGTGTGTGTGTGTGTATTCTAGAGCTGACTTGTCACATGGGTGAAGTAGCAGAAAGCAGTTGGGAGAAGCACCGTCATGGTTCACCGGTGACGAATGCAAAGGCACATCGGGTACAAGCGCCTCTGAGCCAGAACCACCAATCCCAATATCACATACAGCCTGCTGGCCATTTTTCTGAGCCTGCAAAGGTCAGAAACCTGCACAGGTCTGAGGTCAGAAGTTCCACTGGCACGCACACGTTACATGCAGTTATTTCCTCTGGACATCATATTTGGGGCTCACTTACACTCAAAGCTGCATGTCGGTTCCAGCATGCCTTCAGCAATCAGTCAAGGGTGACGTTGGATTTACTGCATCAGATCAGCCAGAAAGATTATACCCATCGAGCAGAATACATTTCAGTGAACTATACATTACAAGCCTGGGCTTATAAACAAAATTAGTGCTTTGGCCACTGGTGAATGGGAGGATTGCTGCATCGTGCTAGTGTTGGAGATCATGGGAAATCCTGAATATTATGGGACTATTTAAATTCACTTTCACCATAAGTGCTTGGTGAGAAAAACACTATAAAATGTACATCACGGAATACACACTAATGGAATGACTGCATGAATATCAGCCACTGAAGTCTACAGCATGTTCTTCAGGGTGGCTTTCCAGTCTTTGCAGCAGGCACAGCTAAAATCACTTTACAATATGAATGAATGACCTGAAGACTATTCTTGAGAGCCAAAATTTGCAAACCATGATTGAGCTACGTGTTTATGCATGCGTTAATGGCAAAATGATTCATTATGCCATTACAAAATTTCATGACGGTCAAGATAAAACTAAATAAAGATGTTAGAATTTTGAACATCCAAACCAAAAAACAAATAAATACCCCTCCTATAAAAACACGTCCTTTCCATCTTTGGCCACACTATATAAACGTGGCCGGACCTCAGCTGTGTGGCTCTTTCAAGCCTTGTCATTCAGCTGTGTTTTCTGTTTGCCTGCACGCGTTTCTGAGATCTGTACCTGACACCTCTCCAGTCATCACGCTCCGAGAGATGCCACACTGCTCAGGAAACACACACACATTTTCATGGAGCCATTTTGTCATTTAGCACCCGTTTGATGCACTAATAGCAGTTTTGTTTCAACCGAAATCTCAACATGAATTTGGACGATTTTGTATAGAGTAATAACACGTTTTTCAATGCAGTGCAAATGATAATTTGGCACAGATCTGGAAGCCAGGATTTGGAAAACAAAAGCATGCTAAAAGCTTTCTGGAAGTGCACTTTAAGAGGTGACCTCCTGACCGAGCTTCTACCAGATGATCATCTACAGGGGATAATGGTGCCATGCTGGAGGTGTTAACACACACAAACATTTCTGATTCCACTGGATTTAATATGGATGCCTGCACTCAGGCCTAATCCCAAAGAAGGGTTTAGATGAGGATGTGGCAACCACAGGTGTTATATGTGTGTGTGTGCATGCTATGAGGTTTTGTAAACAGTGTGCAAAATAGCCCAGAATGGGGATAAGACATTGTGAGCGCTGTCTGTTACCAGATGAGGGATTTCAGTACATCCCAAAACACACACACACACACACACACACACACACACACAAATCCGCTCACACACCAGCCTTCAGTGAATCACCAGGCAGCCGTTAACTTTGACCCCGAGTGCATTTTTCACCCTGATGGTTAGGACCTTTACGCCCACCCACCCACCTGTTACGTGTCTGGCAGGAAGTTTGCTACCCCCAGTGCATCCTGGGAGGTGATGTACGAGCCTCAGAGGGCCGTCATGCTTGGCTCTTGCTGGCAGATAACATGGCAGATGCGGTGCTGAGCCCTCTACCGTGCTCTGGTAATTGCTAACGAGGGAGAGCGACGTTTGATTGATTCTCCACTAACTCGCATCCATCCTCACTATCTGCTCCTCCTTCTTCACTCACACTTCATCACCTTGAACTCACAAAAAACAACACACACACGCATGCACGCACACACACACACACACACACACACACACACACACGTGCACATTCACAACACAGAAGGATAAAGCTCCTTTTTCTGCTTCTCCTCACTCATCAGTTCCAGCTATCAGACATAATTAATTTAACGAGGCTGTCGAGAGGTCCGTGGAGGAACATCATCCACTATTAACAATGATAATGTCAATAACAACAACACCACCAGCAATAATAATATTTTGTGGACCAGTGAAGCTGTAATTAATTCCTCTGATGTCCTGCATATGCTGGAACCTTCGTGCTGCCTCCTGCACCAAGTTTAGCCGTCACTGGTGCCAGACCTCAGTCTGAGGAGTTGGAGTACACCGTCGCCGCGCTGCCACCGCCTCAATGCGCCATAGCAATGGCAGTTCAAAACACGCCCGCTGGAGTGGTGAGGGGGTGCAGATGAACCAAAGCTGATCTTCTGAAGCCGGGCATGACTGTGTGCGCTAATGCCAATGACGCATATTAAAAGCTCGGCGTTAAACTGTGCGCTATTTAAACAATTAACAAAATGCCATCTACTCTGGCACTCTGAGCACGAGGACTGGGTTAAATAATTATTAGGGGAAGGGAGGAGGGAAGGGAAATGAAAGAAAGAAATGCCTCATTTCCTAATTCCCTTTATTTGCCGCTTAATGGAGCTGGAGCAGTAATGAATGCAATCAGGCACTGGAGTTTAGAGGACCCTCCTCCCTGCTACTTCAAGCATAGTGAAGGGTAATAAAGTCTGTTCCTCCCACTCCCACCATCTCTCTCTCTCTCTCTCTCTCTCTCTCTCTCCTCCTTTTTCTCCCTCTCTCTGCCTGAGATAGATACGGCGGGGGGGGGGGGGGTGTTGAAGTCAAACCCAAGGACGCCATGGAAGTGGAAGGCAGGAGAGAAGCTCTAATGAGAGCCCAGCTTAGCCAGTCTGGCTCCAGGCAGGGCGGGCGTGGTGTGTTGGGATGCAGAGGTGTCCTCCGCTCGGGGGGCCTGGAGCCTCGGCTCAGCTCCGAGACCGAACACCAGCCGGCAGGCTCTTAATTGCGAAGTCCAGAGGTTTGGCGTCTCGGGTCTGGGGACCTGCTGTTTCGAACCGTTTCCGCTCTAACACGTGTTTCAAGTCACAGAGGATCGTGAAAATAGCTGCTGGGCTAAAGCAGGCGTGTTAGATAAGGGAAATTATGTAGCACATGCAAATCAGAGGGACCCTTCCAACATGTGGACCTGCACGCTGCGAGGTTAAGAGCAGGAAAAGCACCTGAAGCCACTTCTAGGTAATATTCTTACATCACAGATATGGTTCTTACATTGCAGATCCAAGATGGAAAGAAACTTTCTGACAACAACCTTACTGGTTGAAAAGTGTCGATCAGTATTTAAAGTCCGTGTACAAGTATGACGTCGAGCTGCATTATTCCGAGCATTCAGTACTTTCACCAGAATGTTTGTATATATTCAAGCATGCAGGTGGGTCTGAATATACAAATAAAAACAGGGAGAAAAAGAAACACAGGAAGTGTGTTTTGCATCCAGTGAATGGGATGGCAGACGCATCGTCAGGGAACCCAATGAAGATGATCATGTCTTCAAAGTCACGGTGACGATCACAGCCTCTCCAGGATAAATCACCCCAACAGCAAACAAGCAGAGCAGTAAACTGATGGACACCAGCTATTCACCATGGAAACGTGGCCGAACAGACGCATGGACTGGCCGCTGTTCCTCTGAGGAACATGCGTAGTGTTCGTCCAGGCCGACGGAATGCAAATTACATGAGGAAAAACAGGCTGGAGTAAAAAATAAATAAATAAATAAATAAATGATGTAGCGCGTTTCCGGCCACAGGGTGGTGTGGGCATGAACTGGGAAACTTCCAGTTATCATCTCAATTGCCAGGCAAATTGCATTATTATCTTCGACTGTGTGGATGGCCTCCAGTCAATTACATTTTGCCGCTGTCCGAACCACCCTGCCCATTTGACAGGCTACATCAATACCTGCCAGCGCTATGCAGATTGCTACTCATAAAACTCCCTCAGCGCCGGTGTGTGTGTGTGTGTGTGTGTGTGTGTGTGTGTTTTCTCTCTTCAGTTCAAGCGCTTTTGGTCTCCTTCTCCTCATTTCTTGCTGCAAATGATCATCACAAATGAAGTGTTTTTTTTCCCTTGCAGTAAATGACTTACAACTATTTTCCTGCAGTAAATGACTCCAATACAGGACAATTCAATTCAATACAGGACCGACAATTAAAATATTATCTAGGGGGAAAAACTAGTTGAAAGCTAGTCAGATATAGCAACAGCAAAACAATGAGTTTTAAACCCTTTAGAGAAGGAAAAAAATAACTTATTTTCCGCACCCATATGTGCTGTAAAGGTTATGCTTCCATTGTGATCCTGATTAGACTAATCATAGTTTGCATTCAAAAATAAACTCTTGCCCAGACTACTTGGAGGAACAGCATCTAAATCCCTTTAAAATTCAGATTTGGTATAGTTAAGTCAGGAAGATGCCAATATACTTGAAAAACATTCAAAAGGATGTTTAAATCCTACAAGATCGAGCCTCGTTAGCGGTGCGCTAGTGACAATCTCATCAGTACAATATTTGCATGAACTAGGGCTGTGACAGTTTTATGGCATTTCTGTATTTAATTACCCATAAATACTAGTAAGGATAATGGGGTTTTTTGGTGGTAGGGATCTGTAGTAGGGATGGTAGGGATCTGTAGTAGGGATGGTAGGGATCTGTAGTAAGAATGGTAGGGATCTGTAGTAGGTAGAGTAGGGATCTGTAGTAAGGAAATGTATAGAAGTAAATTTGGAAGTAAGTTATGTGGTTCAAAGTACAAACAAGTTATGTAATGTGCAACTCTTATGCAAATCAAATTCTAATAATACAGAAACAAAACATAGCCGACTCATTAATATGCGATCAACGTTACATGAATAATCGCGCAAATTACTATGTTGAAATGTAATTATGCGGTATTTTAAGGCCGGATTGGTTCATGTGCCCTAGGCACGACTGCTGTTAAAGAACAGGGTTGGTGGCTGAAAATGGCACAGTGCCGTACACTCTCAAACCTTAATGCCTGCTCCCCTTCACTTTTAGACCTTTTAGACCAGCTGTCTGAGGTGTGTTTCTCTCCTAGCTCCACAGCAATGAAAAGACAGTGAGAAAAATAAACAAACAAACCAAAAAACACACACACACACACACACACAAACAGAAGCTGAACCCAAGTGTGTATAAAGAAATTCATTTAAAAGAGAGAGAAACTTGCGTGCTCTTTGGTTTCTGTAAATATTAATAGCGATCAGATATGCAGGTGTGTGTGGAATGACAGGTGTTCAAATGAGGTGTTTTCCAGACGGTTGTCCAGCCCATCACACAGCATAAACAGTAGCCTCCCTGCCTCCTCACTCCGCTCCCTCTAAAAGCCTTATGAAAACCTTGTGAAATTAGAAAGGAGAAGGCCCGGCTCTCGGTTGAGAGCCGTCTTCGTTAAACTATACCTTGTAGCAGTAAATGCAGCTTTGAGGAAGGTATCTGTGATCCATTCTCACTTGAAGGGTTTATCTCCACTGTAGCTTATGAGCTATAAACCCACCATTATGGTGGAAGTAACTGAAGGCCTGGCAGAAGCGTGACCTGTGTGGGAGAGGTGCAGGGGAGAGGGGAGGCCCGCTGACACAGCTGTGTCCTCTCGGTGGGAGCGCATCTCCCCCGAGGTGAATAATTAGCTCGGCGGCTATTTAACATGCTACATGAAAGCTGCTAGCGGCACGGTGCTAGCGTGTGCATTTAGAGCACGCTTAATCCACGTCACCAGCAGGGCCACGCAGGGGGTAATTGTCTTTAAGAAGTACAGATGAACTTGGAGATTCAGCTCCGACAGCCGATCGATGGCACTCAGCCATGCGCCCTAATGCTGTGTGTGTGTGTATTTGTGGCATGCATTCAGTTGGTATTCATTGGACACGATTGCATGGAAGGATTAGGTTATGGTTATATGTGTTATCTTAATGGAGGAGAGGACACAGCTCCTTTATACACCATTATCCACTATCCAGCCAAGCATGCTGTCCGCTTCCCTCAGTGGCATAAAGACAGGTGGATAGAACGGTAGCAGAATAGAAAGAGAGAAAGAAAGAGTGAGAGAGAGAGTCAGAATCAATGAGAAAGAAAGAAGAAATAAAATGTACAAATGAATGAATGAATACTAAACTAATGAACAAATGCATAAGCGTTTTCTTCAC
>JAOXYF010000006.1:18165121-18182783 GCA_028565775.1 Sternarchorhynchus goeldii | reverse complement strand
TTGGCTTTTTTGTTGGTTGGTTTGTTTGTTTGTTTGTTTGTTTGTTTGTTTGTGTTTTCCCTCTTTATGAACCGCAGGAAGATCCTCCAGCTCCCTGGCACCTACCCCGGGCAGGTCCTCCACCTCCCTGGCACCTACCCCGGGCAGGTCCTCCAGCTCCCTGGCTCCCTCTCCCTCCAGTCACCTGGCCGAGCTCCCTCAGTCCAGGCGACCGGCCATGCATTACAGCTGCCGGTCGATTGATATATCGGCCCGTCCGACCCTGCCGTAACTAAATCAGCCGATCACGATGATTCAGCGAGCAGCATGAAGCTTGGACTTCGCTCACCAATCACTGGTCACCAGCAGAGCCAGACAGGTATAGACATTCACCCGTCACCTCCAGCTAATTTATCGCCGGCCAGAACATTGATTAACCTTGCACCCGCGCTGATGACTGTTTGGGAAAGAGCTAACCTGACGGCTAGAGAAGTGAGTGGGGGAAGTTTATAAAGTATTTGTGTGTGTGTGTGTGTGTGTGTGTGTGTATGTATTTGTGTGAGAGAGCGCGCATATATATATATATATATATATATATGAATGCCATTGAAAGCACAGCACAGGCAAAATATACATACATATTCAGGCCATTGCCCTGAATCACTGGTAGAGCCCCAGCTATAATAGACTACATTCTTTACTCTTACATTTTTGGTGCCCAAAAAAACTAAACAAAAAAGAAAAAAAAATCTTTTTAGAAATATCTTTTGAGCTTTACTGGAACCGCTCAAATCCCTCCACTCACAAATTTTTCAAAGAGCCCTACAGCGAAAATCTCAACTATTATCAAAGTCTGTAGAACACCGAGTGCCCACTCTGAAAATGTCACTTTTGTGATCTTTGCTTTCCACCAGCTGAAACTTCTACGTTTTTCCAAGGCGACGGCGCTTTAGTGAGACGAGTGCTGGAGTGCGTGAGTGTGGCACACGGAGGAGAGGACTGGCACTGCCACGCGCTGCCATGTCACCACTCACCACATGCCCAGCATGCCTTCGCCACGCTGCCATCCTTAGAACACTCACCTTTACATTTTTTTTTTTTTTTTGTATGAAAATTGGCAGGACGTGATTTCGTATATACACACATGTATAAGTGTGTTTATGATCTGTATTTAGTATAATGATCCACATGAATATGTCTCAGTGTTGGCAACTCTACCATTCCTCTGTAATGAACATCAGGTCCATATTTAAACACCAAGCTGCACTGTTTCTTTCAGAAAGGCTGTAATGTGTGAGGCAGAGGTGGGTGGACTGTCCCACACAGCAAGCCTCTGGGCCTTAGTCTTCACACAACCTAACCCTGACCCTAACCCTGACCCTAACCCTGACCCTAACCCTGACCCTAACCCTGACCCTAACCCTGACCCTGAGAAGAGTCACTTTGGATGGGCGACTTTATTGGTTTAACATGCAGACCAATGCTGGAAAATTAAACTGTAAACCCAAATGACTTACATTAAATACTGCTACAGCAGCAGCAAGCAGATGTATCTGCACACATTCACAAGGATTTTCTTTTTTCTTTGCTTATAATACCTCAAAATATTAACTTATAATACCTCAAAACTACTTCGTGAAGAAGAGGGCTAGTGCTCACATCAGAAAAAAGTTCTAAATTACGCTGCACTTCTGCCCCGAGTCTTGCAGGAGAGGTTTAAACACGGATTTGATTGGGTACGGGCAGCACCCACACTCTGCTGTCAGCCAATTACAGCTTCGGACTGTTAAATATTCAAAGGTGTCCACAATCACACATTGAAGTCTCCTAAGGAGACCTGTGGAAAAATGACTATAATACTGGAGGTCCAATTTAAGCACAGCTATCTATTTCCCTCTTACAGGGCAGCTCCTTGGACATGAATTATTCCCACACTGTAAAACAAACTACAGAGAAAGGACCAATTATTCAAACTCATCAGAAATCTTCCAAAGTTGCAGGTCAAGTCGATTTCTTTTTCACTATGAACCCTGACCGGGTGGATGGAGCAGTGGAGCGGTTGGTGTGTCCCAGCGTTGACAACAGCAGGTAATTCCAGTCGGTCCCTCCTACAAAGGAGAGAAACCTAAAAGGCTGCATTACTCTCTCGAGGGTTGAGGACACCTTTCCAACCCAAATTCCAATTTGAATCCATTAAAAAGAACCTGTGAAACTGCTCTCAGATCACCCTAAATTAGCAGTCTTTCATAAACCTTTATATAAAGGGTCTCCCTTTAGTACATGCTTAACGCTCCACTGTTCTCATTGTGCCAGGACTCTAGTACGTCCCTGTGCCACAAGCCAGATTGGCACAGGTATTGTGCAATATGACTATTATGTCATTACTGGTTCAGTTATTCTAGCTGTTGCCTTTATTGGACTGTACTAAATATTTTACAACAGTATTTGAAGTGCAGCCACGGTGTGTGTGAGAGTTACTGCACGTCTTAAAATGCTGCACTTTAACAGAAGTGAGCGAGGGAATGAGGGAACGGGCAAAAACGTCAGCAAAACAGACAAGTTGGCGAGAGAGAGAGCGCGCGAGTGAACATCTACGTGTCTGCAGGTTTGTTTGTTTAATGGTGGCTGGGAATTGCTCTGAGCAGAGAGAGCTCCGGTAAGCTAGGCTTGTGTTATGGACGCTACTGGGGGGGGGGGGGTGGTTATCCTCGGATAGTCACCGAGATATCCAGCAGGGGGTGCAAACACAGCTCCTCCCTCCCACGAGAGCGTCCGCACACAGGAAGAACACGCGAGACGCTCATTTGTATGCAAGCCATACAGCTTCCAAGACAAAACCACACACTGAGCAAAGTGGCCATTACACAAGCAGCCAGGTCACATGACATTGGTCTCAGCCAACCAGAATGATTCCTTGTTGGAGAAACTGGAGGGCAGATGAAACATTTCGTTCAGCGCAACTGGATTCCAAGGAGACTGTGATTGATTTGCAGGGTGCGTTTCATCTCTTTGCTCTTCTTCACAGAGGAAGGAGGTCTTAGCCTGACCAGATAACATGATCATTGCTATGAAAAGCATCTTTTGATCATCTTGTAGTATCTCAGTAAAAGAAGATTTACCAATACAAGCCAATTTAATGTTGGAAAGAATCTATCCACTTCCAAATGGCAACACACACACACACACACACACACACACTACTGGATTATATAATTTATAATCTAAATGCTCAGTCTGAGTCAGTAAACACCTTAAAAACATCATTTGACAAATGTGGTGGTGGGACACAGAGTCTCATATTAAGATCTACCCAGCCACAAAGCGATTACACAGCCTAACGCTCTATGAATATGTAAATTTATGTTGCCCAGTACTGGCACTGTAGGAAGGTGCCACGTCTCTGGGCATCACAGTCTCGTTACAACTACAGCCCACACAAATGGGCTGTACCATGGTTATATGCAGAGTATAAGGAGTTAGACATGCATACACCTGATACCAGGTTTAAGAAATAGCTCCTCTTAACATCACCAAGAACAGAAACAATAGCCAGCCAATGTGACAACTGCCATAAAACTCAACTCCTCCTCCAACTTAATTTCGCTCATTATTAAGTCTGTTGTTAATTATTCATGAGCATTGCTCTTAGTAAACACATGTGCATGGCATTAATACAAGTTACACAAGTAACAGAAACTGAAAGGACAAAATTAAAAAATAAATAAATAAATAAAATAAAATTGTAGTCCGAGACCAAATCTCTGATTACACACGGATGATGACATCACCCCGCTCGGAAGCATTTTCAGACAGAGCACCACACAGGCTTAAGAGTAAACACAGTGTGGGTATAGTAGAAAAGAATTAGCTTCAGCCCTGTTCATTTTCAACAGCTTTGCATCACATCTAGGTCAAATGAGTCAGCAAGAGTCCAAATATTTGCACCCGACAAACAACAAAAAAAATTTCAAGCAACATGTCGAGACAAACATTTCCCACTTTCAAGCCCAAAAGTATATTTGAAATGCCACCGTTTAAATATCAGGCTTCATAAAAGAACAATATCAGGGTTTATAAAAGAACAATTCAAGAACAAAAAGCAAACAACTGCTGCACTGTTAGTTTAGTGTTTGTTATGACTATTTCATCAAATATTCTTACATGTTTCAGGTTTTTTGGGAGCTGGCTGAGTGAAACAAAGGAGGCCTTTGGTAACGCTAGAGGAACATGAGAAGAACGCTGGAGAATTTCTTAAGAAATCATTGATCAGTGCCAGAGGAACAGCAGAGGAACAGCAGAAGAAGGCTGGACTCACGTTGTTCATGTACTCGCTGAGCAGGTCCTGGAGGGCCTGGCGCACGGCGTTACACTCGGCCACGATTCGCTCACGTCGGTCGTCACGTGTGCATGATGAGTCAGCCATGAGGGCGGCGCCGCTGATGATGCTCTCCAGACGTTCCTCCAGAGAGGGACGGAAACGCGCCTCGCTGAACGTTAGCGGGTCCAGAATTATCTTATTCTGAGAGAGTGAGAGACAAAGAGGAAAAACGGCGAGAGAGAGAGAGAGAGAGATACAAGGGTCACATGTGGGATAATTCTACAAAGAAAGTTTCTCAAATTTGGCAACCCAGCTTTTCTCAAAATCTTTCTCACATAAATTATTTTTTAAGGTACACAATTGTTTTACACTCCCTCTTCGGTTTATAATGGAACCTCATGCAGGAAAATACAGTGTAACCAGTAAGCAAGTAAAATCACCCTAAGCAGGAGTTCTTGATTAATCATTCCTGTTTGCTTCAAGCCCCAGCTATTAAATGAATACTGACAAAGGTTAAACTCTCCAAGTGCACTCTGTGAACTTATTAGAAAATCACTTGTTAACTTGTATGTTTATTTACTTGTAAACATGTATATTTGATTTTTGTTTAGTTTTTTTTTCCACCGATAAATTCCAATATGGTGAGAAAATCCACAACAGCCTTCAACACTAAACTTCCTCCCCTCTGAGTTTTTAATGCACATACTTGTTCACATGGGCTCTCATAACTAAACCTCCAGCCCATCCACCACTGTACAGCGTGTGAAGAACGTAATGGATCCTGAAGGTACCACTCGTAATATAAATCACACAGTGGGCACTGCATACATCACAGGAAATGCAGTCACGGCAGTATAACCTGATGTCATCAGACCTGAACTAATGGCGACTGAAGATCAGGGGGTGGTGGTGTGCAGCTGGGGAGGGGGGGGGGGTGGAGGTTGGGCATGGCGGACCCTGGAGGTGTCCAGGTGACCTTGGAGGTGAGCACAGAGATCCTGGTTAAACCTGCTACAGTGGCTTAACGGCCCCGTTAAAGGTGGAGCCCATACTCCCTCAGCCCTTGTGGTTTTTATGGCTCCAAAGTTTGCCACAAAATAGAGGTTTTACGGGCACTAGGGTGAGGGAGGGAGAATTACCATATTGATGGTGGTGATATTGTTTTATGGCGGTACACTGTGAATATGCCATCAGTAGCAGCACAAGGAGAGGGAAGCAGAAAGAATTACAGAATGTGTGTGTGTGTGTGTGTGTGTGTGTGTGTGTGTGTGTGTGTTAATAGGGTTGGAGGTTTTATGTTTGACGCTTGGGTTGAAACTCTCTACATGATATGTGGCTTTGCACAAAGAGCACAAAACCGCTTCCAGCCATTCTCTAAGCACATTTAAGTTTAAATCTTTTTAAAGACCACCTCAAATCACAATTTATCTTTTCTGCCTTGTTAGTTCATGTTGTGTATGATTCATAACACACTATGGGATGTGGATGTGTTTGCCATATGAGTTATCAGCATCATATCATTTAAATATTCTTGTTTTTTCCAGTTTAACATGGAAATGTCACATTAGAAAAGGTTGAAGTGGGTGCGCTGGTGATCGTTTTGGACCACAAGAGTGAAAAATGAAGGGCTTAAATACTACACATTGAACATGATAAGACATCCGGGGGGGGGGGGGATCCATTACCATCCGAGTGTTTATTGGCTGAGCCAGATGGAAGAGGAAGCGAGTGAGCCGTGGTTCAGGGCGACGGTCCACTGCATTCCTGGGTCTTTTCACACGCAGCACGTACAAGCCAGCGTCTCACGTGGCTCTAAACCAGGTCTCGCTGTGCATTGAAGCGTCACTCACATCTGACGGCAAGGCTTAATCTTATTGGCCGGCAGCGGGGTGGCGGTTTCACGGTGAGTGAGAGACGAGGTTAGGAGACCGACGCAGAGCTTTTCTTAAGGACCATCGGCGTCCAATCACCAGTGTGCGTGCGCCATTGATGGCTACTCGGGTTTCCAGTGGCCAAACGCCGCTGGTTGTGCCGCGTTTGCCCCTCTAGGGGCGGGACAGGGGCGTGTCTGGGTGGATGTTAAGCACACTTGCTCCACCAGCGCTATAAGCTGCCACTTTGATTTGTAGTGCTAAAAGTGCAATTTCATAAAATGTTTTAGAATATTAATAGATTTCCAAAGCAGTATGAGAGTTGTGTTACAGCCAAAAGTGCAGGCCTCTTTATAAAACTGAATGTCATCATTGGATGAAAGGCTTTAAATAGTTAATTCTAGAAATATCTTAAGGTTCTGTAGCTACATGGCATTTATATTGGCTACCAATTTGTGCAGCGCAGATATAACCACGAGAACACTGAACACATGCAAAATAGAAAAAACACCAATGAGAAACTCAGAGCAGTCAGCAGCAGAGTTATTTATGTCATAGCAGTATGTCTGTTAGGTGTGGGGTGGGCAAGAGAGAATGATGGGAACCTACTGCAGTCACACTGCAAGGCACATTTATCAAAAGAAAGAACAATGAAACAAGAGAGAGACAGGGAGAGAGACAGTCAGAAACATGGAGACAGAGACAGGTAGAGAGACAGTCAGAAACAGGTAGAGAGACAGTCAGAAACATGGAGACACAGAGAGAGACAGGTAGAGAGACAATCAGAAACATGGAGACAGAGAGAGACAGGTAGAGAGACAATCAGAAACATGGAGACAGAGAGAGACAGGTAGAGAGGCAGTCAGAAACATGGAGACACAGAGAGAGACAGGTAGAGAGACAGGTAGAGAGACAGATCGAGGGTGCAGGAGAGAAGTGCATTAAGCATAACCTACTTTTACTTTTTTCAGCACCTGAATGAAAGAGAGAAGAGAGAGACTGAGGGGCAGAGAGAGAACAGACGTAGAGCAAAACAGACGGAGTAATATACAGAACAAACGAAAAAAATTAAATAAATGAGAATCCAAGCAAGGCATTTTTGGCTGGTGTGTGTGTGCATGTGTGTGTGTGTGTGTGTGTGTACGTACGTGCATGTCTGTGCAGTAACATATGTTCAACCACTGTTGTTTATTAGAGCTGAGAGGACCCTTGGCACATTACCGGACATTTTCCTGATGGAGTTGTACATGGGCCACCTGCTCCACCCTTTTGCTGGGTGGGCTTCGCCCTCTGTGACCCCGCTTGGATGCAGCCTTGCCTCCACCTGGTAAAGGTGAGGCCACGTCCGCACCTCTCATTGCGCACCAGCACCCCCACCCGTCTACATTAATACAGCGGCAGCAGACACCGCTGTCGGCTCCTCTGCGCCAATTCAAGTGCTTCATCAAATCTGAGTAGCCGTACAAAGAGTTAGATGTGTTTGAAAAACTGCATTAGTTGCAAAGGTAAGACAGATGTAGGCAGGATTAACATAATCTACAGAGACAGATCCACGAGAGGGAGACAAGACACAGAGCGCTTCTGTTAACAAAGCAAATATACACAGAGCTCATCTGATGTCCAGATGCATTACAGCAGGTGGATATAGTCACATTTTTTGAGCACATGCGTAACATTGATCCTTGATTGATCCAGCAGACACTTCCTGGACTACACACACAGCCTTCAACATAAAAACGCTCAACACACACACACACACACACACGCCTACAGGCTCCAACTCTGTGCTGCAGATTCTAACTACACCCCTATAAGGTAAACCTAAAAGTAAATATTCGAATAATATTCGAATAAAAGTTGCTAATAATTACAGGCACGCAAGAAGAAGGAAGAATTGCAAGGAAGAATTAGCCTAAAAAAATGCATACATCCCATAATATTCTAAAACAGGTCGTCCCGGCAGCCAAGTCAACCACTGAGACAGGACAGAGACGAGCCCGTGTTTCAATCTGCTCCAGAGGTGGAAGGCAAGGCCATGTGAGAGAGTGAACGTGTCACTTTCTTTTTACACGTCAATAAAATCCGTTTAATAGCACCGCATTTATCTTGCCACTCTTTCGCCCACTCCATCAGAACAAAAATAATAAGTGGAAAAGAAAGAAAGAAAAAGAAAGAAAGAAAGAAAGAAAGAAAGAAAGAGGGCATCAGGCAGGGGCTTGGAATGAAGCAGTATGACATGAGAGAGAAATGCGAGGTGGTGACTTACTTCACTCGCTGGCCAGGCAGGTACACTCCAGCCTCATCTGGGTGAAATACGCACCCTGCGACTGCGGAGGTCGATATTCTGCCGTCTGCGAGGAGAGCTCAGGGGCTTCCAGTGGAGCGAATGCCCCCAGCGTTTATGATCACCCTTAATACAAGCTGAGACGTTCAACCAGAACGATCATAGCTTGGTTCATCAGTAGTGGAGCGGTAGGGTATTGCGTTGTGGTTTGAGAACGTGAGCCCTTTACTAATGCCAGACTCTACTACTGAAAATAATAGTGTTTTATAAAAATCTTATCACTGGCTTAAATAATGTGGTCCTCTGTGGAAGATTGCTGCAAGTACTAAAACTAACTCTGATGAAATTTAAAAAATTTCTTCTGAGGAACAATATGGCCCAGGTGTTAATAATAATGTCAGAGAAGCTTTAGTCAAGCAGTTTGTGACCAAATTGTTCTCACCCCACCAGCGCCAAACTCCGGGTAGCATCTTAGATCCTACTACTACTATTTTCTGAAGGACATTTCCATTTTCCACCGTCATTGTGATTCTTCACTTGGAGCGGGTCCAGTATATGTTCTGGCGAAAATACACAATATTGTGAGGATAAACTAAATGGTGAGCATTACAGCCATAAAAAAAGAGAGCATCGTCAAACAGACGCTATAAAAATCATCAGTTAGGTTGCATCAGCCATCGCTGCCCGTATCGCTGGTAACAGCCAACAGTATCACTGTGATGGTGTGACAGCTTGTCTGCAAGAGCACTGTGGGCAGGACCAGTAATCAGATCCCCAAAAAACCACAGGAGGACTCGCGAATCCAACACTGACCGTTCTCCAGTTCTGAGGACGATTTTGTTTGCACTGAACGCAAAGACCATTCCCCTCCGATAATGAGCTGAAAAGACCAAACAGGAGTTCAAAAATTCAGCTTTCAAATTGCATGGTGTCACCTGCGATATCTGTGGAACCGGCACCTTTCAAGGACTGGTGGTAGGGTACGTGTTTACTTTGGGGAATAAGGCCCATCATTATTCAGACCAGACGTGCAGGGGAAGACTTCACGGGTGTGCTATGTTTAAGAAGAGAGACTGATGGCTCTTCCAGGTTTCTTCCAGGAACAGCTTTCTCCTACACTGCATTATAGACTCCATAAAAGCAAACGTCTCCTCTCTCTCCACCCTCCCCTCCTTCCACTCTTTTCTCTCCCCCTCACTTTCGCGCTCTCTGAATGAAGTGGATTGATGTTGAACATTATTATTGAACCACCAGTTCTTTTCAGATGTGTTATCTGCATATCTAAAGCGCATGCCCTTAATATAACGATTTGGTCTGAGAACCTGATTCAAAAAAGGCCCAAAAAGCCTAAAGCACATACATAAATAATGGAACACTGGTCTTGACAGCGAAGATGAACGGATATGGGCAGAGTGATTTGTCAAACTTGAAGAAGCGAGTTTGATTTTCATAGTGTGAATGACGATGACTCAGAGGGAAGCTGATCAACATTATGAAACAGTATAGCTGATTTCCATGTTTCTTATATGCAAAGCACTTCATGAACTTCACTTGTAACTCAGAGCCACAGACTTTTTTTTAATCACGCTGTAAATACCATTTAATTAACACCTTGAACCTCATTGTTCAGGAAAGTGAGTTTCGTTTTTACACCTCCACCGCCAGTCTTCACCTGCCACTGTATGTTTGAGTGGGATATCGTTCCAGTGGCATCTGAGCGTGGAGTCAGAAGAGACGCGAAGCACGATCAACCCACATGCAGGGCAGTCGTGATGTACTTTAATGCTTATAACATGACGGAATAGAAGCTCCTTACAGTTCATTTTTACGTTTCTGCAACAGAAACACATGAAAACTCATCAAGAGGAAGTTTTTCTGGACTCTTCCTTCTGTCCTCTGATGCTCAGGTGTCTGTTCATATCTCAGCAGGCCTACCAGATATCCCTGCATGGATGACTCCCTGTCTCTTGAAGATTAATACCAGCAAGATTGAGCTATATATGTATGTGTGTGTGTGTGTGTGTGTTATATCATGAGGCAAGACATATGGATCTCGAGAGAGAACTTTTGGATCACTCCAACTGTCAAAGCACAGAACCTTGAGCTAAATAATTCTCTTCTCGTATTGTAACTTGACTTTGGCATGCAGCTTTGCTCCTCTGCAAAATTCAGGCATTTCTGTCCATGGGAGCCACCTGTGTGCTCCTTCAGTCCCTGATCGACCTGTGTGCTCGTTCAGTCCCACACTCAGCAGAGTTATGGCAGGTACTTGCCCTCACTACCCTCAAACCTTGAGGCTAAACCAGAATGCAGCTCACGATGGCATGTTTTTAACCACACAACGCTCTCACAATGCCCCCCCCCCACCCTGATGATTGTTATTATTATTTAAGGGGGGGGGGGGGATTACCTGTGTTTTTCCCCATCCAGGGCTTTAGCCTGATCATTTTCTTGACACCAACATTCATGCTAGCATGAGGTTTTTGACATAGATTACAAAGCACTCTGAACATTGTAAATTGCTCAGAACAAGGACACCTGCCAAATTCTATAGATATAAATAGATTGGTGTTTGTTAGCTAAAAGCATGACCCAGATCACTGTAGGCAAGTTTAACTTGTAATAGCTGAGCTCTGTTACCTGCCTTGTGAGGTCGATCCACTTATTTATAAGTGCATATTTAAGTCTGCTGGACATTGGAAACAAACACCGACAGACAGCTAGTGATGTCGGTAGAGTTATTGCTGTGGACAAGAGGTATTACCCCTCTTGAACTTAAACCTAACAAAGACAAAAAAAAATAATAATTCAAAACATTCAGCACAACAGGATCACTGCAAACCCATTCAGCAAATATGAATTTGGCTCCTACATGCTAAACATTCGATATCTGCACAACACTGACAGCCTGAAAGTGTACAGTCTAGGTTAGGTTAGGTGGCTGTTATAAACATTGAAAGGTATGGAGAGCACAGATAAAGGAAGCAGGGTGGTATATAAACACAGCGCCACCTCTGGACACCGTCCTGTTCCTCATGTGTCCACTGCTGCCCTGGCATTAACATCCAGTTACCAGGACACGTCACAAAGAGTCTTCATATCACCCCAGGCCCACTGAGGATCACAGCATTCTCTTGTGACTTCACACGAATATGAAAGCAGCTCTATGGCCAATGGGAACTCCAAGATAATGCACTTCCTGGGTGAAAGGGCAACATCTGGCTGGCGCTACGTATGCTGGATGTGGTAGGAAGCGGCCGCGACTGATGAGATGACCCGGGATGACATTCCTAACCTGAAGGTCAGCCTAACAGGTTGATATAGTGCCAGATCATGAAATGAACCCAATGAGGACTAGTGGTGCTTTGAATGAACTTGCTGTCTAACTCTAAATAACGTGCGTTTGTGTGTTTTATTCTGTCTAGCACTCTGACACAGTGAGTTTAACAGTCTGATGGCTCCTATGTGACATAAATCTCCGTGTGCAATAGCCAAAATGAATGAATGAATAAACAAACAATCAGTTTCACAGACAGTGTATAGAGCAGGTGCAGGCTTCGTATCTGGGTTAGAGGTCCGTCACTCCCTCTCTCTCTCTCTCTCTCTCTCTCTCTCTCTCCCCCTCTCATACACACTGGCTTTGGAACCTGTTACATTTACCGATACACTGACTGATGAACTCTGTTCCATCGCACTGCCTTTTCGATCGATGATACTCCTTTATTCCCACCTGCAGTTTCATCACAAGACACTGACCACTCCACACACCCGCACACACACACACCCCCACTCACCCTCTCTCTCAAAAAGTCTGTATTGTTTAATGCCATCTTGCAACAACCCAAATAAATAAATAAAATCTGAGCCAAGTTCCAATCATCTGAGCAGCTAAAGCTCAGTGTAACTCTCAGATTCAGGGGCTCCCTGCAGAAAATAGAACTCAAGGAAAACTAATTCTGAAATGTATAAGGATGGGAACTATTTCTCACAAAGTCTGAGTTTAAATAGATAATGAAATCATCCATATTTGAATGTGAAGTCAGAACTCAGAAGATGAAAAAAAAAATTGTTTAAAATAGAATGAGCTGGTTGACCACCACTGTCGTCACGGTAACCCTACTTTACTGATAAACAACAGCATGTGAATGATGATATCGATATTAATAAAAACAGGTTCACATCTACAGCATGAAGGTGGTCGTACACTGTATTAAAACAGATTATTGAGCAGAAGAAAACAACCCTCAATCATTTTCTACAAGAACTAATAATTACCTGAAGGTCTACGTGATTCATATGCATGTCCAGGCTCTATAAAAGATATTCTAAATACACACACCTATACAGAACACACAAGCGGGCACACATGCTCTTTCTCACACACACACACACACACACACACACACATGCAGGAACTTACACACACACCCACACTGATACACACAGGCAGGTTACAGTCACACACACATGCAGAAAGTCACACACACACACACACACACACACACACACACACACACACACACACACACAGGATGGTACAGTAGTTGCTGGCTCGTGCTGCAGATGCAGTCCTCTGTAGTGGCTTCACTCTGCTGGATCTCACTACCACTAGTGTCCTAGTAAGGAGATGACAGAGTCTCCTACACAGACACCCCAACACAGACTCTCCAGGTGTCCACTGATTGTAGTCAGATGGGACACACCAGAGGACGCGTCATTCATCACACCGATGACGCCAGTCATGAGACCTATGGACCAGAGAAGCTGAACACACGATCACACCTGCCTGGTACCACCTGCCAGCTCAAGGACTGGCCATTTTACATGATCAAATGGTTATATTTCATGTAGAATCCATTACTTTCCCGTCAAGATGTGAAAATATCTGCCAAACACCAATATATATCCACCCCTTCAACATCGCTGGACGGCTTTCAGGCAGAACTCATTAAAGCTCGTTTTCCAGTCTGCAGAGGCAACGCTGGGAGTCAGAGCAAATGGTGATGCAGAAGATGTGCAATTAACCAATGAATGAGTCACAGTGGGAGGGGTCCATGCTGTCACCTTCCATCGCCTGCACTTCTCCTCAACTCTCTCCTACTTGCCAGAGACCGGGGTCCTGGAGGTGACCTGTTACATTCCCAGAAACCTCTGTCCTGACATTCGACTGTCCTGGAGGACAGTAGGCTGCGGTGTAGTGTGCAACGGCTAATCACGTAAACAAACAAACAAAGAAAATATCCTTGTAAAAACATCGGCGAGAACTCCGATGCCCGGATGGCAGGCGCGCATGCACACGGAGTCGGTGTGTGCGCGAGTCGAGAGGACCGTTAGGCTCCACCGGAGAGGAGGGTCAGCAGAAGGAGAGGTGCATCGTGGGACAGCCCACCCACACATACCGCCTTGATTATTTTTTGATCACAAAGACGACCGAAAAAAAATTGCTCGGCACCTTCGTGAGACTTTGATTCAACTTGTCCCAGTAGGCCAAGAGAATATTTTGGTGGAAGGAGAGGGATGTAGGGGGTAAAAACTTCAGACTGTCAGATTCAGCCAGGCTCAAAGGGGGCATCCAGGTGAGAAGAGACATTGACTGAGCTACAAACCTTAATCAAGCCTGATTCCTCTTCAAAGCAAGTCTTACCAAAAGGCTCCAGACTGGCATCCTGAGTGACTGTTTTGAAATCCTACCTTGGCACACTCTTAGTAGTTAGCTTGTACTGACTGTTGAATGGGTTGTGAAGCCTGGGTGTGGCAGTGTAAATGTGTTTATGTGTGTTAACAAGCCTGGTGCATTGAATATTAATGATGAGAAAATTCTGTCTTAATTGTGAAGCACACTGGTTCAAAATGTGCTATGTAAATAGGTTTGTACTATGGTAATACTGAAATAGTTCATTTTTTTTTTGGTTTGTTTTTTTTAATTCCATGTGGACATACAGTATTTAAACTGGAGTGCAAATGTGTTCAATACAAAACTGTGTAAAGGCAGCTGGCTGGCATCATTACAGTTAAATTCCAGAAGGTTGATCTGTAGGTAATGACATGGTCCTAACTTCCCACGTACCAAGAGCACTCAGAAAGAACAGCGTAAGCCCCTCTGACAAATTTGGCGGTCCAGTTCTTAAACGTTCACATTTCCCTTCCCTTAGTGCAAAATTCCGCTGGCCTCGATCGACATGTCAGAAGGGCGAGAGCCATGGGGAAATGCCAAAGCAATTCATTCAAAGTGACGTTAGATTTCCCTTCAGACTCCACTGATAAATGAAATGGTAGAAAATATGACCAAAGGGGTAGGGAATATGAATCGGAGCCGACCAGCTCAGGATACCCGCGTTGTTCAATTAGTGGAATAGATTTGTGTCCCAGTGGTGAAATGAGACCAGCAAAGCAATGAGGCCTGTTACTGCTGGGCTGCACAGCTATACATCCGTCTGTCTGCCTGCCTGCCTGTCTGTCTGTCTGCCTGCCTGTCTGCCCGTCTGTCTGTCTGTCATCATCCCATTCTACTCATCCACTACTCAGTATGTCATTGAGAGAATAATTCCCATCTTCAGGATAACAAAGGGCTGCATTTTCTCTCTCTTTATCTCCGTTTCTTTTTTTCTTCTTTCCTTCCTTCCTTCTATGTGCAAATAGTTCTTTTTTTTTAACTAGGAGAAAAAGCCAGGTAGGACAATTGTAGAAGCAGAGTTAAATGAATAAGGCCGGTCATATAAAGTAACAGGTAAATGAGTGAAATAGTTAAAGGTAAATAAAACGTGTGGGTGTTTGGCATGAGTTACGTAACACTCAATCACGTGACCAATCTCTCTCAAATAAACAAAACGTACACGCGCATGTACCCTCTAAAGTTCATGAAGAAAATACCCTGCACGCTCTTCTCTTTTGTTTCGAGACCTCCCCCCTATCCATGCTGTGGTTTAAATTTTAAAAGGTGTGGAGAGAGGAGAGCAGCGGTGTTCAAGTGGAGAGCAGCGGTGTTCAAGTGGAGAGCAGCGGTGTTCAAGTGGAGAGCAGCGGTGTTTGGGTGGAGAGAAACTGCTCCTCAGCAGCTGGATTCGCTCCTCCAGACAGGGCATCTCTCCTCGACAGTTCGACATGAGACGATGATGAAGACGAACACGGCGAAGATGAAGACTCCCAGTCTCCAGAAAAGGATGAAACAGGAAATGTGAAGAGACCAGAGAAAGACGGAGAACGAGAAAGAAGGAGAGAGAGAGGGAGAGGAAAAAGTGGAGTTCCACAGCATTCAAACAACAACAAAATCCTTAAGTTCATTCTCACTCAACGCGTTGAGAACGAGAAAGAAAGTTCAAATGCGTACACGTGTATCAGAACTACCCAGAGCTTTGGGAGGTGCTGCAGAAGAAAAAACCTCCTTCGTTTAGTGTGTGTGGAGCCATCAAAACATCACACACACAAAAAGCAGGCAGGAACAAACAACACAACACCCCAGCGAACTGAACACGAGACGTGAGCGAGAAACGCTGCCATCAGTCAGATTCTCCACACCTTCCACGGACATGAGATCTGGATGCGTTTCTTAAACTCCATACCAGTTCAGTAATAACAATGTCTCGAGTAACTTGAGTTATGATTCCACACTGTTCCATTAAAGTTCATGATTTCATGTCAGGAAGTTCAGGCACCTGAACATTTAAAACATCAGACCAAGCCTTTTTGGTCCTCTTTCGTCATTTTTAACAGATTTTTACTCAACTAAATCTCATCTAACAGATTTTTTCTAGAAGCCATCGTCTCCGTTTGACTTCCTCCTGCGTCTTGGTGTCTTGTCAATATTCCCACACTTTCTTTTCATTTTCCCAACGCGCTCATTTCCGAAAGCTGCGGACGCCAGGATGCTGCCGGCTGTCCCTCTCCGGATGGTTCTTCCTCGCTCCCTCATCAATCCCTCGCACTACGAACCAGGAGTCCCCTCACCAGCTCTCCGCCACGCTCTGTTGCCATGACAACCCAGGACGTGTCCAAAGGCGGGAGACGCCGTCATCCCGCGGCCAAAATAAGAGCGAACGCGTTCCGAGCAAAACACGAAGCAAAAGGTCACTCGGCCGTCCGAGGCTACGCCGGCCACACGTGTGAAAAACGCACGTGTGAAAAAATACGGCTGCAATGCAAGCAAATACAGTCCTCAAGCCATCAGGAAACCACTGGAAGACACACTTATTGATCTCTTTACATCTTAAAATTATGGCCATAAAAAAAAAGCCATCAATCCATACATGGGTTGACAGATATATGACAAAAAAAAAGAAAAAACTCTGGAAAAGCCCCATAAATCATGGCTGCTAGTGGTGAGCTCAGGCGGTTAGCTAATGATCCTGGAGACTGGCCCGCCCACGCCCTGGCTGCAGCCTTCCTGGACCCTCTCTCCGATCGCTCCGTAAAGGGGGCGGACCCTACGGCCTTCTGGTGTCAACAGGGATCGGGCTGCGAGGGCCAAGCAGATGGGCACCGCAGGGGATTCTGGGAGATGTAGTGCTAGGGCCGCGTGCGGCGTGCGCGAGGGCATTAGCGCGTCATGAGGCAGAACTGCACGTGTCCCGCAGGGCAACCTGCCTGTGCGAAGCTGAAGCTGAATACAAATGTGCCGTCCTTGGCCTAGAGCTCCTTCTGGCACAGAGTGAGGAGAAAGCAGGTTTGTATCTACTGCCGGTTTCTTTCTGTTGCTGGTTGTTATTCGTTTGTGGTTCTACAGGTTGATGCAACAGTGAATGTGCTGTACTCAGCAAACATTCATATTTATGTGTTATTTTTTTTATATATTTATTTCCGCCGAACTTGCATTCGCCTATGAATGCGTTCTTTAGCTCAGCCTCGACCGTTTCACACCTGCGCTGCAGTCAGGTTTTTGCACCCTCCTCTTTCCAAACCGCCAGGGGCTTCAGCAGAGCCTGAGCGGTGAGCTGTGATTGGCTGCTGCCCGTTACACAGCCTTGACTCACGCCACAGGCCTCTGAGGTGCTGAAGGACTTCCGCTCGCTCCCAAAGTCGAGAAGGTCGACCACTGTGTGGCGTCAGGGCAGGTGGTGGGGTACTGTAATGTAGCCTTCTGGGCAGGTGGTGGGGTACTGTAACGTAGCCTTCAGGGCAGGTGGTGGGGTACTGTAACGTAGCCTTCTGGGCAGGTGGTGGGGTACTGTAACGTAGCCTTCAGGGCAGGTGGTGGGGTACTGTAACGTAGCCTTC
>JAOXYF010000006.1:18134081-18159934 GCA_028565775.1 Sternarchorhynchus goeldii | reverse complement strand
AATATGATGAAGATACTGCATGGCATGAGACGAACACAGACAGGGAGACAGATAGCTAGAGAGAGAGAGACAGGAAGGCAAGGGCAGATTTATGGAGAGAGGTGACGAATGGTGTCATGCCATCACTGGGGAAGAGAGCGCGTGGGTCTCGCAGCCCAGAGGCCCGTGGAGAGACCATTAGCAGTCTCACTTTAGTGGGCTTCCATTACCTGTAAAGACGCTGTTAACGGTGTATAAATCTCCACTGAGGCCAGAGGCGCTCTCTCGAGGGAGCCGGAGCTACACGTCTGAGCGCGGGAGAGTCGGCCGGAGACGCCAGGTGCTAAGTGATAGAGCTGCGTCAGCCTGCTATCTGCTCAGAGTCGGAGCGGATGGAACGGGAGGGGGGCGGAGCCCCGAAAGCTAAGTCCAGGTGGGCGGGGCTTGGTGGCTTCCTTGCAAGAGGCTAATACGGCGCTGCCTGAGCGGCGCTAGCTGCGCTAAGGCGGCTCGCAAGGAGAGGATTCGGGGGTGGGGAGACGGACCCGTTTTAATGTGGGCGGAAGGGTAGAGAGGGAGTGAAGTACAACTCCTGCCTGGGAGTTGCAGATAAGGGTGAGGGAGGGTGGAGAAAGAAAAAAGAAAGAAAGAAAAGAAAAAGAAAAGAAAGAAAGAGCTGGCAGCAGAAAGTGGGAACACTAAAAAAATTTTGCTGCCATTTTGGCTCCAGTAGAATGGCCATTTTGGCTCCACTAGAATGGCCATTTTGGCTGCGTATAAACACAGCTGCAGAGGTGGTGGTTGGGGGAGTGTGATTTGGCACTTCAGTCGAATGGATAAGTTACTCAAATGAGGATGGGGGGTGGGGGTGGTGGTGAACAGGGCGTATTTCCATGAATATCGCTCAGTCTCGGGGGAGGAGTGTGAACCGCTGATCCATTTCACCCACTGGAGGGTCATCATTCATTCCACCCATCGGAGAGTGAAGTTCATCTGAGCTCCAGCAAGGACACTCTTGGAGCCCACTGACCTGGATGGGCCAAAACTGCAGCTGCATCTTGGATGCTCGCTCGTTCTCTCTCTCTCTCTCACACACACACACACACACAGTGCATGTGTTGGCTGTGTATGGCTTGCTGGAGGGAACGACATGCCCACAAAATAATTATCATGCCTGCTCTCCAAAGTCATTAGAATTTATTTATTACCCACCAAAAAAGTGGGGGAATAATTAGAAATCACAGGACGACAAACATGTAATTACCATTCAATTCTATGTCTCCTTAGTGGCAGCCTGGGAAAGCTTTATTAATTATTCAGGGCAGCTTTAGCCAGACTTCCTGTTAGCGGCTGGTTGAAGCACGGTGTACTCCTGGCTTTAATGAAGATTAAAACCAGCCAGACACCGGCATGGGTTTCTAATGACTGTAAGAGTGAGAAGCAGAGAGGGGTGGAAAAAGAAAGAAAGAAAATGAGAGAGAGAGAGAGGAGGACAAAAATAGAGGAGGGAGAGAGAGAGAGAAAGAAGAGAGCAAGTAAGATAGAGAGGAGGTGAGAGCACTCGTCAATGCATGAGGGAGAAAGGAATAATGAAGATAACAAACCAAACAACAAAACATACCAGCTATGCGATGGTCCAGGTAGGACCCGGTTACCATGGGTAACGGTGATTCTAATTTGCATCCTTAGTGGACAGAGGCTCCGTGTAGGACCGAACAGCTAGGCTCTGTGCTAGTGCTAATCCCATCCCTCAGACGCCCAGGCACCAACGGCACTAATCCGCTCGGCAAACGCAACACAGACGTCTCCTTCAACTCCTTGGGACAGTTTGGACCGACCCATTATTTCACACTGCTTGCCATATGTTTGGGTCTCGAGGGAGTTTAACACACACACACACACACACACACACACACACACACGTACTTTCATATAGAAAGTAATGAGACGTGGTATTAAAGGCACAGAGGGCTTTTCTGGCCAATGAGATAAAAATGACCACCACCATCCCCCCGACAAGCACAGTCACTCACACACGCATCAATTACATCTGTTCTAAATAGCTTAAAAGATGTGTGAGGTGCATGTGTGTGCGTGCACGTATTAACACTATTCAACAGTAACCAGCAAAGTGTCTTCCCAAAGACTTCCTGCCCCCACAGAAAGCAGGTCTGCCCAGTCTGCAGACACACAGTGGTCATCAGCCATCTGTGGTCTACGAAGGCATCCTCCTACGATGTGGAAGATGTTTATAGATGACTACAGTCCTGCAGGGAGACATGAGGCGCATCTGTGCACATGTATAATTGAAATGTGGCAGAGACGGGAGGCTCCCGCTTGAAGATGAAAGACAGCACTGTGACAGGGCAACCAGCGGCCCCAACACACTGGCCTTGAGAGAGGATGAGCATGGAGAAAGAGAGAAAGAAAGAAAGAGAGAGAGAAAGAAGTATGAGATATAGAGAAGGAGAGTAAGAACATGAGAGACTACAGATAGTGTGTGTGTGTGTGTGTGTGTGTGTGAGAGAGAGAGAGAAGGAGAGAAAGTTGTTCACATGTATGCAAAATATGTAGCTGAATGCTAATCTTTCCAGCGTCTTTGCACTCTAAGATAAACCACAGTGGTTGCGGACAGAAAGTTCCAGAACTGTGCCGCTGTAGTTGCCCGTGCACGGAGGAGTGGCATCACACGGCGGTCGGGCGCTGCAGCGCACGCAGGAGAGCACGCGCCGCAGAAGGATAAAGAGAACACGCTGCCAGAGCACTTGGCAACCAAGCCGATCATTTCCATGAGTTCAAATCCGAGCACTGTAGCAACACCATGACAACCCCTGCCCAAACTCTCAGATGCTGAGCCAGGACTCAGATGCTTAGTAGGCTTGGCTTATGAGAAGGACCATTAAAACACAAACAAACTAACTAACTAAATCTACACCAACTGCACAGCACAACTCTTAAAGACTTCATTATACAACACATTAGTCCTTGAAGGGATTAACTAAATGACTGGAATACCTTTATGAAAACACACTGCTAAATGCAGAACCAAGTGCGAATAGAAGTTGGAAGCTAGGAGTTTCATAAAGATTCACGCTTTGCTAAAATACCAGAGGTTATCCACAGATCAAAGGAGACCAATACTGCCTTGGGTTAATGAGCTAATCAGGAAGAGAAGTGCCGGAAATGCCAAAAAATGTGTCTCTTCTGTGCTTACAGCAAGCTTGGCAGTAATAGGAACCGGGGAGTTCACTCTTCCTACGCCCTCATTCATAAGATAAATTGTTTGGCTGTGAGTGCTCAATGAAGCAGCAGTTCCAGCAGCTGCAGTCTGGGAAAAGTAATAAAGACAAAACATAGCTGGCAACGAACCAACAGACGCAGTTCGAGGGTTTTATTTCATCTTGTTTTTAGTACTGGGAGGGTTGGTTTGACCCCCCCCCCCGCTTCACGACTGCACTCATATATTCATTCAGCGTGACTCTGTCCTTGTTAATACGATTTTAATGCGAGAATGCCTTGCCTGTTCCTTTTAAAGACGCTCCCCGTGATTGGTGACCCGTCGCCTCGTTTCCTCCATGCAGATGCACGTGCGTATCTCCAGCCTCAAGGTCCATCCGTCAACATCCTGGTGCTTCAAACCTCTAACTCATTAATTGCTCTATTCACGTCCTTGTTGTCATCAAAGTAAAATCCTTCAAACATAAACTGGTCATCCGCGACAGCCACCAACACTACGGGGGAGACCTTCACCCCTGGAGATCAGCTCAAACCTTCTGAACCCTCACTGTTCTCACTCTCACAAGCTGCGCGATGCTGCTGCTCTGCTGAGGTCTGAACGGTGATTTTAGTCCAAACCCAAACAGAAAGGGTGGTGATTTTGCCTTTGTCTGTTTGGCTCATTCAGTGGGACACACACACACACACACACACACACACACACACACACATCTGTTCATTCATTTTATCCATTATACCTCATCTTTGTATGTGTTAAAATGCTGGAAAGCATGATGATGTGTAGAGTGGTGTTTGTTTAAGTGTACTGTGAAGCAACAGTGTGGTGCTTCAAGCACTAAAGCTCCTCAGGCAGGTGTGTGTGATGTGTGGGCATAAGGTGTGTTTGGTGTGTGGTGTGTGGTTGAACTTGGGGTTCATGCATGATCAGGTATCGCCTGTTTTCTTTCTCACTCCTTCTCAAAAGAACTTTAGACTCAGGCAAGGGGTTAGGAGTGATGGTGAGAGATACAAACCAGCTCGACACGTCTCCATTGCTGTTTCCCTTCTTACTCTCTCTCTCTCTCCCCCCTACTCCCCGTGATCCTGGCAGGAATAACCTTGGCTAGATGGTGCCACTGAGAGGGAAAAGGTGTAAGCAGCTAATCCTGCTCAACCCCTTCCCACACGGGGCAACTGAAAACAGATCAAGGTGCCAGCGAGAGCCACATGCCACTGGAATCTTAACTCCAGCGAGACGAAGAAACACATTGGGATGGGCGGAAAACTTAGCCACCTCTCACCCTGTTTCAGAGTGACATCCTGGGCCCGGGAAAATAAAACACTATTACACTCCTATGGCTAAACAAAACAAGTATGTTACAGTCTCAGGAGGGGCTCATAGGCCTTGCAAGCTGCTACATTCCGAGTGTAAAAAGCTCTGCAATTAAGAACCTCCCTCTGCTGTCTCAATAGACGGGGGAACGAGTATCGAGCTGTTGGTCAATACCATCGAGTCAGGCTTTAAGGCCAAGGTCTGCTAAAGACACTAGTCTTTAAGCATGGTGTCCAAGCCAGAGAGGCTTGCTCTGCAGGTAGAAAAACTCCTTTCATACCCACTCACTACGTCCTCTACTGCCTGAAGGGTCCTGGGCCACTTGAATGGCTGTGAGAGGGAGAATATGAGCTGTGCAGGATGAGGCTCCACTACTGTGCAATGCTGAGCAAAAGATCGCTTAGGAATGTGTGAGAACTGTGTTTCTGGTCAGCCTGGTAACAAATAAAAGTAAAAAAAAGCTTAAGAAATCGGAAAAAAGTGTGTGTGTGTTGTATAGAGTATAAAGCTGCCAGGCACTAGATGAACAAATGAGCATCTTCTCTATGGTATGTTAAAAGCTGTAATCGGCCAGAGAGCTGTGCAACCAAACGCCCTACACCCCCATCAACGACAGTGCCAAGTCATCGCTAGTCATTTCTTTCTTGAACAGACATAGCGAGAACGAGAGGGAGAGAGAAAGGTGTGTGAGCATGAAAGAGACGTAGAGAGAGAGAAAGTATGTGAACGAGAGAAGATGGAGCAGATTGGAGAGCATAGATTGATATTGCAATTACACACAACCTTATTCAACTGAAAGGAATACATCTCCATATATTACCCTGCCTTGTTCCTTAGGCTTGTGAGTGAAGTTTGAGAGTGTGTGTGTGTGTGTGTTTATAAAGCTACTTGGCCATGTTACCTATTCAACATCCACACACAGAAGGACAAAGCCACTGGTTGCATCCACAGATGTACGTTCAGCCAATCTATCGGCTCCTATCGGAGGAAATACATCCGTCACTCACCCTCTCTGCCTCTCTGATCAAACCTCGGCACCAGGTTCCTGGAACTTATGAGTGAAAATGTTTTTCATTAACTTGAGATGAAAGCCAAAAACAAAACACCCAGCACTTACACACACACACCCAGCACTTACACACACACACTCCCCTGAGATATCTTACATTAACTCTGGCTATGTTGTAAAGCTGTATTATGATCAAACATGGAAAAAAATGATAAGGGTCCTGGATCCATATGTGGCACACCATCGTCTGATCTTCGTGTGTGTGTGTGTGTGTGTATGTGTGTGTTTCAGATGCTACTACTTCTAGCATTACTGGATTGACACGGTGATTTCAGTAGTAGGGTGCTGTCTTGCCCTATCAGCAGTGTGTCAGGTACTAACCCTAATTTGACGGACGCTTTTATACTGCAGATTAATTTAATAGCAGGGGTGCTCTGCCATTTTCTGTTCCCCATAGCGATTTTGTCACAGGAAGTGACAGAGCTCAGAATTTGACAGCAACATATGAAGAGACAGCTTTTACAAAGAAAGTCATGGGAAGATCTCTGTACTGGTTTTTAGGTTTCAAAATCCACTTAAAAAAGAATGTGAAATCAAGCACACGCGCACACACACACACACACACACACACACACACACTTCAGTTACACACAACAACAAAAGCTAAAAGCACTAATCTGCAAAGAAACAGGACAAAAATATAAATGCAATTTTTTTACAAAAATGTTAGAAGCCAAAATATGTAGTTGTGTGTATTTGCGTCAATATGGACGTGTGTGTGTGTGTATCTACATTGTGTAAATACAGACACACACAAGCAAAACATGTTCAGTGTGTGACAGAAACCTGTATGTGTAAGTGATACATGTATTCGTTCTCAGATGGATTCCGTTGAACAAAATGGTTTTAAAAGCATCACGTCTTCGTCGTTCTGGAGTACTGCAGGTATATGTGGGCGGTCGAAGCTTCAAGATAAGAGAGACAATGAAACGGGAGAGCATGAAGCTTTTCCTTTCACAGTCCAGAGTGTACAGTACATACAACATTACCTCTTAGAACTGGGTAGAACAGAGATGTCTCACTTTATTCAAGTAATAACTGTACACACACACGCACACACACACACACAGCTTGTTGAGTGTAAACCCTCTCTCCTCTTATCTCACCTATACTGACTGCCTTCCAAACACCCCCCCAAAACAAACAAACAAACAAACTGCTCGAAATCACCACAGCGACGGACCAGCTAGTGCAAGCAGGCCTCATCTCCACGGGAGACGCATAGCACACCGAACCCCACGCTGTTACTATGGTGGCAGTCTGTGAGGCAAAACGAGAGGGAGGGGTGGGAATGTCACAGTCGAGCAATGAGTGCACGGTGCACCATGGTGCAACACTGCCCTCTGCTGTTCACCATGGGTAGCGCAGCATGATCAGGAAGTGAAAGTCTTAGTCTGATGTGCATGAATGAAGTGTTTTTTTTTGTTTGTTTGGGTTTTTTTGGGGAGGGGGGGTGTCGAGAATAAATCTCCACTTCACGTGGCAGGAGAAAGGTGGGCAAATCAAAAGCTCTGGTTGGGTCATTTGCTTCGGTGAAGATGACAGTATCAGAGAATACATTCAGACAAGCGAGAGAGAGAGAGAGAGAGAGAGAGAGAGAGAGAAAAAGGGAGGGGGTGTAGAGAGGGAGGGAGTGAGAGAGAGACGGAGAGGAACCCAGGCGGAGTCCTGGCTGTGTGAAGGTAGCAGCAGACTGGGCATTAAGAATGAACAGGATGGCTCAGTACTGAGAGCTGAGGAAGCACCAGGTTGAGCTGGGCTAGCCATGTGGGCCTCAGGTGGGCCGTTTAATCCCCACAGCCGGAGAGCCAACAGCAGAGCGTGAGAGGAGTGTGTGTGTGTGTGTGTGTGTGTGTAAGTGGGTGAAGAACAAACATTTTCAGTATACAGATGGAAGTAAAAAGGCTATAGACATAGTAGGCATAGGCTATAAAGTACCAGGTCACAGTGCAGTGTAAAGCCCACCTTAACCAATAACGAAGCACTGCAAATGTACCCCCAGAAAAAAAAAGATCTTTGCAGTAAATCTCGGAGCCATCACGCAGTACAACAGCCACTACGATGATGGAGTAGAAATGTTCATGTGCAGAGCAGAGCCATCTTTGGAAGGAGCACGTTTGCTGCTCTCTGTAATTTTTACCTGTAAACGCAGATGAAGAAAAGATGACCAGAAACTGTGTGTGAAACTTTGTGTGTTTATGAAACAGAAAATTCTAAGTTACGGTTTTACAAACACTGTTTTTATGGAGGTTTCCCTGCATCGTTGGCCACAGGTGCAGATCCTCATCCTCACCTGAGTGTGGGTAGCCTACTACACCTGGAGCTCCGCCCACCAACACACACACCATTGAACATGTACCTGTCATTCTGACAAATATGTAACTCTGGCAAATACTCTGAGCATTGCTGTTTCACCCTACTTTATTTTAAACAAACAAATAAATAAATAAATCACCAGACACTTAGCATGTGGTTCTCTCTCTCTCTCTCACACACACACACACATACACACACACACACACACACAAACACAGATACATCAAGTGCACTGAGGCAGCAAGTGTCAGGAGGTAAAGAACCTGAGTGGCCCTTCACTGGAGGATGGGAACACGAGTCCAGGGGACTCGCATTCTACCCTGCACACTCCACACACTATCAAACATACTGCTGCTTTGAATGTAGCTTTCATACACAGGAGATGAGAGTGAGAGAGTGTAGGAGAGAGAGTGAGAGAGAGAGAGGGTGAGAGGGTGAATGCCAAAGTGCGAGAGTTAAATAGAATAACTGAGGAGGAAATAAAGGGAGACTAAAAGAAAGTGAATGAAATATAAAACACAAAGAAAGATTAAACAGAGAGGAAGACATGAACCATCAGGAAAGGTTCACAGCGTCAGCCTTGCTATCTTCTCTACCTCATCAATCCTTAACTTGATCAGATCAGACCCCCCCCCCCCCTCAACTGAACCAGGTTGGCCCCAGAGCTCCAGAAGAAGCCCAGGCTCTCACCCTCTGCCTTCTTCAGCCTCTTCCCTTCACTCTGCCCGACTCCCAGCCTCCTTCACCCAACATGACATTCACACAGATGCAGTGAATGCGAGTGAGAGCTCTGGGTACAGAAGGAAGCCCACAGAGCAGATCAAACTTCTGGCAGGTAAGGCTACTCAGCTTCACCAAGCAGAGAGGCTTGAGCATGTGAGACACAAACAGCCTTTTCTATAGCACCGCAGGCTGGAACCTGCTTCTCTTATTTAATTTAATTTAATTTATTTTTCTTATATATGGCTTCAAGTGAAACGCTGCCTGCAGGCGCAGCTTTAACCCAGAGCAGTGCTCCGATTTGAGCGCCCTCTCCTACTGCCTCTTAATGTCAGAAGGTCAGAGTGACCATGGAAGGACTTGGTTTTAAGGGATGTGCTGAGAGAAGGTGCCCAACATAAAACAACTCCCAAAACCCAACATGCTGCGATAAGCGATCCTAAAACGTGAAAGAGGAGATGCTTCCTCAGCTGACAGGGGACTACTTTGGCAAATCTAAACAAAAACAAAACAAAGATGAACATAAGCACTGTCTGCTTAAATCAAATGAGCTCGTATGTTCCTTTTAGATTCGATCCGGATTCAGGCTCTTTTTCAATGTGTTGAATTTCCATGGCAGCCACTAGATGGCAGCCTCTCCACACTGCAGAAAGTGTCCCGCAGCTTCCGCTCGGTCCTCCAGGCAGTGCACGTGAAGAAAGAAGTACCCAGCACAATTAATGATGAGATGATGCTGAACACGCAGGCGCAAGCACGTGTCGGGTGTGTGGACACGTGTGCAGACCCGCCGTAGACACACGTGTACAGACCCGTCGTAAACAATGCATCAGGATCAATTAGACACGCGTTTCGAAACGCTTCACAGTAATGAAATAAAGGCAAGGAAGTGGGTTATCTCCTTCCAGATTCAAGCAAGATTGATGTGTGGTTGCCATGGAAGAGAACTGGCCTTTATAACAGTGGTGATGAAACTCTAATGGAGCTAAGCAGCTGGTTCAGATAACCGTTATAACAATAAGACAAACTCTGAAGGGTGGACCAGCCGAAACCTGAACCTGATGGAGATGTGTGATAAAGTTACAGCAAAAAACAGCCAAAAACCCTAGAAGTCACAAAAACACCAGCATTAAACGTGGATCTCTACAAACAGAGCTAACGGAGTCTCCCGCCATCAGAGACGCCCACTAACAATCACCCAGTATGGGTGTTTCCCCATGAACGGCAGCGACGGGTGGAGCCGGAGTGCTGCAGCAGACTCACGTCGAACTCATTGAGCGCGGCGGCCAGCTCCCCGATGCCCGCGTGCCCGTGTTTCTCCTCGGTGGGCGAGGAGGCTTGTGCGGCGCCCGATATTCCCCCGATGGCCTCCTGCACCTGCTTGAAGACGTAGTCGCGGTTGGCGCGAGTGGCAGCCACGTCCGGGTGGCGCAGGAAGGCCTGCGAGGCTGTGTACAGCATCGTGGCATTCTTCTTCAGGGCACCTCTTGCTGCTGCCATCTCATCCCGGCACTGTGGGTCCTTTAGCTCCTGCACACACACACACACACACACACACACACACACACACACGAGTCACCGGACAGACACAGATGATTCAGGAGCCGAGTTAGTTAAGCTCACCCTCCTGTTTTGGTGAATTATGGTCATGGTTGGTGCGCTGGGAGGCAGGTTCTCTCACCTGCTGCCTGCGAGCTGCCACATAGTTCAGTTTAACCATTTCTTTCCCAAATTCCTTAAAACGGTTGGCCAGGTCCTGTTCATTAGTAGCGTTCTTCACTGCCTCGAGTGCCTCCTCCACCTAACACACACACACACACACACACACACACACGCCAGATTGGAATAAATTGATCACAATAAGTTAAGAGAATGGAAAATGCAGATTCTAGTCCACTGTAGATTAATCTGCTTTAGTGTATCTTCACACATTCACTAACTTGCTCTCACAAAACAGCGAACAATAACTGTGTTTAAATAAGTGACTAATAAGTGTATTTGAAGTCCATTCTATTCATTAATTCCTTTCGGCTCTAATATAATTTTCAGGTCAACATCAACATTATGTTACCAAATAACAATAAAGTCTTGGTGGTGCTGTAAGTGTGTGCTGCAGGTGGACGGTGTGAACCGTCACAGGAAAAAACGGGGAAGGTTTTATGGTTCACACCGGCCTCAGCTGATCTCAGTTCAGTCAGCAGCTGCTGAATGGAAAAGACTGAACCTTCCTGACAAGTGACAGTCACATGTTTAAAGGAGCCACAGCCAATGAGGTTCAAACACCGGCGTCATCGAGCGGCGCACCGCGACGAAGCTCGAAAAGCTGACCAACGGGCATTATTAGGCAGCTTTACGTCTACACTAATGCTCCTGCAGGGCCCTGGGGAACAGAACAGGGGAGGAAGAAAGAGAGAGAGGCTCAAACTATGTCTGGGACTAGTGAAAGGGGGGTTTATATAACCACTGTGCTCTTCAAACATACGTAGAGAGGTCAAGAACAGAGCGCAGGAGAGAGGGATACAGACTCAGAACCAAAGAGTGACGGAGAGAGAGAAGGAGAGAGAGAAGGAGAGAGAGAAGGAGAGAGAGCTAAATAGAATAAGAAAGTAGAGAGAGGGGAGAGAGGCCTGTTATGAGGAGTCGAGCTGAGAGTGGGAGACTGTGGCATCTTTGAAATTTGAGTGAGTGGATGTGAAACTCAATCAGTGAGACTTGCAGGACGTGGATCTGCATGTGCATAGAAGTCTTCAAAGTGCATTTGGAGAAACCATTAAAGGATCACATGGTGAGGGGAGGAGGCTTACGATCTTGAGGTGGGCCAGGAGCCTCATTACGTCAGCCATGTCAGCGAGGATGAGAAGGCGTGTGACAGCGGAGAGAAGGGCGCGAGCCGCCCGGACCATGGTGCCACGCTTCACAGACGAGCACGGATCATCAGCAAACTCTGAGGAGGCCACACGCATCGTCTCACCTGGGACACACACACACACACACACACACACACACACACACACACATATGAACATATGCACATGTGCACGCACACACACATTTGTACAGTCACACAACGAAACACAGTCGCACACATTAATATATGCAGAAACACACACACAAAATGAAAAAAAGAAAAACATATTTGTGTTTTTTACTCTTTAAAGGAGCCCCTTTATGCTAATCAGTTCACCTGCTAAACAGGGAAAAACATGAAATATTTTAACACTGAAACTCGTCATTTTGTACACCAACCATTTCAAAGTACGTCAAAGTAAGTCATGGTTTGATCTGAAAAAAATAATTTTCCCTCTGAAAAAGAAAACCTGTATTCCAGTTCCTTCAGAAACAGCCTCACAGCGCCTCTGTTCATGACAGGATGATTATATAAAACTGCAATATTTTCCAGCAGTATAACTTCCCAGAGTTTTAATTAGAGTGAAAAGCAAACATGACAGAATGAGAGACCCTCTGTGGTGTAGCACACACACACACACACACACACACAATTTTTCACGCATGTACTTCTTGCACAGGCACATCACCTTGGCAACGCCCCTGACTAAGGCATGTCAGACAGACAAGAAGAAACCCTGCGCTTCACTGGTCCATGTGGGCGAAGTGCGGGTGGGGGTGGGGGGGTGGTGCTAAAATTGTCCATTAAAAGCAAACAGGCTGGGCCTGAAGCCGTCAGAAGATTGGCTTTAGAGAACTACCATTTGACCAAATGCTCCACGCTCAACAGCCAATCTAAACTGCTACACAAAAAGTAGATTAAAGCCCAAAACACCTGGACCCTGACAAACACACCAAATGTGATGAATATCCCAGGCATCGTCACAGTTCTCCTTAGGTAAACAACCCTAACCGAATGGCAATCCTCATGTGTAACAGAGACTGATCTGGGATCAGAGCAACACAAAGGGCCTGGCCAGCTCTACAGAACAGTCCTCAGGTTAGGTCAAAACAAGACTTTAGCACAACACTACCTTTAAAAAAGCCTGATCCGAGATCTGAGGCTAACAAAACGAAGAGGAGGGTTACTAAAGATGTGCGCACGCAAAAATAAACGAAAACTCCTGATCTATTACAACGACCGGTGAAGGGTCGCATCCTTCAGACAAAACAGAGCGTTTCCAACGTTCTGCGTTGATGCTTTATGCAGTTTGGGGCATTTCAACCTGCGCTTATAAATTGCAGGAGAGAATTCATTCAAACAGGCCGACGACGTATCACCTGCAAGGCAATTTACCAAAGCCTGGCGGACTTCATGAGAATGAAGTCTGTGTGTCATTTAATCCGACTGAAGGGCAGGTAATAATCTTCCATGCGAGCTGTTAGCAGAGGAGGAAGGAACATACCTAGACAGTGAGTGGAGATTACACTAAACCATCAACGACACCAGATGAATAAAGTTATCTAAGCCTTATTCACGTGTGCCATACTGGTTTTAGTACATGTTCATACTGGTTTTAGTACATGTTCATACTGGTTTTAGTACATGTTCATATTATTTTGCTGGTTTTTTGGGTCATTGTCCCAGCGCATCTAACCCTACTATAACACATTTCAGTTCATTTTTTTTTATTTGTGGTAGTTTGTTTTGGGATGCAAAATTTCTCTTTTCTAAATCCCTTTTCTAAAATACCTAGTAAACGAACGACTAAATACAGGAGAAATTTTACTGGACTGCCTCCACTAATCAGCCATTGTTATTTGGGATCTTAGTAAAACAGGGGCAGGAAGAAAGAGAGAGAGAGGAGTGTGTGTAGTGTGTGTAAGTGTGTGTGTGTGTGTGTGTTAGTGAGAAAATGTCAGAAATATTCAGGCACTCCTAGTGCTTAACGGACATTCACACATCATCATCATCATCATCAGAGAAGACTGATTAAATTTCATCCTCTTCTTTACTAAATCTTCTCCTTTTTCAGAGAGGCTGTTTTCCAAGCCCAGCTGAAAAGCTTTACGTCATGGCAGTATGTGATGAACACAAACACATGCACACTGGAGGCCTGCATCTCCCTGCCTAGTCCACAGTGAACTACTGGGTCAGACTAACCATCCAACTCCACAGAACATGCTGGAGGAACACATAGCCACACATACAGAACGCTTACTTGGCAGAAATCCACACACATACATACAAGCAAACACACACACACACACACACACACACACACACAGCTTCAGCTCAATAAGAGATGCTGCCCTGTTCTTCTGATTTCCAACCTGGTCCCCAGGCCTGGACCCAGTCCCAAGGTCACCTGGGCAGGGACTACAGGGAGAAGGTGCCTGATCGATTACACTCCAGCTAAATGCCAAGGTTTCCTATTAGCTAGGAAAGGTCATTTCATTCCTTACAAATGGAGACATGTAAATTCCCACACAAACACACACACACACACACACACACACACACACACACACACACACTCCACTATCTAAAATGTCAGTCATTTTATTGTGTATTTTTTTATTTATAAAAGCAGTTTGTTTTATGTCACATATGTGCATATAATTACTTTTCGACATGCAATAAAAATTTTAATGCATTGTAAGCGATTATTAATGTAACAAACACACGGTCCAACTCACTTAGGTAGTGAAACTCTAGCTGGAAAAAAAAGAGTAAGTGTTATGATCAACTTCAGATTAGGCCTGGGAAAAACTGAATGAACAAATGATTAACCACCCAATTAGCGTTCAAGATAGCTGGAGAGGAAATGACTAATCATTAAACTGAAATGGTGTTTAGCTGAAAGCATGTGACCACTGAATGGAGTTGTGTGAAAAGCCAAGCATCATTGTTAATGAGGCCTTCAGCACCTGAACCCTTAGGTGTGAGAACGTGATTCGGCTTGGAGCTGCACCTCCCTTGATCCAGTGTTCAGGCTTAGATAACGAAGTAAACACTGCAGTAACTACTGTATATCGTTTATCTTGTACTAAAAGGAAAACAAACAAATCAAGTGAGATCATGTGTTCTTATTCTGAAATATGAAAAAGCTCCTGCCTCACACACAATCTGAAATGCTGGCAGTGTGTGTGTGCGTGTGTGTGCGCGTGTGTGTGTGAGAGAGAAAGAGAGAGAAAGAGGGAGAGAGACACACATAATAAGTGTGTAGGACTAAGTTGATGATGGGACGGATAACAGTGTCCTGACTCAACAACTCTGCCCTGTATGGGGAGCGCACACACACACACACACACACACACACACACACACACACACACACACACACACACACACACACACACACACACACCCCATTCAGCACCACCTTCTCCTTCCTCTACTTAAGCATAACTGTCATTATCGGAGTGGATCGACCCACTAATGCTGGCTGAGCAGGAGTGGCTCTCTCTGCCCGACTCCGCTCTGCGTGAACAGAAACGCACACACAGGCTTTGGCTTTCAGCTCCCGGTCTGCTTGCAACGGCACACCTTCATTTGGCTTTCATTGGCTGTCTCATTCACTCACTCTCATACACTCCCTCTCTCTTCCACTATCGATCAAATAATGAGAAGAAAATGAGAAACGTATTGTCTGAGACCTGGACGCCCCAAAGCACGGGTCTCTGGGGAAGAGGAGCACGAGGTGGGCTTGCGCCGAGCTGATGGTTGCGCAAACCTGGACCTCAGACATCACACAGAACAACAGAGAGCAGTTCTGATTAGGAGCTGATTATAGCCAGTTCAGAGGAGCTCTGTGCTTTGCGAGGAGCCGGGAGTTCTGGAGTGTGTCGAGTTGCTGCTCTCAAGCCCTGGGTAGGTTAATGACAGAGGTTGCCCATGGAAACATCACAAGAGTGGAAGCAACTGAATCTTTTTTTTTTTCCCTGCCTCACCAAAGCATTGTTAGACCGATGGTATGATGGAAGCTGATCGAGTGTGAAACCGTCAGGTCCTGGTGATTACCTGGGCACAGGCCATGATGGCACAGTGACCCCACCACCCACCCATGAGCCTCCATCCTCTTCCACTGTGTACATAGTAGAGATAGGGAAGGGGGTGGAGTCATCTGGCTACTGGGTGTGGCTAATCAATCTCCAAACAGTCACCAGAGGCTTCCACCCACCCGCTCCTGCTCTCTCTGCCTCTCTAAGACCGGGGGGGGGTGGAGTGGGAGGGAGGGAGCTTGTTTGCATAATGGGCTGACTGGTGACACACCAGCACCGGGTCTTGTGTGCACCTGCCAGCTTACACCCTCGTCTGAAGACTAACGAGGGGAAAACTCAAGTGAAAACGAGCGCCAGCGGCTGGAGAGGAAGCCACAGACCCACCACTCATTCCAAACCTACCTCTAGCAGGCTGAGTGTTTGAGGAACACGGCGCTCCCTCCCCACCTCTGCTCTCTAATGAAGACATTGACAAGCTGGTTTGCTTTTCTGATTAAATTCTCATTATGCAGAAACAGCACAGGAGACATAACAGACCAAGGAACCTGGCTGAACCTTTCAGATATTCAGATATTTCCCAATGTGTGCTGCTCATCTCGACTATCTTAACACCTACATATGCTTCTCATGTATCAATCATGATGGACACCAACTATGATGTGTAAAACTCCATACACTGCGAATGTTCAACCAGGACAGAGTATTACAATAAATGTTTGTAAGTAAACTAAAGTTGGTTTAAACTGATTTAATTGGTTGAATAAAGGCGATTTATTACTGCTCATAACTTTATTCCTCCCTTTAAACAACTCCTATAAAACTAATTTTTATATTAACTAATGTATAGTTTAATAATATTGAAAACCTCTCTCTCTCTCTCTCCATGGTAGCAAAATTGAGCTTCATTTGCACGGAGAGAAGGTGGTGGATGATGCCTGGTAGAAACTAACAGAGCAGTAACTGGTCATTTTGTGTCATTTAGCTGAACGAGAGAGAGAGAGAATAAGAACAGAAAGCATACACAGAGAAAAGAGAAGCGAAAATAAATATGTCTCTCTTATTCATAGACAGACCATTGTACACAGGAGAGGCCTGAATAATTTGACAGAAACATGTCCAAGGTCCAAGTGCTCATAAGAACAAACAAATAAATAAATGTAATTAATTCATTCATTCATTAATTGATTGATTGATTTAGTATAAGAGTAACCTTGTGTACTTGGAGAATGTCAGGTGGCCTTGAATTCCACACACATCAGTCGTCACATCAGTGACACAATAAACTGCCTAAAACTGTATGACACAGGAAGGGGGCGGTCCCTGCCAGCTCTGAAAGAGGGCCGGCAAAGGCTCCCAGTCAGCAGGAAGCCATCATCACTGATTCACTTCCTCTAGATCTCCTCTGTAAAGTTTAAAGGTTGGGAAAAAAGAAGGATGGCATATTAATCAATTCCCCACCTCTCCCAAATGGGTGGAGTCTCTGGACCCTCAAGGGGCGGAGCTTAATATCTCACCTTGTTTGCGGACCTCATCCACGGCAGCAATTAGCTCGTCCTTTAGGTCTTGGCTGTCCTTAGCAATCTGTTCGCCCTTTTCCAGAAAGTTCTGCGTGGCCTGCTCCACAGACAGGGCCAGAACGTGGGCTTTCTTGGAGCGGCCCTTCTTCTTACTGGACGGCCCTTTGTTGCTGGTATTCACCAGGGTGGTCACCTGCAAGAAGAGAGGAGGTGGAGCCAAGTCAGTGGGTGGGGTTTAGCAATAATTTAAAATTGTGATCAAGAATGCACCAGAGAGTGGAGAGTGTATCCAGGTGCTACTCATTTGCACGGCATTACAAAGGGACGTGCTACGTATTCTTTTGAATTTCACAGCCCGTCTCTGCTAGACAAAGCCTTTCTTCCTCCACTGTTCATTCAGCCAGACAGCATGAGTGCAAAGCGCAAGAGTAACATGACATCATGGGAGCATGACATCACAGGAGCATGGCATCACAGGGCTTGCACCTATGCAGGCAGAGACTGAACTTCAGGCTACAGTGTTTAATCATCATTAACCACAGGCTGGCCATTGGGGCATTTTAGATGATCAATGCTGATATTAATAGTGAAGAACAAAATAATGATTAAAAAAATAATAAAAATCAGCCTTATGTGGAACTGTTCTGCTCTAGATTAATACATTCTGTGCAATCACAAGCAAATAATCACTATTTTTGATTATTGCTATTAATAACAGTTATTTTAACTCATAATTATTAGTACTACCAAAGCTTGGCCATGTTACCTTTGATCCAGTGTGGGTTCAAGCCAACTACATCCCAATGTTCTTGACAGGCACATGGGGAAAACACACACCATAACATAGAGAGGAGCCCAGGCATGCAGCCTGGAATCTGTCTCTCTTGGTCTCCGTGCTGTAGGTATGGAGTCATGTTACAAAGAACCTGTGCGGAGGTATTCATTGATGACATTGTGGGGGGTGGGATTCTTTCCCATCAGAGCAGGTTTGTTTCGGTCTGCCCCCCCCCACCCAACAAAGGTGCTGTTATATAAGTGGGAGAAACACTGCCACACTAGGATGTCTAAATTGGAGAAACACTGCAGAGAAATGTTGTGTAGGCATGTTCTGGAAACCTTTGGTTTTTGAATCAAGACAATGCCGGAGCACATGCCCTGAAGCCCAGTTTTAAGCCACGGCACTCTCTTCTCTCTCAGATTACACTAATTTAAAGACTTGAGGGTTCTATATCTCTGGGTGTTGCAATCCAGAAGATGCCCAGTAGTGTTGCTACAATGAGGAAAACATGGTGCAGACAAATAGCAACCTGAGCAGATCCATACAGCAAACAGTAGGAACCGTTTCTACGTTTCAACAAGAAATAAACTGCCAACATGTGTGACATTATATGGAGGTGGTTTCATGCATGGACACTGAGCCATGATGTCATGATCTGAAGCAAAGCAAAGTGGATTCCCATTCTATCATCTTATCAAAGGCCTGGGGAAATTCCTGCATTGGTTCCTAAAGAACTTGATATGATGATATCCTATATATCCATTGTATCAACAAAAAAAATCCCTGCACTCTGGATAATGTTTTTTTTTTTTTTTTGCATATAGGTACTGAAAGCAATAAAGGAGAAAATCAGGTTTGATGGAAGCCATTTGAGAAAGCCTTGCCTTATGTGGAGTAGTTATTATAAACCACAACTCTGGAGTTGAAGAAATATCTAGATGTTCTTACAAAGATTGGAGTTACCAAAATGTGTGAATAGCAGCAGGAAATGAGGAACTCGAACAAGAAAACCAAGACTATGACGTTTATCTAAGACCAATAATGATACAACTGGGAATCAAACTCAAAATTGGAGATAAGATCATTAGTCAGTACTACCATCACATGTATTATTTTGAGAGAGATGATTCACCTCACGTCTGCCACACAGGACAGAAACCTCGTCTTACCTTGTGTTAAGCAAAGCACAAGCTTCTCAGTAGAGTTGGCATTTACTTCAAATACATCAATAATGCTCATTAACCCAGCTGCAAGGTGGTCAACACAGAGATCAGAGTGTAAATGAGCAAACTCTAGGTGCACCTGTGTACAACGTTATCAAATAATGTCGACAAATCAAACACAGTGACTCACTGGATCAAATACAGCCAGTTTCAGAGTTACGGCAATGTTGTCACATACTTTAGTGAGACAAAAAAAACAACATTCCATCCTAAACTGTATTAAACATGGCAAGTTTAACACACAACACTTGCACCATGTTTGAAGGAAACTCTTGCTAGTAAAAGAGATGCCATCTCCAATACAAATACGAAAATTATGACCAGAAACATTTTTACCCATTTCCCAAGATTTCCTTTCATGAACCAATAGATTTATTTATCATAAACTGCCTCAATGGGGATTTCAGTAACGTATAAATTCCTAAATGCCTTAAAAAAAGGGAAAGTCTGGCCACTAGCATCATTTATCTAAAAATGTTCAGGGGAATAAAACGAGAGACAAATGTTGGGCGTCAAGAGAAATGAATGAATAATTTCCACTCTGGCTAACACAATAGCCCTTGAAAAACAGGATCGAGGCCAAACACTATCTCCAGGTCACAGATTCACCTGAATCCTCCCCAACACATTTACATGTTTTCATAACCCTTATAATTACCAACCGCACTGAACCGATACATTGCCAGTTTCACAAGCGCGATTGAACATAAAGGCAGGCAGGTAAAACCTCATTTCCTCATCATTCTGAAACACTACCGGCATCGGCCGTATCTTTGTGTCCGAGCCCATCGACTCAGCCATTGCTTCGGTGGACACCGTGAGGGCTAGCTACCCTGATCTTCATCACCACCACTGCTTGGTCAATAGCGGACTATGGAGTTGATTACTTAAGCATTGCGGTTCCGTTAGTGAACAGTCAAGTCGAAGAGCTGGGGGAGCAGGAGTCAAGCACCGGACTCAGGAACGATGCTCAGGCTGTACTTAATTCTGAATGACATTCAGGTACTGAATGATAACTGTACAGAAGTGAGTTATACCGTCAGGCCTTGCCTTTAGTTAGTTATTTGTTTGTTTGTTTATTTATTTATTTATTTATTGAATGTAAGGTTCGTTTCTGTATTAGAGCGAGAATCAACCACAGGTTTGCCGTCATGATCGTGCTAAGATGAAACGATCGGAGTCGGATTTGATCCTTGAGAAGCTTCGAACAACAAGATGAAAGGCAGATCAGCTATGACATGGTTTGCTGCTGCTTCTTCTTCTTCGATTCGTCCTTTCATCTTTTCTACCGTTTTTATTTTCTTTCCTAAGGGCAAATAAACCACATGGGAACCCCGAATGGATTCACTGTTTTATTATTTTTCATTTGCTGTTTCTTTAGTTCTAGGCAGATTAAGAAAAAAAAAATTCCCAGTTGATTAAAACATTTTCTTCTGACCAATTAAAAAAAAAAGATAAAGACGACTGGGGACTTGAGAGTGTACAGCTTCCACAAAACACAGGCTAATTACATTCCTTGACCATAACAGGCTTTCAACCCGTCAGAACATGAAGTCCAGCCATTTCGACGTGAAGCTACAATACTGATTCAGGAAGTGTGCAGCCTTCATAACGTTTTTGACACGTGGCAAAGAAAAGCTCTGAAGAAACTCCTGAAGTACTGGATGGTACAAAAGAACACAGCCGCGACTCCACAAAACGCGTTTTAAAATCACAAATTCATCTGCTTACACTGATAAAAACATATCTGGAAAAATGGATTTGACCAGAAAGATGTATGAAGGTGAGAGTGGGGTGTGTGTGTATGGGAGTAAGAACACGGGCAAGACCACACTTCCCACAGCTGAGTGCCATTTCATTTCATGCCCTTTAAACCTAAACACCTTTTCTTTAGACTGATTTTGCCTGCTGTCACGTCTCTCACTGTCTGCCTGTGGGTTCTTTAGCATCTCATCACGGAAACAGAAGGTTAAAACCCAGCACATCCACAAGGTAGCTGACGCGTGTCGGAGCTGACGCGTGTCGGAGCTGACGCCACAGAGCCACTTCAATCACTGCAGGCAGAGAGATTAGAACCTCTCTCTTCTTGGTTTTAACCCAAAACTCGGACAAATTTGGCATACACTTCTTAGAATTTGTAATATATTTGTAATTTGCATTTTATAATCTGTAATACCACAGACAATAGCCATATTAAGTGTTTAAGAAGGAAGACGATGTTCTTTGAATACTGTTTAAACCAGTGACTTGAGGAAAGGCCGACTTTTGATAGTTGCTGCTGTGACGGTGTCTGCCATAGGTAGGCTGAATACAGACGTTGGCCGTCTGTGTCAAAATCAGCTCCAAACTGTGGAGAAGCAGGGAAGAGTCTAGACTTGAGATCTTTGCAAGAACCTACTGCACTGCAAAAAAAAAAAAAAAAAAACCCAAAAAAACCAACTTCTACCATCCAATACCGCCACCTTTATCCACCACAGTGGCTGAATCCAGAGCGCAGAACTAATCTCGTAGTGACAGAGGGGAGAAAGAGAATGAGAAGAAGTGAGAGGGTTGGAGGGGCAGGTCAGAGACGCTGCACCTCCGCCCACACCAGACAGCACTCCACGTGGCTGAAAACCATGTGGAGCATCCACTCCGTAGAAGGTGCAGCTCGGGGGGAGATATGATTCAACAGGACCACACGGAGACAGCAAACAAAAATCTAAATGCACACTGCCTCACTCCTCTGAGAGAGACAGACAGAGAGAGAAAATGTGGCATGAGAAAACAAACAAGCCCCAGGATGTGAAGGAGAAGGAAAAAAGTAGATAAAGGTCAATGAAGTGTATTTATCTGCAGCTCGTTTCTAAATGTGAAAGTGTACACTCATAAATCTGCTGGAGCCTGAGTGTGAGTGTGTGTGTGTGTGTGTGCCCTGTGAACTGTGATAAAGTTGATTCAGCATTCACATGAGGAAGAGCTGTGTTACAGAACACCTTACTTCCCATACAAACCATGTCATCCAAGACCTGAGCGTTCTCTAAAGACCGCGCTCTCAGCTGTTCTCCTGGGTTCAGGGTGACATTCACTAAAGCCACTGATTCTCAGGAGAAGATACTGGGAAAAAGCCTTCAGGATGTCAATGGTTCTATGGTTTCCCCAAGTACTATTACAAATTCAGTGTGAAAATTTGGGATACACAAACTCGAACTGATTTTTTGGTGAAAATGCATCCCTAGAAGTTCACTGCTCACCAGCTCTCTATCTCACTGGTTTTGTAAATACCAATTCAAATGCTGACATTTTTGGCTCCTGTCAACAGCAACAAATGATATTATACAAACATATTTGACAACTGACTTGAAAAAGATGCTGTTGGTATCATTAAACCATACTCATACAGTCTCTGTACACTCAACAGTGTCAGGAGGCCCTGCTAATTAACAGCCAGCGACTGCAAGTTGTCACACATCTATATGGCAGGCGACTCTGTTCTGGCAGCAAGGAGAAAAAGGAGAGTGTGAAGGGAGGAGGCGGACAGAGGGAGGGAGGGAGCGAGGGAAAGCCCTCAGGGAAGAGTGGAGACGGAGGAAGGCCGGGAACGGCCTCTCGCGCGCTCGCGCGCGCTTGCAGATCCGGCATCCAGGCTGCACCAGAGCTCAATTTAAAGAGAAGTAGCATCCCGGCAGCATAGTGGAGAGATGTGACAGTTTGGAGGCGGGGGGGGGGGGGGTTAGTCAGAGTGGTTCTGGCTTGCCTGCAAACAAGGTGAAGCCAAACATAGCTGAGCTGTAGCAGTAGAGAGGAGCGAGACGCTGGCCACACCAGTGAGGAGAGCGGGAGGGCTGCACCAACTTCAAAACCCACTCGCGGGCCAATTCAGATTAGCCTGGCTGTGGTAACGCAAACAGCGTGGCTATGGTGAAGCTCTTCGGTCTTACCTGTGCGTCACGGGTTTACGGAACAGTGATTGGAAGCGCGGTGTGCATAATGCACTGCTCTCATTGTCGCAACAGGAACACGAGCAGCTTTTGCTCCCGTCAGATCTTTTCCAGACAAAGCTCTGAATACCACCAAAAAAACTTTAGCGACCACCAGCAGCAAAAGATGCATTTGCTGTCTGTTTTGTAGCATTATTGCAAAATACTATTAAATGTTACTGTTGATGCTACTTGCAGCAGTGGTCACAAAAATCAAGTCTGGCGCTTCAGGCAACAAATAAAACCGCCAGAGTATATTAACGGCAATGTGTTAACTGACCGAAACCTGTGAACGAAATGCAATAAAGACCCACACCATTGTGAGCGCAACGCTACACTAATGTTATGCTATTCCCATTGGCCACAGAGAACCACACCTGCCCTTCATCACGGTACAATCGGTTGCGACTCGAGCGATCCATCCTGCCCCCCCCCGGAGGAGTGCGTCCAGCGAGGGAGAGGATGTCTGCAGGGAGGAATTTGCTGCGTTATCTCCCAGCGCTGTGGGTCGAGCGTTAAATGCCCGGCGTGCTATGAAATCCGGTAGCAGACGCCAATTAGCGTGACGTAATTTGCATGTAAATTAGATTTTTCTCCATGGGCTCCGCCTCAGATGTTGAAGGCTGGAAGGATGACGCAGTCAGAAGCAGCTCAGCGGAGCGCTAACCTACGGCATGTGTGTGTGTACATTCACAGTGCCTCATGCTTAGTGTATGAGGGTGTCCCTGCACCTGGGTAAACAGTATGCAAACGATATGTGGAGGAGAAAGACAAAGGTAGAGAGGTTTTATCAGCAGATGCTTGCCATTCCTTTCCTGTTACACTGATTCAGTGTAACACCCCCTTCCATTCCAACCAGCTGGGAAGGCGGAGTGCAGAAACGAGACCACGCCCCCTCCACGTTGGGCCACCCCTATTTGAAGGTCACCATTTCCCTCCAACAGGGAGGGAGTCTGATGCAGGAACACCCAGCGGTTCACGCCATCACTGGACGCGCGGATAGCGAAGGGCGGCTGGGAAACCGCGGCGTGTGGGCAGACGGGAGCCGTCGCGCTCTGCTCCGACGCGGATTAGCGAGTGTCTTCAGCGCAGCGGGCGTCCGAGCCTCACGATGTTCTCCCACTCGGACGCGGCGCAGTGCATTAGCAGACGAGACAAAAAAAAAAAAAATTAAAAAAAAAAAACCCCAACAAAAATAACACTGTGGTGGGAGGGTAAAACGTGGCTCATCAAGAGACTGGAGGAAAGGGCAGTTGTGAAGAACCAACGAGTATTTTCTCTCCCTCGTGTCCGAATGTTGCTAACATGGTTTGGGCCTGGAGACTCAGCCCTTGCACCCCCTGGTGGCCACACACATTAAGTAGCGATGCATATTTTATTTGGGTAGGGGTTTTTTTTGTTGTTGTTGGTTTATTTGTTTGTTTGTTTGTTTTTCTGCCAGCAAGCAGCTTTACAGAAAAGGCGTAGAACACAAATGAGCAAGTCAAGAGCGACCGTGGGAGGAAGAAGCACCATGAGATGGCACGAAGACAGAGCCTCAAAAGGCCTCCTCTCACCAGACAGTGATTTGGATATCACAGTCTCACACGAGCTGCACCTTAGCAGCGCTCAGGTCATTCAGACCACAGAAAAACAGTTCTGATGACAGGAAACACAGGCAGAGATGTGAGAACACTCAAAACGAGCAGAAGACTGGATTAGCTTTAGCGTAAAAGGCTGCAGATGCCATGTACAGAAGTACCTTCATTTCTCTCATCAATGCTCTGTTCCACAGTCAGGGTTGGTATTGGGTATTACATCCAGCATGGGTATTGGGTATTCACCCTGGGAGCTTGTTCAGGCAGAAACAGTGATACACATGATGAGTCTCCATCTGCATTACTATTGATATATACGCTCAATCTGATCTTTGATTTGCTTAGCAACCCCCCCCCCCCCCATTGTCCCACCAGTGCACCAGGTAAGAATCACTGTTTACAAAAAGACAACAAGGGTTCCGTGTTTCCACACTTGTGACGTTCGAAAACACAAACACAGTAAGAAAGTCAAAATGAATAATTAGTAACATGTAATAAAGTCTTGCGTAAACCCATTTCAGACGTACAAATCTGCTCTCGTGCTCACAGCTATGAAGTGGTTGTCTGTTGTCATTTAGGAGTTCACGACCCTGAGCAGTCCTCCAGGAGAAAATGCTAAAACCCAAGTAAAACAGTCTGAAACAATTAGAAGACGTGTGTAACGTGTGTAGTTTAAAGACTGCAGATGTGAGATCAGGATTTGGATGTTTGCCTCAGGACGCGCAGGGTTGCTTAACTGAGCCGTTTTATTTCATCAATCTAGTGAGAGATTGGTAAAGCAGAGAAAGTGAGAGCAGCATGTCGGCGGTGATGCGTTGGAGAGGAGGACACTGGGTAAGTAATGAGGAGTAATGGGAGCAGATGGGGTTTGGGGAGACAACAGAGACAAAAGTGTGTCGGGGAAGAGCAGCCTGGTGAGATGGAGCTTGTAAAGGGTGGAGCTGCAGCCTGCTTGCTCTATCTCTCTCTCTCACACACACACACACACACACACACACACACACACACACACACACACACACACACACACACACACAGCTGAGATCACTGTTCACGGATTGACTTATTTGCTGCTCGCTTGTCTCATTGGCTACAAAAGTTAACTAGCGACAGGACTGACCTCAGAGAAGAACGGAGGCAGACACAAGCACAGAGACCGGCAACGAAACACGCAGAACGCTCCAGAAGAGAAGAACGGAGGAGAACGCTCCAGAAGAGAAGAACGGAGGAGAACGCTCCAGAAGAGAAGAACGGAGGAGAACGCTCCAGAAGAGAAGA
>JAOXYF010000006.1:18113275-18124280 GCA_028565775.1 Sternarchorhynchus goeldii | reverse complement strand
CACACACACACACACACACACCCCACCATATACTCGACTGTATGGCTTCTAACTTCTGGCTGTTCGATGTTTGCTGTCAGCAAGGAGGTTAAATGTTACTGCTTAAAAAAAAGCTGGTATCATTAATGTCACTGAAAAGATCAAAAAGGGCAGATGGGACAAGGGTGTGTTGCAAATCCATAAGTACTCCAGAACCTCCTGCGCCTTTCTCTTGAGCAGTGCTCTATACTGTCACCTGTAGCTTCAGTTCAGCGGAGCATCTCGCAGTGGGAGTGGCACGAGGCGCTGGAAGCCAGAAGCTGCGTGTCACGAGAAGGGCTCCCTGCAGCACTGGGTGGGGGGGGCCACCTCCACGTCCTCCAACGCACCGGCGAAGGAGGTGCAGTGGGAGAGAAAGCGGAAAACCTGCCGTTGTTCGGAGATGAAGTGGAGAGGGGTGGCACACAGGGGGCGTGGCAGCTGTGCTCGGATGCTTGGAACGCCGGAGACGAGTGTAGCTTTGACAGGACAGTTCCAAATTTAGGGAGAAGTGGCCATATTCTAGAAACTTCCCAAAGTACAGCTTCAGCTATTAAGAGAAACCACATATTAGTTTAGGTGCAATGCCAGGTGGTATAAAGTGTAACGGTGCTCTTCTGAGTCTCGCCAGTGTACTCTACCCAGTGCCAGAGCTTTTTAACCTGATTACAGGTCAGGTTTTATTGTGGGTCCTGCCACTCGGTGGTTATGAAATCAGAATCCTAGTATACATGATGCAATGAAATTAGAACTTTAGAATCTATGATGCAATGGAACACTGGAGTACTGCAGATTTGTTAAGGTCTACATCTCATTTAGACTCTGGTCAAACTACTTCATGTAGTTCTTCAGTTTAGAAGGAAAAGAATGGCTTTTTTCCATGCGACTGGTTTAAACTGCACTCCAGGCTATTCAAAAGGAAGGCTCTGTTCTTACTCATTTTCCATTTCATTGTGTGCTAAATTAAATAGCTCTGCAAGAGAAAGGATAGAGCGCAATGCATAATTCAGAATCGGAAAATTTTAATTTATACTTTAAAAAACGGATTTACATGTGGGGCATCTCAGATTCTGCTCTTAGGACTCGGTCGAGAAAATTCATCTTAATCCTCGTAACAAACAATGACAACAACAATCACATTGATGCACAGGGAACATTTACCTTAAAAGGCTAACCTTGCTAGTAATAAGAAACATATCGGGTGCTAGCTATCCCTCACAGACCCAAACCTACACATCTCCTCCAGCATGTGTTCAATGTTAGTTGATTTTTTTTTTTAGCTAATCTTTGGGCATTCGTTCGATCATCGCTCTGTGCACTGAATAATATACTGGACTAGTGCTCTGCCTCCCACATGCATCCAAAAGAAACTTTTATATTGTAAAATGTTATGTTGCAAACTTATGTTGTAAATTTGGATATATATTTGGATCATCTCATTTAGGATAAAGCAGGATGCCCTGTCCATTTTTTAAACCGTAAAATGAATCTCTGGTTTCTTAATCTGAAAAAAAGCAGCCAAGCCAAGTCATTGGCTGGATCTTCTAGAACCTTCTGAAATGTCTGGCGGTTTGGATCCGGTTGTCGGTGGTGTTAGCATGGAGAACACCCGCGCCAAATCAGTGCATGCCATCAGCTCATCCTTCTCCAGGTCATCGCCAGCCCACCCGAACAGCTGGTGATATCTGGTATTGCACAAACATTTTGTTTCAGTCATTCATTCCTGCACCTGCCCCCTGACACTGGATTAATCTTTGGGTCATCTACAGCCCAACAACGAGGACAGTAGAAAAATAGCCGCTTACAGAACCCCCATACTGCGTGAGCCGAGAGCCCTCCAAAAAAAAGAGGATTATGGGTAGGGGGTGGGAAATCTAGGGGTAAAATCCACTTGGTCTTGGCCACTTTCTGCCCATCATAATAGGGGATGCCATTAAGAGGAGATGCCAGGCTGGCATTATGAGGTGTGCCAGGCTGGCATTCGCTGGAGTAACTGTGGTTCTGCGAGAGCATGCAGGGCCGAATCTCACACGGACAATAACACAGGGCCCAAGTCCTCAAAGACGTGATCGTATTAACTTCGGTTCAGTCCCCTTCTCAGTCATCCATATTCACACCTCAGAATCACCCAGTCTACTCCTGCTCATTTTTTTAAGGGATATAAAATAAGGAAGCAAGCCTTTCTTGAATCTTCTGAATCCCAGCAGGAACCAGCTCCTGCTATTCTAGGACCACACAAACCCTTCACAACAAACGTTCAGACACTAGAAGATATGAGACAGGTAAGAGACAGGTGCCAAGTGCAAACTCATAATGAAATAACATCCCATAATATACGGTGCATATCTAGCAGGGGTACATGAGGAGCTCGGGATGAAGGTTGGGTCGCAAGGGGCAAACACAGGACAAAATGAGTGACCGTCTCCACGTCTCAACCTCCACCCAAGGCAATGTCCCCTCAGGTCTGTTCCAGCTTATTTCAATGCCCGAGTTGTAGAAGTACCTCCATGTAAGCAGCACTCAAATACTCTGGTTTCTCAAGCGTTATAAATCATGTTGGTTTAATGCGAGTTCATTAAAAATATATACTGTGGTTAAATTAGCACCAATCTTTTCAGATAGCCACACATTAAACCTAATGGAAGATTTAAACAAAATCAAAATGCACTATGGAAGTAGGAATACAAAGCCTCTGGACTGGACTAGCTGAGAATTCATTTTCCTTTTACTCATAATTAAATGGATGACTGACATTCAAAGGGTATTTAACTTTTTAATCTGAGTTACCTTAAAAGCAATCCAATGCCTTTGAAGCCAGACTCCTCCATGTGGTCTGCATCATACTGCACACACACACACACACACACACCCCTATACATATGTACTTTCATCCATGAAGTATCAGAGCGTTTTTACAGTTCAGAAGGATCGTGGGTGAGACTGAACACCAGCTTTAGGTTAGAAGAGTGGAGCTGATCCCAGAATGCCAGAGATAACGCACAGCGATAGGGTGTGAAGGACAGAGACAAATCACGCCTCAGTGCAACTCTGCAATCGCTCAGACAAACAGCCTGCAGATCCTATCAACATACACTCCATTAATCAGGCACATATAGTGTGGAATAAGGAGAGAGAGAGAGTGTGTGTGTGTGTGTGTGTCTGTGAGAGAGAGAAAGACTAAAGCAGACTGCATTTTGTGTTGAAATAAATGGCCCTCAAGGTCACACAGAGGCTTGGGCACGACTCCAGTCAAGTGGCTTTTCACTCAAATACAAATGTATCTCATGAGCACAAACAGACATCACATCCCATGCCAAAACCTCAAGCACCAATTTAACCCAAAAGGGGAGGAGGTGTTTCCCATTCTCCAGGAAACACAGGTCACATGGCTCGACCTTGACTGCCTGTCCTGAAGACCCGGCTACAGTCTTCACCTGGCCGACAGAACAGAGCTGAAACTAGTCCTGCACTAAAGAATTCATAAACAGTCATTTAGATTTCTGCTTGCATTACGACTGGTAATGAAATCCAATATGCCAATGAAACCAAACGAGACCATTGTATATAATAGCTAATTAGGGGAAATGGGTTTTTCATCCTCTCACTGGCAGTAAGGTCTACACCAAGGTATTCACGCGTCTTGTCTGTGGACAGGAGAAGATTAGCTGGAAGACTTGTGGGCTTAATCACACGGCCGTGCTCCCCTGCTCACGCTGGGGCGAAATCTTCCACCTGGAAACGGAGAGGCTGATCTCTCTGACCTTCAGGTCACGATGCAAGAGTGTAGAGTCTAGCACCAACGGGAAACCATGAGCTATCAGCGGGGTTTCTGGAGGGTTTCTTCAATGGTAAGGCCCTCCAGAAGAACCGAGGCAATGGAGGTAGAAGCTGCCATCTGCAGGGACCCCTGGTGGGTCTCCCTCCACAGACAAGCTACTGCTCCAAAAAGGAGAGAGCAGGAATAAACAAAGTAAAAGCCTTCAGTCAGAGTCGTACATTTTTAAAACATAAGGTCACTGCGTTGGATTGCTCCAAGAAAAAAAAAAATCTATAAAATTGATCATTAACACAGGATCTTGGAGCCCTAAAGAAATGAATGAATTTTTATAACCTCTGAAATTCAAATTTAACACAAAATCCTACTAAAGAGGTTGTTATATATCTCAAGCAGCGATCACCATGAATAAGTTCTGCCCACACTTCCCTTTGTCTTTTTCTTGGCTTTGATAAGCCACCACACTTTAAACTCTGACTCACTTCACCATTGACCTCCACAGAAAATCCCAGGCAAATCCAAACAGTATGAACAAGCCCTAAGAAAACCAATAGATTAAGTGGGTTCAGTTAATGCTGTCCAGGTACTGCCTTGCTTTAATCATCCAGACACATCTGTTGTATTCAAAGCAACAGTTCACTCCCCAACCTTCAGGGCTGCCTATCAAAAGTAGCACGACACTCCAGCTTTCCATCAATCATTCCCTCACTCCTGCCCCGCCCCATCTGGTCAACACTGCAGCGTTGCGGTCAGGAGCGCTCAAACCCCGCGGTGGGGACCGGAAACACAACACAGGCAAAGTGTGTAGATGCTTTGGGAGATCATCTAACTGTGGAGATCTCTCTCACACACACACACACACACACCCTGTGGTGGAGTCCTTCTCTTTGTGACTACATAAAACAGAAGCAGAAGTTGTTCTACACCATAATCCAGTGCAGACCCAAGTGACAGTAATGCTCTTTAAAGCCACTGAGACTTCAAAATACTGCTCACACATTCACTGTTCACAGCTTCACAAGACCACTGCTCCCATGAGCTCAGCCTCCACTCCAGCTGAAGCTCACTGCACGGTAGCCGTGGCCAGTGTTAGCAACATATAGCCCCACGCAGCTAGCATGGATACAACATATAGCCCCACGCAGCTAGAATGGATACAACATATAGCCCCACGCAGCTAGCATGGATACAACATATAGCCCCACGCAGCTAGCATGGATACAGTGTCAGGTATTCCATTCCAAAACAGGGAACTCCCAGCAGGACAGGTGAAGTTCTTTACTTCCTTGAGTATCTGCAGTCATTAGGAGGACTAAGCCCTGTTCATACAAGGAGGCAATCAAACAGATAACGAACGCACTGTGCATCCAGCTCCCTCACTCGCGCCTTTCTGGGAGCCCCAGAGATGCAAAGTCAAGAACGATCATGAACTGTTAATTAGTTTACATGCCAGTCTCAGCTAGCGTTCACTACAAAAGTGCAATCAAGTGGACATGGGCAAATATCACATGGGCTATGAAAAATGTTCAGAATTACTACTAAACGAATACACGCACATACTAAATGAACATATCTAGAGAGGAACGTGACTTTTTAAATGTCATACGGTGATAGGAGTCTAACGATAGCAACACGAACTCTGCTGACTTCGGCACCTAAGGACTATTGATCAGAAATACAGACATCATACCTTTTTTATAGTAGGATTTGTCAGTAGAAATTAGGCAGGGTACTGACTACTGAACGTGTCACTAAAGTAACTGACAGTGTCAGCACAGTAAATAGAACCAACAGAGATTTGTAAGTTGCTTTATAAATGCAAGCAAGAGATCTCATTGCAGTGATGTGGGTGAGACTCCCTGTGCGTATTTACTTGTAGGTCTACGGCAGAGGTAAAAGAGAGAGGAGGGAGAAAGAGAGTCACACAGAGAAGGACAGAAACATGATCCCAGGTCAGTGCAAAGTGGTGTAGTGTCGCCTGCAATCTGCTTTATGTCAGTGGGGCCGCTGTTCCCAGAACTGCTGGAAGAAGAGAGAGTTGTGCCCCTATCAAGCCTGTCTATTCTCTGCACCATGCCAGATCATCCAGGCTGACAGGAGAAACAACTGCACCACCTGGAACACATCTGAAATAGCTTTACTCTCTTACATGCACACACACACACACACACACACACACACACACACACACACACACACACGCATGTGCACGAGCACACACATGGACACGCACATACACACATATACTCATGCACACAGTTACACACGCACACAGTTACACACGCACACAGTTACACACGCACACAGTTACACACGCACACACAGGATTGAACAAGATGAAACAGCTTCCTTTGCTACCAACTCCCCTGATCCATGCCATCCTTTACAGCTGAACGAAGCGGCTGAATGAACAAGCTTACTGCTGTTGTTTACGCATCTCTCAAAGTTGCAGGGCAGTCCTCAACTAGACCCGGAGCCTTGAGGCAACATGGCAGCCTTGGATCTGATTTAATAAACGTCTACTGGAGCTTTAATAACCGTCACGGAGTGAGGAAGCACATAAATAACCTGAGAGGTGCACAGAGAGGCACTAATCTTCACCGGGCAGCCTGTGTGACCCATGAGCTCCTGCGCGAGTAATCAGATGGTGGGGGTTCCTATAGGAACAGCGGTAACTATGCTGGGATGAGCTCGGCAACGGTACAGTGTTCACGTGTTCCACTCTGCATACCTGCGTGGCCGAAAGCGCGTTGTAAAAGGCGTCACGTCGGATTGCACGCAGCCAAGCAGAGAGCAATTGCTGGGGCGTTACTCCCAGTTATTTTTAAACCATTCAGGAAGACGGTGGAATCCGACCCAGGAACACGTCACGTCTGCTGACAGGCAGCGTTGCACAGGAGTCTGGGGGAGGGAAAACAGAAGTGCCTGTCCTTTTTTTTTACGTATCTGAAGGGAAGCGGTCTTTCTCTTACTCATTTCCTCCTGAAATATACCGTGGCGCATGTGCCCTATATAACAGGTGAGCACCTTTACCTGCGTTGGAATCGACAGGCATTGTTGGCTGAAAACCAGGCCTGATCCTGACCACTGCTCCCCCACTATGCTAAGTTCATGACCCTGAACACTGCTCTGTACACTCCAGTTCACCAGCTGTGATCACCTTCAGTTGCTGCATCTCATCAGATTCGTTTCAGTTTCATTTCACCAGGTTTGGAAATCAGAACAAGGAAAGGTTTTTCATCTACCAGGTTTGGAAATCAGGACAAAATTAGGCAGGTTTCATCCCAAGAACAAAGTGAGACCTTCTGAGAACATTTGTACTTTTTTTTACAGGAAGAGGTGTTGTAAAAATAAGAATTATATTTAAATCACAATACATATTTCCTGACTCTGGTTAAGCTGGTGCAATAGAATTACACAGATCTATTTCTCCTTTTCTCCATTTCTCTTCATTTCTCCATTTTCTATTTCCACTTTTTCATCTACTCTCCATTTCTCTCTCTATTCTTTCTGTCTGTCTAACTCACTCCTCTCTCTCTCTCTGTCTCCAGTGTGTTTTCTCTCTGTCAACATATAGAAGCATCCAAATGAATCAGCATCAGTCCTGTGAGCGCTGATCTACTGAAGCCAGACCGTGAGCAATCACCCTACTGCTGCCTACCTCAGCATCACTGCTCCCTGATTCATCACTGCTCCCTGATTCCTGATTCATCACTGCTCCCTGATTCATCACTGCTCCCTGATTCCTGATTCATCACTGCTCCCTGATTCCTTCTCCGTGGCCTATATCCCATCACCATTGTCGAAGATCGAATCTTCCAAGAAGGATCGAGCAAAACTGCAATTAAGGCCAGGAACAGCCAATGGTACCAAACAAGTGTGCATTAATGAGCAAAGCAGCCAGAGCCTCTCCTGGATCTTTCTTTCAGGAAATCCCTACATTCCAGTCCAGACTACTGCTACAAGACATGTGCTGTGCAAAACAGCAGCCATATCCCACCCCAACCCGCCCCTCCCCTATCAGGCCAAGGCCGTTTCGTTACCAGAGTAATCTCGTTACCAGAGTAATCTCGTTACTGTGGTTCTCATTGACCGTCTGCCAGCAAGTCCCACTGAAGCATCCAGATAGCACGTCCGTACTGGAGGGGGAGGAACCATACGTTAAGGTGTGGCAGTAGTGACTGACCCAGAGTCAGCACCCCCTCAAGGGCAATTACCCTCCACCACCCCTGCTGCTCTATAGTTGTCACATGACAACACGCAGCCTCTCTCTCTCTCTCCGCTCTCTCCATGTCTCATGGCATCGGAAATGTTGATCATTCTCTCCTTCAGAAGCCTCACAAGGAGAAAAGTGTGTAAAGGGATGTATATATTTACTGTATTTATCATTGTTTATCATTGTTTAATAGAATTTATACCAGGATCAGCGTGATTCTTGTATTTTAGCAGTGATCTAGTTTAAATGTCTACTGAACTCTATCCATACTTACTGGCTAGGATGCACTCTGATTCAACAAGAAAGCACTTTTGCAAGTCGCATCTGCTAAATGCCTCAAATGTAAATATATATATATATATATATATATATATATAGAGAGAGAGAGAGAGAGAGAGTGTAAAAGTGAGAGTATAATGTATAACAGTTTTGCCTCATTCAGCAGTCCCAACCCTGAAAGGGTGCCAGCTGCTGCCACCTTCACCACCAGTGCAATGGGCAGCCTTCCTGGAGGCCTGGGTACACACACTGCAACCCAGCGCTGGCTCTTCCATGGGGGGTCTGGAGGCAAGCTTCACCCCGAAACGATGAACCATTGTTTGAATTAGAAACTGCCATAAATCATACTGACTGGGTAAATTTGACCTCAGGACAGAGAAGCGGGGGGGGTGGGGCGGTTTGTGGCAGAGATGAAGAAAGAAAGAAAAAAAAGTGTGAAGTGGGAGAGAGAAAGAGAGGAGAACACCACTCACACTTCCCTCCTCATCTGAGAGACTCTCAAAACAACTGTCAAGATGCTGGTTCTGTGTGCTACATTTTATCCACATAGAGACAAAACAATGCCAGATTTCAGGCTGGACTTTTCTAAAAAGGTTCAACCTGATGTTATTTGCTCAACTGACAAATATCAGCAAGTTCCACAACGGACCAGTTTACACAGACACTGTTCTGTCAACATCAAAAAACAGGTTTCATACAGCTGTAGCTACGGCAATAAAACGTACACAGATTTGTTTGTTTTTCTTTTATGGACCAATCAGATGACATTTCGGCCCACCGTATCCAAATCTTCTGTCCATCACAGGAAAGTGCTGTAAAAGCCCACCGAGGGCAATTTGAATACAATAGTCTTGGCATTGCAAACTAAAATAAAGTGAAAATGGCCACGGCTGTCGCACTTCATGACAGATTGGACAAACGTGTAGAACCTTCCATTTAAAATAACAGGCAGTCCTGCTGCTGGACTGTCCACGTGTTCTGAGAGGTGCTGCCGACGGGACTTTTTCCTCAGCACGACTCACCTACACAAGTCCAGCCTGCTCCATCAGCATTAACGACATGAGGATTTGTCCTCAGCTACACGTTAGCAAGGCGCTCACAAGTCCTGGTAAAACCCAACACCCCAAGAGCTGATGGTAGAAGAGTTTGCGCTGCAGATCATAACTTCCACCATACATCTACATTAGGTGACATAAGTAACTCGAAAGGTTTCAGCGTGAATCCCCACTGCCCTACAGCCTCTATTAGGAACTGAAACTCTTAGAAGCTTTTGCCTATAGGTGAGCAGTGGTCCAATGTGGTAAGAAGAAATAAAGCAAGAGGCTTGTGTCTGTGTGTGTGTGTGTGTGTGTGTGTGTGTACGAGTGTGTGTATTTGGACGGGAGGAGCGTGGAGCTGCAGGGTGATTCTGTATCTCTCTCCCCCTGTCCCTGAGGATAAATGTTTTTGTTTTGTTCTTAAATCACACTTGTTCTCTCAAGCTGTGCCACCATGGTTGCCCATCACACACACTGAGGGACAAACAGCAGGAACGTTTTCGCAGGGTGTCGCGGGGAGTCGGCCATTTTTCACAGCGAGCGTGCAATGCAGGTGGCACGAAGGTTTGCTGGTGGGGTGGTGTGGGGAGCAGGGGGTGTGGAAGCCAGTGCCATGGGGGCACACAGGGACCCACCCCACCTCACACACAGGTGGAGAAGGCAGGGCTACCTGGAGGAACCACCAGCCTGTTGGTACGGCTGACAAGTGCAAACACTCTGGGAGTCACTTCATCATGGGGCGCAATGTGTGTGTGTGTGTGTGTGAGAGAAAGAGAGAGAGAGAGAGAGAGAGAGTGTATATGTGAGAGTGAAGGGAGGAGAAAGAAAGAGGTTGTGGGGGAGAGAGGAGAAAGTGAGAGCACATATATGGACGTAGAGAGAGAGAGAGAGAGAGAGAAAGAAAGCTGGAGAGAAGTAGAAGATGGATGGAGGGAGGAAGGAATGCTCTGTTCCAACACTAACAGTGATTGGTGATTCATCTTTCACTGTTCTACTGTTCTTCTGTAAAAGCAGACAAAGATGAGTCCATGCTAGTAACCCTGCTGGTCCAACTGTGTTCTACAGCATTCTCTCTCTCTCTCTCTCGCTCGCTCTCTTTTTCTCTCTCTCTCTCTCTCTCTCTCTCTCTCTCTCTCTCTCTCTGCGTCTCCATTTTAGTGTTCTCTCACCAAGTTATTTTGTCTCAACAACCACAAACTTTAGTAAAAAAAAATTTTTTAAAAATTACTAATACCATCTGAATAACTAAACTTACTAATTGCTGGCCACATAACACAGAAATCATTCTTTAATAGCCCAAGCTTCTCACCAGAGCTACAGTCAATACTGTTAACATTAAGCCCACACAGACTGTTAAGAGTAGCTGTTTATGAAGCTGTAATTGCTACAGAGCATTAGAAAGGAGGGAAAAAAAAACAAAAAAAATCGGCCTCATTTAGTTCTCCTTGGAACAAAGTCAATCTCATCACCTCGGCGTCAGAGCCATAAAAATCAATCCACTAAGAATAAAACCATTTATTTCACGCTGAGGAGACGGTCGGCCTCTTTCTGTTTGTTTGTGCGCTCCTTTTGTTCGATGCGGCTATACCATTATGAGCAATTCAGTGTGGCGGACGCTCGTTAGCCTGAAATGTAGATGCAAAGCACAGAGGTAGGAAGAGAGGCAGAGCAGCACGGCTT
>JAOXYF010000006.1:18099063-18109471 GCA_028565775.1 Sternarchorhynchus goeldii | reverse complement strand
ACTGAGGACCTAATAGGGCTGGGAAAAAAATATCTGTTAAGATACAGGTGTGTGTGTGTGTGTGCGTGTGTGTGTGTTGGTGATCCAATATGTTAGAGCTGAAAGTGACAGTGGAGAAAATTCAGGGTGAAAATTGATTTTACTGTCATAGATGCAGACAAAGTACCATAACAACCTTTAAAAAAAGGTACTTTCTCTGGAGGAGAGTGGTGTTACTCACATTCACTGTCACACAAGACCTCCATCAGAGTGTCAGTTATATACCACTCATCAGACATTATGCAGGCATTCACACAAACATGTACTGATTCACATCTGTTGTCTTTGTAAGCGGCAGTTTTAAAATCACCTGCAGAGGAGTTGTGCATATACACACACACACAGATGCAAACACACTCGTACACTTGTACACACTGAAAAAAAAAACTATAAAGGCCCATAAAAGAGAAACACACACAGCTTTCATTAGCAGAGACCACTGACCTCTGCTTTTCCACTCCAATTCTTCCTGACCTCAATATCCTCCTCGTAAAGGTGTGTGTGTGTGTGTGTCAAACAAACACAATAAAAACAGCTTGTTCCTGTTGTACTTCTCATTTGTTTTGGTTCGATGTCATGCATAATTGTGTTCATTGTGACACACCGCATGCTAGCAGATGGAGGTTGAATAGTCCGTTATTAACTCCGCCCATTGGGGGAAGCACCCCAACCCTCCCTCTTCTCAGAGCCTCGTCAGCCTGCAGCAGGGATTAAAGTTCAGATTAACTCCAACAAAAATCTCTGATGAGAAACCCGAGAGGCGCTCGCGGGCACGGCCGCTTCTGCCTTGAACGCCTGTTCAAACGCCTGAGGGACTGCTGGAAAGGTAGGCTTCTTAATGCCAGTACACAGAGTGCACTTCAGCTCTGAGCCAGCACACAGGGCTCCACCCACATTTCCTCTCTCACCACTTAGCAAGAAAGGAACACACACACACGCGCCATAAGAATTCTAATTCGTATAATAATCAAGTAAAAAAACGTATATCGAATACAGATACAATCCTGGATTTTGTAATCACTGTCAGTTCAATGAATGTTACTAGCTGGCTGGTCACACTTGCCTGGACCAACGAACTGGAAACAAGCATTAGATTTATCCTTCTTCTAGGTGCATTTTTTACATGTTCCATTATGGACTACATACAATCTGCTGCCATTCAGTTTTGACAGCTAGTCTCCACCTGATCAGTGTCTGAACACACAGCTCCATCCCTACCACCCACCACTTATTTAATGGGACACGAGTCTCTCTCTCTCTCTCTCTCTCTCTCTCTCTCCCTATCCCTCTCTCTCCTGGCTGAGATACCCCTGCTTTTATAACGCATGAAAGCACAGAGAAAAGACATAGAAAAGACGAGGATGACCCAACAGGGCCCAGGAGATGTGGAGAGGAAGAACGGGAAAAGGGCTGGAAAAAAGACGGGACAGAGGAAGGAGAGAAAGAGACCAGCAGTCAAGAAGGAAAAAGGGGGGGAGAAGACCGCCGGTGTGTGTGAGCGAAGCAGAGGGGGAGATTGTGAGAGAGGATGCGTGTGTGTGTGTGTGTGTGTGTATTTAAACAGTATCCTACCAGGCAGGGCCGTGGTGAACTGTTCTGGAACACAACAGTGACTGGCGGCGAAAAGCACATCAGACAAAAGGTTTTCTGAGCGTGAGGCGCTGCATGTAAACACGGGGCACTTTCTACACTTTCTACGGTTCTGCTCCCAACATCCCATGGGAAGCACAGGCACAGGCACGTGCCCAGCGCCCCCCGCTCTAAACGAGCAAGCTGCAAATCGCTGATCACAGCCGCTCTGATTACAGGCAAACGGCTGTGCAGACTGTGAAACCATTGTTGAAGCAGGTGCATAAAACCACGGTAACTGTACAACTGAACCATGTCAGGGTGCTGTTGTGGGACTGCTGGGTACCCTCACAGCTTGTGAGCGCAAGGTGTGTGTTTGTGAAAGCATAAATGCCAAAGAAAATTCATCCAGTATAATCTTATGATCTCTCTCCCTCTCTCTCTCTCTGTGTGTGTGTCATGGATTCCTGGACTGCATGTCACCACAGAAACGGACCCTATTGCCTCTCACACAGGCACACACCATAACAAATGGACATTCCTCTAGCGCTCCTGCGCTACATTCCTCCGTGAGCGTCTCCGGTTCTGGACAACGTCCCTGTGAAGCAGGGCGCCCAGTGCAAAATACCTGAGGAACCCACACCGCACCCACGACCCCCGTCTGGACCTACAACAATCCCAGCGATCACGATCAGTATCTGCAACCCGGCACAAAAAACGTACCCGTTAACTGAAGGCTGGTTTTTAATGAGGTAGTGCGTGCATTGAGGATGTGTACTGGTGTGCTCGTCTGCTGTGGAAACGCCACTGAACCCAGCACTGCATTGCTAAGCCAGATGTGAGTTAATGATACAAATATAGAGGGAAGGGAGGCAAAAGTCAAGCTAAAGATAAACACCTCCAGGCCAGCTATGTCATAGCTAAACATAGTAATGCAGCCGTGATAAAGTGGGAGAGAGATGGATGAGTTTTAATCAGATCATCTCCAGCTCCTCGCATCTTAACTCAGGCACAGAAAGCTGTGCTAACATGCAGTAAAGCAATAATCCTGGAGACAAATTAAATAATGATAAATGACTGGAAGATAAGAGAGTCCTGTGATGGACAAAATGTGAAAACATCCCATTAAAAAAAAACCCAAAAGATTATAGCTAAACGTTTAGTTACAACTGGACTGAGTGTCGGTCTGATTGCGATACCTCCAATCAGATACCAATGCATAGCTATAAGTTTGGTTTTAGAACAAGGAATCAATCTGCAAAGTCCTGGTCCAACAGTGCACAGATGGTTTGCAGTGCCTTACATACTAGCATGTACACAGCTTCCGTTAGCCATCACCCTTGTTAGCACTTCCGTACCTTTAGCTGAGCTAGCTCCGCAGCCATCACAGTTAGGACCAAAACCTCCCGAGCTCGGTGTGCCTCCGCCCAGACGCTAGGACCTCACAGGTGGTCTGTACATCTATAGCCCAGCTCCTTCATGATCTGACTGATGGGTCCCATGGAACGGCCTAAGAAACCCTGCCCGGTCTAACATGGGAACAGCAATTAGGGCTACAAAAGGTGAAGAACACGCTACAGGTATTTGTGAAGCTTCACCTTTTCCAGACACCCCTCAAGGATGACTGCGGCACACCCCTCGTCGCACCTGCACCGTCGTCACGGCAGCAGGTGGAAGCCAATCACCGGCAGGCTTCCGACATGCCGTAGACCGTTGTGTCAGAAAGGACCGGTGGGCGCTGGAGTGTGAACGAGGGAACGACAGTCTGCGCAGCGGCTGCCCGAGATCTCGGGAGATACCGTCAGCTGTCACTCAGCTGGGAATCACACGGAGCGCTTCCGGAAACGTCCGAACCACGATGCAGCGTTTTGTGCTGTGGGCAGGTTCCCCAGAACAAAGATATTTAACCAGATCTGAAGTCATGCAGTCAAGTTTCAGTCCTCAACTTAAATTTATTGAAAGTACTAGGGATATACTTCTCATCTTTAATTAATTGCATTCCTCTTGTTAAATAACTAAATAACTAGAGAGAGACAGAGAGAGGGGCTTTCCTTAACAAATGCATTAATTTAAGATTCAAAATTATTCGTTTCTTCTTTAATGAGATTGAATGAAACAGAATGAATTCAGAAGTAAATCAGAACAATTTGAAACATTCATTTAGTCTTTTTAACAAAGACATGGAATGAAATGTAGGACATGTTACTGGGGAAACCTTTACAAGAAGGTTCTGCTGATCATGTGATACTATTGCGCACACACACCCACACACCATACAGTATACACAGAGGTACTTTACAGTGATGCCCAGACCTTTGTAGTCCAGCCACTGACCATCCATCAAGCCCTTCTGTGACCGCTCTCACTTTCAGAGGGTCTAGCATTTAAAAGCTGCGATCACCACTCAACATCTCCAACAGGCTCAGCTTCCTCTTCTGATATTGTGTGTGGAAACATGGAGAAACAGCATCGTGAAACCAGTCAAACAGAGCAGAGAAAATAAAATCACACAGCATACGGGAAGATCACAGCACTAGAACAAACAAACTCAATAAACAAGAATACAAATTTCATTTTAGGTCATACATGCCATATGGGGAAAACTGATGTTCAAACCGAAACAGACGTGAACGGTTGTTTTTAGTTGCTTCCTCTTTGCTGTCTTTTTGTGGAAGTTAAAAACTTCTTCTCCTCTATTACTTCATTATACTATTATAGAAGCATACAAAGTTCAATCCTATTACGGAGAGCGGGGGAATTTCTCTGTATTGCCTTACTGGGACCAACGATCTGCCAACACTGGCCTGTTTTTTGTTGTTTTTTTTTAATAGTACAGAATCGCAGAATAAACAGGCAATAGCAGCAAAGTTTTTGGGGGGTTGAATTAATTAATTAATTAAATCTGAGTGATTGTTTCTTGGAAAACAAAGAACACATCAATAACCACTGAGTTCAGGGACTCCCGTGTAAGACTGCTCGAGGTTTTGTACGGATCACAATGAAACACTAACAGCAGTAGTGTGTCAGTTTCAAGGTCTACCCTCCCTGGCTTGAATCTCCTGGGTTACCCATCATGTTCTCCCTGGTTTTCAGTCTTTCCTGGGTCCTGTGCCCGTTTTAAGTTTCTCTGATTGTTGTCCGTTATCACATCTGCTTCCTGTTCACCACTCGTTAGTCACCATCATTTTATTTAAGCCATCATGTCTGGCCAGCCTCGTCAATTTTAGTGCTCCATCTTTCTTAGCGTCCTTGTGAAATCTCTATCTCGGCTTATTGTAATCCTAGTTATTTCCTAGTTATTTCTCTGCGACATCAGCTAGAGCTTTGCTCAGTGTAATTCCAGATAGCACTTAGCTAAGGTCTTAACTCTTGGGTGTTCAGCTCTCCTAGGGTCTGTGTTCCACGTCTGATATTAACCTTTGCTCTCTTCTCCTTTATCGTCTGTAATCCCAAGTGGTTTCTCCCAGTCAAGATGAACGGTCTGGTTTTGACTTCTGTTCAGCTTTGTTGCGTTTCTGTAATCGTCTGTTATCGGTCATGTGCATCGCCCTCTATGCTCTGTACATCTTTAGCCAGTTGTCTTTGTAAGATTTGTTCCATATTCTCCTGGAATATTCCCATGTTTGAGACTCATTCCCATCCCTAGGTCCCTATTTTCCCAGTCATTCCCTCAGTCTATATACCAGCTTGTCTTGGTAGTTCTCGTTTAATCATTTCTCGTCCATGGTATGCTGTGCTGTTTACTTCTGTTTATTAAAACCCATGTTATTATATTCAACCTGGTGTTTTGCTCGTGTCCCTGTAAATGTGCATGCCCTAATCATTCCTGACTCTGTGTTCCTTTATTGCACGAGTTCCCATATTCCACCTCTGTGAGTGTGCACTTTATTTCCAGTAAGTGCTAGAGTTAGGTCCATGTGAGAAGCAAGGACTCGTTAAGAGTAACGAGCAAAGTAAAACAAGCACTCGTTAAGAGTGACAAGGACTCGTTAAGAGTGACGAGAAAAACTATTACAAAAATAATATGCTTATTACAAAAACATAATAATGATGTTTACTACATTAACAAAAGTACACCAGGGTTTCCAGAGAAACAGGACATTTCGGACAGAGCTCCTTCATCAGCATTGCAAGCAAAGTGCTGTTTCTCTTGAAAACCCCGTGTACTTCTCTTCAGTTTTGAGTACTACTACATCTTTTATGAGATGGAAATGATGTGGAAAGTAAAAGGTCAACAGTGGCTCCCGTGGTTAAGTGGAGCACTGTGTCCCCCAAACCGAGAGAAAAGCTCCAGCAGATCCCAGAAACAACACCCGAGGTTCACTGTCCAGAAGAGTGCAGCCCTCTCTGTCCAAAAAGAGCTGCACAGCTAAGAGACTACAAAAAAAAGGACTGCTGGAGAGGGGGCAGATAGAGAATATTATTTTAGCTAGATACAAACACACGCACATAGAAAACAGACGCTTTGTTGGAGCATCCCTGGATGTCTCCCGAGTGGGATGGAACGATGGACCACTGAGAAGTGGACGAGCAGAGCCTGGAGAGAGTCAGAATTGAAATGAGCAGCATGAATCGATGAACCCTTCCTGTCAGGTTCCAACAGTTCAGGCTGGTGGAGGTGGAGTACTGGGGGCACATCCTGGGTCCTCTGATACCTGCGTATGGATGTGTGGACCATAGGGCTTACCTATGCATTGTGGCTGACCCTTTAAAGTTCATCCCTTTATGGAAGCTGTTTACCCTACAACAGAAAGACCCTTTCAGCAGTACAACGCACTGCCAAGGGTTGTGCAATTCCAGGAACATGGACACCAAGTTTTCCTTGCCTAGCATTCGTAGTCCCCAAATCTTAATCAAATAGAGCATCTCTGGGATGAGGTAGAACAGGCTGTACAGAGCACGTCAGTACCTCCAGCTAATTTACAGCAACTGCAAGAAGCTATCCTATCTGCCTGGGCCAAGACTCCTGCAGAATGATTGCAACACCTAGTGAAAATCTATGGCATAATAAATTGCTGTTGGTCTGAAGGTCAAAGGAGGTCCAGCACACCGCTCTATGGGTGTTGCTAATAAAGTGACTATTTATTGTATATTTTACACACACAAAATGAAGACTTATGATACCCAAGCGATTCCATACCCGAAACTTACAAGCCGTCATGTTTCAAACAAGGGTACAATTTGACTGAACCTGTCCACCACTGAATCAAAGCAGAATTAGTTTTGGTCTTGATTACGGGCAAAACTGTGTGAGAACATACGAAAACCAATGCTCCATTTCCAAGACTAATATTCACATGTGAACCAGGATTTCTGATCCCTGTTTAAAAGCATCACACTTCCAAGCATATTAATCACTATCGCTGCCTTCCTAAAAATAGCCTTTGTGCAAATCACAGAACACCGAGTCTTAATTTCATGCCTGGCACAAATGATCATGCTTGTTACCTTAACAACACTGCAACCAATCTAAGAAAAGTCCACTAAACAAACAGAGACTGCAGAGATGCAGGGTCCCACCGAGTCCCAATGCAATGCACTAACAGCAGTCGGAGTGGTACTGTCCATCTGTACAAACAAATGCATTATGGGTTTGGAAGCAAAGCTCCTGCTGAGGTTAGCCATGCTAGAACTCCCTGAATAAATTGCAGGCAGCAAATACAGAATCTGCTGACCTGCTGCAACGTCTGACTGACAGGACCTTTTCTGCTATAAGCAGCTGAGTGTGACCGATCTGCCAGAAGCCATTCACTTCCAAGGAGACGCAACGGAGACGGATACGGCGATGGAACAGTGAATGGGACCACGCGGGGTTGGGGGTGGGGTGGGGTGGGGTCGAGTGTTCCTGACACAGGCTCCAAAATCTGAATGGACTCGGTTTCACTTTTCATTCAGAGAAGATGAGAGCAGCAGCGTGTGGGGTATTAGACAGACAGAGGCAGGTTTTTACCCCTGACAGCTTCAGTAAGCAGGCTGACCGCTCTGCTCCTCAGAGTCCACATAGTCCTGTCAAAGCTGTGCTGTTCAAAGGCCAAAGGTCAGTCTCAGTGAACACATGCCATTAAGGCAAGAACAACACATCACAGTACGACTAATCAGAGTCAAAGACAGACAGATGGGGGTGGAGGGTTGTGAATTTTGAATGGAACACAAGAATGCATGTGAAATGATCCTGCGTGAAGATTCCAGTGAAGATTACCACAGTGTGTTGAATGATTCAGTACAACAGAGGACTGAAGTAGAGAGAGGGTTAGAGAAAACAGGTGTCCGACTGCAAAGGTAGTGCAGGCAGACGCACAACAAATGTGTGTGTGTGTGTGCACGCGTGTAGGAGTGACAGAGGGACAGACAGATTGCGGAAAAACAGAGACAGAGCGATGTTCTTAAATAGAAATGAGAGAGAAAGACAACATAAAGGATAAAGATATACAACAGAGGGAGTGAGAGGCACACGCCCAGCCCAGCCCAGCCTCCAGCCACTGTGCATTCTCCATCTAGGCTAGGATACGAGCCCACAGGAATGAAAGGCAGAGCCAGGGGGTAGACCAGAAAAACGGGAGGCCAGGACTAGAGAAGAGGGGGTGAGAGGGAGGAACATGGGGATGTGAGGGATGCTGAAGGGCCAGTTTATCAACACATGGCCAAGCATCACACATGCAGTACACCAAACGCCCTCAGAGGGGCGCACAGAGGGCAGTGATCACTGAGAAAGTTAAGAGCGGTGACCTAGCAATCTACTGTATAAAACTTATTTAAATGTGTTTAAAAAAAAAAAACTTTTTTCTTTTGTTTGACCACGCAAAAGAGTTAACACCTGTTAAAATGGGAGCACAATGACCATCACACCTCATTCTGGATCTCTACTTTCATGCTCTGTTCAGGTTCAACCCTGAGCTGCCTCACCTGATCTATGTAAAGGTGATTACCTGAATAAAGTGCATTACAATGGAATTTGGACCAAGTCCTGTAGAAAAGCAGCGATCCAAGTCAAGCCTAGGTGAACGTGTGACCGGCGCTCTCTGTGACCTCCGACCCGGCCCTCCGACGACTAACCAATCATGAGTCGGCCTTTACGTAAGGTATTTTCTTACATAGAGAGTCTGTAACGAAAGGCAACTTCTGTGCAGTGCTACAAAGACCTCAATCTCCTTTTCAAATAAATAAAAACCACATGGAGCACTTCTGTGGAACACAAGATGACAGGTGGAGGACACACAGGCCTAGTTCACCACACCGCTGATCGATCTCAAAATTCAAAAACAAACAAACAAACAAAAACAAACAAGTGGAGCACACAGCTACACCGTAGAACATCAAATACCCTGACTGTCGCAGCTTTCAGCTACACCCCTCCCAACATGCAACCACGCCCCCTCCATTCAACCGCTCCTGAATATCGATTACTTCCACCTGATCCCACCCATTCTTCGTTTATTTATTCTTCCTTATTTAAACCAGTTCTTCTCCTTCCTCTCCGTGAAGTATCGCCTCCGTCTTCTCTGAGCAAACCGATCACTCTCCCTCACTGCTGTTATCTTGGTTACCGGTATCTGATTCCGCTGTTAGATTCTTGTTTATGCCTGATGTTTTTTGTACCTCTTTTCCCGTTGGTCGTTTCTGGAGCTTAATCTGCTCCCCCACTCTACTTGTGGATTTCCCCTCCTGCATTGCCGCTACCTATTAAAACCTCATTTTACACTTTTTTATTCCAGTGTCGGTTCCTAACAGAGATTAATCTCAGACTCACTTTCCTTTCTTATCTGTTACCTTATATTGTTTCCATTTAATCAGTAAAGGAGAAACATGATGTTCATGTTTCAAGTCATTTTTCATAGTTCCATCAGTTCCACCAGAAAAGCAACTGTGATCATCTTTGGTCACAGTCCAACATGTCAAGATTAGCTTAGCAACATTAATACTTAACGCACCGTGAATTCTTCATTTGTAAAAGGGGAGTGGCTTTTCATATTCCTCAGCAGCAGAAACCTGGCTGACATTCTGCCTGCCATGTTAAAATGGCTGACATCCTGTTCAGGTGCTGCTGGTCCCAGCATGACAAAGCGAAAGAGCTGAAGAACAGCTCTGAACCACACTGGTCTCCAGAAAAAAAAACAAAACAAACAAAACACTACGGGTTCTTTCTAGACACTTTCGAGCCTTTTCATCTCTGGAGATTCTACAACATCTGCAGAATTGTATTCCTGATATGCAATAAAATAAATTAATAAATATGGTGCAGTGTAGCCTTTAATGATGCTGATCAAGACTTCATCAGTGGTCTATCAACCCTTAATTAGTGGGCTTGTCATAAGACTGTTGCTATTCTCAACAGGGATGCACAGCTGGTTAACCTAGTGGACTAAAACACTGCAAATTATTTAAAACGCAAATATTTTCAGCATTTGGCCAGTGCCCTTTTCCAGTATGGCTTACAGAAGTGTGTTGGAATCTCTATCGAACACATCCTGATGCTTGTCTAGGTTATTGTCAAATACTGATCAGACTAACGACCTGGGTAAAGTAGGTCATTAGAGCGATGGACTGATTACATTTTTCTGTTCCATTGTTGTGTTGCTTGTTGCTAAGTGCATATTAAAAAAGCAGCAGTTGCACTCACTTTTCTTCAGCTGATGCAATATCAAAGCTACAAAAACCGGAAATGCTGAAGATGCTTTGTTCTCTACGTGTGTGTAAAGTGAAGTGTACACTACAGCGTTCCTCTGCGTGTGTGTAAAGTGAAGTGTACACTACAGCGTTCCTCTGCGTGTGTGTAAAGTGAAGTGTACACTACAGCGTTCCT
>JAOXYF010000006.1:18053179-18085872 GCA_028565775.1 Sternarchorhynchus goeldii | reverse complement strand
CTGCTTATCCACAACCAGCGATGGAAAATGGTGCAGATGAAGGGTAACATGAACTTAATGGTTAATAATGAACTTAAAAAAAAAAGACTGAATGGATACGGTTGATGAATGATTCTGATCATCAAGTCACATGGGGGACTTGCTGATCCATCTTTCTTGCAGCCCATGAAGAGGCTTTTGCAAAGATGAACTCTGTTATTGGATGGTGTGTTTGTACTGGATGAGAAAGAGTTTAAGGAGAGCACAATATTCTAAGGCTGCCTTTACACACTGGTCTGGAGCCAGCTATCCCTATACAACAAAACGTAAAAAGTAGAGCGAGAAGCTGATCCAAGATCAGATACAAAAGGGTAACCTCTGCTCTGAATTATACGACCTGTAAAGGGATACGTTATTATATGGGCCTGGGATGAGATGCATCTGTACAAAGCTGATTCAAGCCAAAGGAGAACTGCCTCAGGCAAACATAACAACATTAAGAAAGGCCTCCGACAAGCCCAGCCCCGTCTTTTAGCCTCTTGGTGCCTCCGAGCGCCTTGTGAAATGACAGAACGCAGGGTCTATTTGTGGTGTCGTCCTACATCCTCCACACACGATCCCCAGGAGAGGTCCAGACTGAGGTTTTACACTTCCCGTCCAGTCATTCATTTAAGCACCTCTTCCTCTGGTCATGTGACAGGTTGAGAGATGCGGGTACTCGCTGCCAGTGGACGCGGAGCGGTAATGCACAGCATGTCCAGTTTCTTTATTAGATCGAGTCAAACAGCAGGGAGTCTGATTGCCTAGTCCTCTATTATTAACAAAACAAGGAGTTAAAGGAAATGAAGTACAATGGCAGCTGCCCTAGAGCGTATCCACACACCCTACTTTAAAGTCCACAAACATTTTTGATAAGCATTTCTTTTGCAGTGCACCGAAAGCCAAGGCTGACCAATCAAAACCCAAGTCTTGAGTAAGCCCTCATCATACATTACCTCTATTCAGCAAACCCAATACTAGCATTTTTCAGCTAGGAAATGGCCAAAATCGTGTGAATCTATAGCTGTAAACTGGTCACAGATCAGACACTCCATGGCTACCATGTCATTTTATAGCACAGACACCCTCACAAGTGCCGCACGAACACTCAGCAGTCCTCTCACAAGGTGTAGTGTGCTGATGCGCATTTGGATTTGCATGCTGAATGACTCCTGCCTCTGCTGAAACTGCACTGTGCCTGTGTGTGTGTGTGTGTGCGTGTGTGTGCATGCACACGTGGGTCGCAGTTTGCAAGCAAGGAGGACCTGGCTGGTGCACACACTGCTGTCAAGATAGCAGGCAGCACTCCTGCAGTTTACTGCTCGCATTAACATTCACACTGTGGGGCAGGAGAACCCTCAGCTCTGCCTGGTCACCACCGTCAGGACTGATGTGGGCTCTACCTGCTCTGAACATGCATCTCACAGTCCTGCACAATCAGATTGAAAGTTTTATGGTTATCCATATTTTCCACCACAATGGTACATTTATGAGTTACTGTATGTGGCACTGCAGTCAGCTTTGTAAAGGTGCAAACCACGATGTTATAGAGATCCTTCTGGAAAGACGGTAGGTTCATATTTGAACTGCAGAATCAGACCTTCTAGTAATTTACTTCACACCTGCACGTAAACACGGTATCTTTAATTATAACGTAACATTTGCATTAAAGTCAAATCAATCACCAGGATTGAAAAGAAACTGGCCTTGAATCCGGAACGAACTGGTTTAAGGGTAATAAATGAACAAAGCAATACTCTGACCAACATAAAATGCAATTCCTAAGAACAGGACCTTTGTAACGAAGAGTGAAGCGATCTGAACATACCAGGGATTTATCTGCCCGTTTATCACTGCTTGTAAACATTCTAAAAGGGAAACCATATCATTCCAGGATTCTTAGCACATCAGATCTTAATTGTAACTATAATCCTATTAATCCCACTCATACACTAAAGGTCATTTATCCATGTAGAATCCTATGAGCAATGTCACAATAGAACAGTCACTCCAGCCACGAATCGGCCTGGAGGACACATCTGTGCTCGCGCTCTCTCTCTCTCTCTGCCTCTCTTACTGTGCAACAGAATGATCTTAATCTAACCGCTGATAACTTCTTTTGATGGTTTGGGAGGGTGCCAAAATTACATTTTCTGGCTTATGTACGAAGCCCATCCCCCTATGTACGAAGCCCATCCTCTCACCAAAGCAGACGAACACGAGATCATCTGACCATTTCATTTCTGCTGGTTCACTCTCTTGGTCACACGGCTGCGTTTGCTCACGCCGACACCATCCCAAATGTTATCTTATGACTAGACTGACAGCAGAACCGAAACACGGCTCCGTCACATGACCATTTTCTGCCTTGATGCATTTTTTTTCTAACCCCAGATGTCACCTTGCATCTTGCATGATGTTTCCCCACAATCTTAATGCAATTCTTAAATATATCCAGCACTTCAGACTAGCATACAGGATATCGATTTTTCTTCAACAAACCTTTGCCATGTGAGACAGGCTGCAGTGCCTGAAACCCACATGGACGAAACAATGTTGATCATTTGCAACACACACTGCACCCGTTTACACTGCAGTACCATTGCTCGATTCATATGCTCACCCAACAGGGGGCGCTCCTCACCACTGAGTGCAGTCGCAGAAGGACCTGCTAATTTCAACCCAGATGTTTCGGTCAGCCTTCACAAAGCCTGGAGAAAATTAACATCCCATGAAATGGCCTTCTAAAACAAACGTCATCTCCCATGGGTGGGTGCAATAAGTAAAGGCTGATGAGGTTTTTATTTTTTTTTCCATAGTCTGAAGTGAGATTGTGTACAAATGTCTTCCTGCACTGTGCTACATTTCATCCATTTTGAAATACTGAGTTCAATGTAACCAAGCACTCAATCCAAACTTGTGAACCAAGTGTGATCCATTTTCTTTGAATTCATGTATTTCTACACTCATGTATCCAGCAGATCAGTCACAGAGTACTGATTTAGGGAATAAAAACTTTTTAATGGAGAAAGTCAAAGTGATATAAAATAGCCATCTATCCAAACTAAAATGACTTGCCAAGATGCAAATTGTGAAAAATCCACAAGATACCAATTTTGCTAAGCAAGCTGAGCTAGCAGAGATGCAGAGCGTTACTGAGAGTGACTGTTATTAGCAGTGGTTATTAGCACTGTTATTAGCAGTGGTAATGGACTAGCGGAGGATGGTAACATTTTTAGCCATTAAAGATTCATGCCAAATATTGATACAACAGTCACTCTATTTTAAATTTACATGAAAACTAAATGTATATAAAATCCAAGGAGAAAAATCTGATTTTAGGTGAATTTCATTAGATTGTTATATATTTTTTAAAATATCATATAACCTTCGCTCTTAAGAGAGACGATCCCTTAGGGAGTGGGGTGTGTTTGCTGGCAGGGGTTTCACTCTTAGTCCATCTCTGCACTCACAGTCCGCTGCTGAGAAAGCAAATGGAGAGCATTCACCAGGGAGGAAAAACTCGCCGTGCTAAACACATTTCTTACAATGGGAGCACATACACACACACACACACATACACACACACACAGGTTTTCAAATGCCTTTACCATAATGGCCATGCACAAAATTCATCCGCCTCAGCAAAAAATCCTGGTGAAAGCTGTGAACTGACTTATAGAAATACAAAGTTCTTTATAAAATGGGTGAGGGTGGGAATGAAAGGTTTGCAGGTCCCTTTTAAAACGTTTTCCCATGACGACGTCTTAGGCATTCCTTTATATAACCAATATTTATTTTCACCTATACTACAAGAGTTTTCCCCCATTTCTTCTCCAGAAAATAACGACCTGGGACACCCACTACAAGAATCATAAACACCATGTTTATGTTCAGGCAATAATAATTGACCCTTAATTCTGCAATTTGTTATGACCTTGTTGAAGCTTCGACCTCGTTATGAGTTAAACTAAATAAATGTGACTCGGAGGAAATGGCTACATCCAAACATTCTGGCAAATACTGCATGCGTCGTACACAAATACTGATATTATAAAACCAAGAATGAATCACATGTAGCTGAGAAGTTACCTAGCTTGTAACACTAACAATGCATTTCTAGGGACTTGTTTGTTAAATCAGCCCATTCTTCCATTGTATTTCCATAGCCAGTATACAGTGCCAGCCTGTTACACACACACACACACACACACACACACACACACCCCATATATAACACTTCATTCCCAAGGTATAAAGGGTATACATTTATATAGAAAATGCACAAGCTGCATTGCAATGCTGTATTTTTTAGCTGCTTTATGAGAAGTGTGAAACCTTTCCATCTCCAGTGACCCCTGCTCGTCTTTTACCAGCCGATAACGAGCTTGTTTCCAGATACCAACCACAGCTCATTCATCCACTCGTTTATACAGCTTAGCTAAATATTCCTGCCACTCACTAAAATCATGTTTCTAGACATTGTGCTATGAGACGTACCTTGAAAATAGATATATTGATAAGTACTTAAAGCCCCCACACGGTGCCGGTTGACCTGTGATCATGGCTTGGGTGCTGTTCTTGATTGTGTGAATGTGCTTAAAACACAGAAATAACAGAATAAGTGTTTTTTGTAGCCTTTTTGAAAGTGTAAACTCTTTTGAAAGTGTGAACTATGGAGATGATTGAAGGTGATGTTATTACGCGTGACGGCGTCAGCATGAGTTTGTTGAGTAACTTGAGCGTTTTGTCTTCCCGTCCACAGGCGAGCTGTCCAATACCACGGGCACACTGGCCTGGGGGCAGCGCACGATGAAATATCAACAGTGACATTGAAGGGAATAGTGAAAGAGGCAAGACACGAGCAGTGGGTTTGTTCTGGGTGACCTTCAGTATTCATAAATGATGGAGAGTTAAATATTCACTACACAGACACACACACACACACACACACACACACACAACTCTATTTGGATCATGTCATGTATCCTGCAAAGTCTGAAAACAGCTCAGTTCCAGTTTGTAATAAAAAACAAATAAACTGCAGTGGGTGGTGTCGGGTTCAGCTAGTGGGAACAGTGCTGAAGGCACTGAAACTATACAAAGGTGGTATTGATCATTCAATAACCACTGATGATGGATGGATCAATACCCCTTCACTTTGATTTTAGTGTTGTGTTTTAAACCATAGCCCACATCTTACTGGATAAGACCACTGCCTTTAGAAAACAAGCACCATCCAGGTTCAGTTTGATGGATCATAATGAACAGATCATAACAAATGTACTCATCTTGCAAAAGTAAAATATGGTGTCCCACAAGGCTCAACACGATGTCCCATATCATTCTCATTAAACGTGCTAGCATTAAGCACAGCTGCTCATAGTCATTACAGTAACTCCCGTTGTCTCAGGGAGTCCTCAGGGCTAGGTTCATCCTCTGACCCTCTCTTCTAGACAAACCCAGCTGTACATGGCTAGGTGTCTACCGTTCATTCACTGTTCATCTATACCGATCTAACTTCCTGTTTTATCTGCATGTTACTGCAGTGATAGTAACTACACCTGCTCACTGGTGACAAAGAATCAGAGATGATGCTAGAAAATTGCCAGTAGATTAAATGTTTCCATGTACGTGCACCTGCTCCTCCTACTCTGGATGCTGATACAACTTCCTCACTCTAGACCCACTGAAAGACACAACACATGCTGAACTGCCTACATTAATTAATTAGCATAATAAAGCACGGACAAGCTACAGTGTCAAAGGTTATAAGACGGGCGGCTCAAGGAGGATGGGTTACCTCGAGTCTTCGTCCTCCCAAGGTTCATTGTTCATTTCACCCAGGGAACGTTTGGTACTGGTACTGGCTTATTCATTAGACATCTGCACCCAGACATTTGTAAAGCTGCCCTGTGAAAACACAAGTTGTAAAAACCACAGTATAAATACATCTGACTTTGATCTGTTGGAGTGAAATGGCAGAAATCAACAGCAAATCCCTTTGTCTCATTAAAAAAACAATGGAAAGGCAGTACAGCTGAAGCTACATGAACATGCATGTACTCACTCAAGTATGCATGAACACGCGCACACACACACACACACACACACACGGATGCACCAGCACACAGGATTGATTTATTTTGTCTGACCATAACCTATAAAATTGAAGTTGAAAATAACAAAATAAAAGCAACTTATCTATCCGTAAAAAAACAAACAACCCACCCACCATAAAACAGCACATTGAAGGGCAAAGTATCACATGAACTGACTAACAAGCCGTGTAGACACTCCACACAGTCTCTTATTTAACTTGGTGACCAGTCTAAAAAAATCAAAGGATTACTTCAGAATTCCCATTGAGAAGAAATGTGTGACCAGCTGCACAGTGATGAAGGAAGCTTGTTCTCACCAAACATCACAGAGCTTTACCTGGTAGCACAGCAGTCTCTCCACATCAGTGTTGTTTCAGGATTTTGTAAGAACTGCAACAACTCAATTATGTTGGGCTTTTCTGCACAAGCAGTGAAATCTGATAAACCAGGAGAAACCAGGAGAAATCAGGAAGTTATGTAAAGCTCTTGGAGCAGCAGTTCCTGCAGGGTCTGTCACTCAGTGACCTAATAATGCTCCGGTCACTCAGCACATCCAGTCAATTACTGCCTGTACCGGTGGCAGAAAATAACCTGTCCTACCCTGGCTGACTGGCAACTGTGCAGTGAGCCTCCTCCCAGTACAGGAGCCCAGCCAGGCCAGGAACTGGCAGATGGTTACATTCAAGAGTGCTTGAGTGGCAGATAAAACCACCATAGCATGCACGCACGCACACACACACACACACACACACACACACACACACACACAGCAGGATAATGAGCAGGCAGACACATGCTTGTTTGATTTTTTTTATTATTTTATGGAGACAACATGGATCATGATTGATGCCCTTGAGGGTATAAGTTTTTTATTCAAACAGTGCTAAAATGAATGGTGAAGAATGTGTGTGGACACAGAATCTACAAAGATTTGGACAGTTACATAAATCAGTGTCGCGAGTACCGTGAGTTAATAAAAAAATAATACAATTCCAGACATTAAGACAGCTTGAACCTCGATGGTCTGGCTGACATTCATTCATACCGTCAGTGTTTCCCAGACACAGATTTAGATGAATCTTCTATCTCACTCTCTCGCTGCGCTCACTCGTATGAAAATGTGAACGTGTAGTTAATTTAGTCCTCTGTTGCCTAAGCCGCAGGCTGTGGGTTACTTCTTCCTTTCTAATCACTTGCTATTGTAATTGTAGGTCATCTTTGCACCAACAGCTGTTGATGAATGACCTTCATGCTTCACCTTTACCACGCGGGGTGGTGCTCTTTTACAGACGGCCCGTCAGGTTCCTTTAGGAGTAGGAGCAGAAAATAAAAAAAAGAACCAAAAAAAATTACCTCCAACTGGGTTCATTGACTTTAAGGTCTTGCTTCCCGTCACATCAAGGATGCAAACACTGCCCCAAGTGTTGTCCGCGTGATCTAAAGTGGCACGTTACTACCACTCCTTCTGTTCGTGAATCAAGAGCCCAGATCTCTAAAGCTTTGCGTGGTCATGAGCCAGTAAAGCACCAGCTGCTATCAACTCCACCTGAAGGCTGAGCACCGTTATGGCTGGCGGGACATTCTCGATTAAAGCGCCATAAATCAGATTGTGCGCTGCTCTATTATACCCCACTGAAACTGAGGACAGTGGAACTGTTCTGCCCGAGTGATTTAATATTACGGCATAAGGACGAGGAGTGTGTGCACCAGACCCGCCTATTCAAGATAAGTGAAACCACCATGGAGGAATGGAAGGAGGGCATAAAAACAGACAATAATATTCATATTTTCACCTCTTAAGGATGATAAGTCCTTACAGCTCATAAATCCTGTGCAAATCTTTGGATCGAACTACAATTTATGTTCAATCTGGATTCAGTCATAGTGCACTGGGCAAGTGATAACAGAAGATCTCCTGTAGTATTGTGTTTTGGAAATATGTACACATGTGAACACACTTATCACATCAAATCCAATTTCTCTCCAGCGGACAAGCAAACAAAGCTTGCATTCAATCAGATGGGGCCACGTGGAACTGTCCAACTGTATTTGTGTGTGAGAGAGAGAAAAACTGGATTCGTGCAACACCCACAGAAATGTGTCCTCTGTTAGCACACCGCTGCAGTGGGACAGCTGTCACTGCTCATTTCACAGTAGAAAGCACAAGGCTGCCCCCTTCCATTTAACAAAGTCCCCAACTCTTAGTTACCTAATCAGCCTCTCTCTCAGTACCTAATCACTTACTCCTAGTCAGTTATATTTGGTCAACAGTTTGGATTTGGACAGAATTTATTTTCCTCTACATTCCCTCTACATTTGAAGGTTGCATAACTTTGCTCATGTTAGTAAAGCCCAACAACACGGTTCTAAACCAAGAAAAACACCACCCATGGTAGGAGTAAAGCTTAGTCAATAAAATCCATTCAGCCACTCAATGATGAACTGTAACCCTAGTTACAAGTTTGTAGAAGAGTGTAAGCTAACAAAAAGGTGGTGGAACCTGGGTGTGACTCAGGAGTGATGAATAACCTGTTGGTTTTAGCTTAATCATGGGACATAAATGGAGACCCTCTGCCTCGAAACAGCCGGTCTCACACCACTGAATAGGAATGCGATTATAAATGTGAATGAACTACCACCGATCTAATGTTACTCCACTGATGTATTATGAGAACGAACTGAAAGAACAGTAAAAACACAGTTAACACATTTTGAGGCTGGGAATTAAACTGCATGTAATTGCAAAGCAAGTCACCGGCAGAGGTTAACACACTTATCAGTGCTGAATGCTTCATGAGCTTAATTACACCAGGCACATACTTTGTACCTTTTCCTCCACTAATGGTGGGTGGAAAGGATATTTTCTTTAAACAGAAAAGGTATTGTGAGGATGGGAAGCCTTTCATTTAGAGCATTTGCTCTCTAGATTTGTCCGATATCACAGCAGTTATAACTTTTGGACATTTGAAAACTAATGAAGCATCGTTCTTCCAGTGAAATGAAGAAGGTGCTTGTTTAGTGGAGAAAAAAAACAACAATTCAAACAGAATACCACAAACTAACAAGATGGAGAGAGACGACAAGCAAAAGAGAAAATAAAGAGTATTACAGTAAGAAGAGAGTGAGAAAGAATTTGGATGGATAAAAAAGATAGATAGATGTTTTGATTCTTCCTAGACAGGTGTCAACTCTAGGAATCAACTCTGCATTCAGCTGCATCATCCATCCTTTAAGGAGACCTGTAGGTGTGGATCCAGCTCTGCTGATTTAGGTGCACAAGCTCTGGCTGGACAGACATCTTGTATACATGTTACTTAGAGCTCTGTAGCGCTGAATCGTAAGAGCTGGAAGACGCTCTTACACACTCGCTCTTTATAAGCTCTTAGATATATTAAAGTCAAATACATCAAGTATCCCTCAGTCAGAAATCTGTGCTCACTCTCTACATCGTTAATAACGTTTCGTAAAGATTCATAAACTTCACATGAATTTGGTTATGCATCAGCCTACATACATCTCAGTTCAGAATGACCTGACCTTTGGAGATATTTTATAGTAAATGTACCTAACTGGGGTGGGAAGACTGATGATCAAAACAAGCCAAGATCAAAACTTGTTTTAATATGCCCTTACATTCTGTATAACAGCATCACCAAGCCAGCTACTGTTAATGATGCCTTCTGCTCATTACAGCAAACGGAACGTACTTTAACAACTTGTTCACTGCAAAGTATTTAGCACACTCACACAAACAGAAAATGACTCTGGTGCAAGTTCTTCGGTGTTCTGCTCGGCACCAAACTACATTTGATGATCTATCCAAAAAAAAAAATTTCTTAAAACTGAACTTCTACAGACCTGACCTGTGCAATAACCAGGGGGAAAGAAATCAGTACATTTAGAACAAACACTCAATTACGGCAACCTTATTTGGAAGTGTGCAACTGACCGTATAAGAATACTTTTTTGAGGTTGTGCTCCAGTTAATTACTAATGTCTGGATTTACATGCACCACTGGCAGTTAAATCCATTCCAAATGAATGTATTTTTATTTATTTATTTATGATTAAATATGTTGTACCACTGCACTGTTACTGTAGAAAAACCTTCCATGAAAAGATTCAGTGGTATCTATTTGTTATAATTAATTATACTTGGAACAATAGGAATTTAAAATTACTTTAACACCAGAACATGTAGCATTACAAATACTTAGAAACAGTTAAAAGTATTAAGCTTCCTTTAGCCAACCTGAAATAGAGTTGGGTGGGAGAGATGGAGATTCCTGGACAAATATCTGTCAACTTAAAGGATCCTTGTACATGTCCAAGTGTGAGCAAGTTTCACCAGAGTCACCCAGTAAATCTTCCTGGTTGTGCTTTTCTTTGTCGAGTCTTGTCCTCAACATAGGTGCTGCTAGGTAAATGACACGATCCCTTTATAAACCGCGAGCTGAGGAAGCATCCGGACCACTTTGAATCCCGATACTTTGGGCCGATTTGAATACTTCTCTTCCGTCTTTTCATCACTTGTCACTTTATAAACCAATGCCCATATGCTGTAGGAAGAATATTTTCGTCAGCAAAATCACCCTCAGGCCAGCATGGGGGTGCGAGAGATGATGTAAAAACTCCAAGAACACCGCTGCACCAGATTCACCGCAATCCTCTCCTCCAACATGCAGACAACCAGCTATACCAGCATCACTGAGGGGCTGAGAGTGGCCCCACCATCTAAACCATCCATTCAGCAATGGTTCCATTCTACAGAACAGTGGTCCAAATCCGACGCACGCAGGTAAGCTCCGCCTGTAATTAAAACTGGCCGCCGATCGCAGGTCAGAGAAGGTGTTTCTGGGAAAGTGGTAGCAGAGCGCGAGAGCTCGGCTGTAAGCGCACGCATCAGATATTTTAATAAGTGCCCACTTTACTAGCTGCTAATGACAGGGAAACAAGCAAAGAATGAAGCACCAGCTATCCAGTCCGTCGCCTCTATCAGGGAGTGAAGTACTTCGAGAGCACTGTTGAAGTTCAGGGCTTGATTTTGGAGGTCATCTCAAAAGCAAAACGTGCTATTTGATATTCGGTACTGAATAAAAATACATTTTATCTCTTCTAATGGGTCCACGTTGCTTAGTAAAAAAAATTCCAAGCGGTAAAAAACGCCTGTATTACTCTACATCCAGTGCAGTTTAAAATGGCTTTAAAAGCATTTGTTAAAATGTTTGTTAAATGTTTGCCTTTGGGGTTACAGTCATCCTCATTGCCAAACACCCTGTTCTTTAATAACATAGAAAAATGGCCTGCTGAGAAACTCAAGCAGGTTCCTTCTGAACAGTAGCAGTGGGTACAAGACCCTCACCCCAACACCTCACCCTGTTTGTGTGCAATCCCCACCACCCCTCTTTTAAAGTGCCTGATGTCTCAACCTCAAACCCTGTGGGTCACCAGTGAGGGAGGAGAGGCCCAGTTTACGGGGGCCTGTGGTCGTGGCTGGAGAAGGACTCTCCCTTTTGATTATTGAGTGTGGAGACGCTGTTCATGGCTGGACAGCAGAACAGTTCCAACAGCCAACAAAGGCAAGTCAGACGTACAACAGGGAATCATTCAGTATAAATTGCCGTCTACCTCCCCTAAAAAGGTTGAAAATCAGAAAAGGTGGATATAGTATTGTAAAAATACAATAAAAATGTACTAGGGGGTAATTTTGAGGTTATTACGTGTGTGGGTTTATTCATGAGCTGGCATTAACAGTATAAATATGGTACACCTATTTCAGTGGTGTTGATCTCAAGTGTTAATCTGTTTGGTTTCGTTTCTTGGTTTTAGTTGTAATGTTGCTTATAAAAAGCACAACTAGCCTACAATCTGTGCAGTGCACCTGCTGGCGTCCACGGGAGCCTGAGACCCCAGCCCACTTAACATATAACCCCCAGGGCCATGAATGGGGCAGGGGGAGGAAGGGGGTGGGGTGGGTTTGGGCTACCACACCGCAGGGAATGGACTGCTGATTGATCCCAGCAAAAATCTGTGTGTGTATGTGTTGGCCTTCCTGCTGTTTGAATGAGAAGTCCAGGTGCATTCCTTTTATGGCAGGATCCAGCACTGCACAGGACTGGTGAGAACCGTCTCATCTGTGAGCTCAGAGAGGGTAGACCTGCAGCTGAAAGCAGCAGACAAGACGAATCACAGCTAATAGAATTACCCTAAAAGAATAAGTACAGAAAAGGTGAAACGTGTAGTGTGTGTGTGTGTTAGTGTTAGAATCAGCATGTGGCTGCAATGTAATTACACCAGCTGCAGCACTAACACCCTGTGCCGCTTCGTTGCATGTGTGTGTGTGTGTGTGTGTGTGTGAGAGCTAGAATCAGCACACACCATAATTACAGCAGCTTTTCCAGAGCCAGGTGACCATGCAGCCAAAGCAGTGCCACTCTGTGCAGCTTTGGTGACCATGATGAAGGGAAGCCCACCGCCCTCCTCCTCATCCTCCACGTCAGCGGGCCAGTTTCCCCCTCGGACGCCCGCAGCCTCCGCCAGGATCGATCTGCTCCGGCTCGTGACGCGGCCAAGCCAGAGGCGTCAAACCACAAGCGCATAGTTTATTTTGGCTGGTCACCGAGGTTCTGGGGTGACATGTGGACAGGTGCATTAATACAGCGGGCAAAAATAACAGAGGATCCCTGCACACAGGCCTGTCAGGATCAGAAACAGACCGAGGAGGAAGAAACGCGCAGGAACACAAAACGAAGAAAACCATTGGCCAAGAGCCACATACAACAGACATGCAACACATGAGCCTGCTGGCTGGATTTGGGTGCCCGTCATGATACACGTATGGATCCAGAAACAGTGAGAACCAACCAGGAGCAGAGGAACAATCCGGAACACTGGAGAAGCCCGCGGTGGTACAAAAAACGTTTAGGCCGAGCCTACGGCATCACGGCTGACCAGAACCTCTCGGAAATTAGGTCGGAGAAGAACACAAATCAAAAGAACGTATGCACTCTGCAAAGCTGGCGTGATCTGGGTCAGGTCTCTGGAGGAGAGATCGGCATATTTTAACGAAAGAATAAAACGTTTAAAGGTGGTGCTTTGCACGCCTGGATCAATGCTGCAGCTTGATCCATTTTTAAATGACTGGAAATCTACAGAAGCTTAATATGTCCTTGTATAGTTTTGTCAGGCACAGGAACCTGCGGCTGCAACCACTTATACGATGGTGAAGATTTCATCTGCTACTCTGTAAGCCTTCATAAAGTTCAATCATCTGCCTTCATAAAGTTCAATCATCTGCCTTCATAAAGTTCAATCAGACTTTATTCTCATGTGAACAGCTCCAAAGTAGCCCCACCAGACAATACCATCTTCTACAACCCCCTTCCCAAAGTATTTGAAAGTGACATGGCCCAGCAGGGGTGGGGACAGAGAGAGAGAGAGAGAGAGAAAGAAGGCATCCAATTAAAGTGCACTTGAGCAGAGCTTCACTTTTGGCATATTCATCAGAATTATGTAAATGGCGAGCCCGAGGAGGCTCTTGTCATGTTGTCAGGAACAGAAGCGCATCAGCACAGCCCATTCTGCCATAATCTTCAATCAGCCAGAACGCAGCAGCTCGTCCTTCTGTCCTTCACATTCAGACACCTGAAGGATTCTGTTATTGTTTCTCTTTTTCATGCCTCAGGGAGATGTGGGAGGTGCGTCATCACCACACCACCTGCATCCGTGTCGGTGTATGAAAGGCCAAAATAAATATATACAGAATAAGTCATTCAAGTTTGTTCAATCACGCAAAGAGGGGGACACGTGCACAAAAGTGAGAGAAAAACAAAAACGCCTACAAAGAACGAAAGCAAGCAAATATAAGACCAAGACAATTCTAAACCGCAAAACAGACATTCTTGCTGCAGTTATTACATATTATATAAAAGGACAGCCTGACGACAGGTCTTCTCTTCATGATTGATTCTAGGTGCCTCTTTTCTCCACAGGGATCCTGCAGGCTGCCAAGTGGCAGCTGTCCATGGTACTGAATTTTCTCTTCCTGACCCGCCTGTCATGCTTGTTATTTCCGATCTCTGATAGACAGCGCAGTCTTTGATTAGAGAGGCGATAGCTGCCATTACATTGATTCTTTTTAGAACAAATTTTTTTATTCTACTGATATTAAGAGTCTCTTCAAATATATTTGATACGATTTTATACACAAGTTGTATAATGCATTTTGTCTTTAGTTCTCTGTATACCTTTTCTGAATCCTGATTACACACTGTGTGTGTGTATACACAATACAGAGATAGTGTAGAGAGAGCAGCCACATGCTAACCTCACATCCACACGCTAACGTCTCCACGAAGTTTCCAGTGACCACAGCTCCACCTACTGTTGCCCGTTTTAAACTGCTAGTAGAATAAGAAGTTAATTGGGTATCCAAGTCCTTCCAGACCAGGGAGCGACATGCTAACAGACCTGCACTGTAAACAGCTCCAGAGTGACACTGCACAGGGAGGGTTATCTGCCTGCATGTCACAGGTTCCATGCGTCTCTGGGCCTCTGCTCTGTGGTGTAGGGACATTCAGTCAGTGTTGTTTGACCACCAAATCCTCAGCTCAACTGTTTAACTGTGCCATTAAAGCCGATCTCAGATCAGCCATAGAACTAAAGATTTAGGTCCCAAGTGAAGTTCACTGCAGATGGATGAGATTTTTTTTTTTTTACAGGAAAAATCACAGCTGTCATTGGAAGTGAGGGCACCCTGCCCAGCTGTGTTCTGCAACCGCATGCAGAAACAGATTGAATTAAGGTGTATTTGGAGAACCTCGAAAGAGCTGCCCAAAAAACAAAAAAAAAAACCCAAGACGTTCTTAAATCAAAAACGACGGTGTGTACTTCCCTTAGGGGGAACGGTTTAAAAAATCACAGGGCTGAGTTTTTCATCTATGCCTCAAACTCATACCTCAACCACGAGCTCTGTTTAGCTTCGACATGCATCCAGGCAATCGGAAAAAAAGTGCAAATCTGTTAATTTCACAAATGTAAACTGTTTGCAAGTGCCACTACAGCAGGGCCAATCTGTGAGAGCTGAAGACTGAAAAGCTTCCACTGACAGAGTCTTTCTAGATGAGAAACGCAATTAAGAGAAGAAGCACATGAATAGGGAAATCAAGAAAACCATATGCTGACAATAAGAGGGACAGGGAGAGATGGAGAGGGGAAGCAGGCGTCCACATACACCCACATACACCCGCATTAGCATTTGGACAAAATACGCTCTGATTGGACATGCACCAGCAAATCTCTGTTGCATGCACGAATGAAGAGTGCGGAGATGATCCACACTGAGATTTTAGCTCCTCAGCGGTTATCTGCACACTGATGGGGCAGGAGTAAAGGCAGACGTGCAGAGCAGACCTCGAGAAGATCATTAGAACTCAAGTCATTTACTTCCCTTCTATTCAGCCGGCTGTTTGCAATTAGCACACACTCTGGTTCCAATCTTGTATCTTAATTTTGAACGAATAAAACAAAATAATTTTTATCCATTATAATATTTAATCATCAAACTATTTTATAATGGTGCACATCTATTAATTTTTTTTATAGATCTAATCAGTCTTTACCACTCTCTGATATGCAGCTCAGCTGCACAATTACTTAGACTAAAATAAGGTTTGTGTAATCAACGCATTATCACATCTACACACCTAACCGCTTGGGCCAACATTTGCAAGGTATATCCAGCAGAGGGAGACATTTCTCAAGCAAAATTAGAATGAAAGTACAGGAACTCGCCACTAGATGGCAATGTGCCATAAGTAACAGGCCATCTCCCAGTCCTTTGCGTACAGAATATATTTGTAAAAAGTAGAATTAAATATTTATCAAACAATCCGACAGTTACCATCAGAAAGCACATAACCCAGAGCTGAGCCTATTAATTATTATTATTTTTATTTTTTAATATAAATTATGTTAACTATATAAATATGTTAACAGCACATCTCATCTCGGCATCCGAGTCCTACGGCTTAATCCATGACTCCAGTTCGCTCCCCGATCTCCACCGGGCTCCGAAGGAAGCGATGAATCCCGATAGAGGTATGCAGTAAAAACCGAAGTGTAAAAACCGATCACACACCCCGAGAAGCGCACAGCACGTTTACCTCTTTGTATCGGATCCGACAAGCAACCCAAAGGGTACGGCTCTTTTTTTTTGTATCCCCAAGCTGTGTGAATAATATTTTGTGTGTTATGTTTACAACTGACTGCTGTAACACCAGATCGCCATTGTGCTGAAGAGAACACAAGTTTGACAAGAGAATTCTGAATACTGATCGAGCCAGATCCACTTCTAAACCATATCACACGTCTTTAAAACAAACTAAATTCATAAAAGGAATAAAACCAACACCAACAAAATGAAAATAAAATGCTCCTTTGGAAAATTCTTATATATTCCATCTTTCCATCCTTTACATAAACTGGACCTTATTTCCGATTCTGTTTAGTGCTGCAGAGCCTTTGACTGAAATCCCAACTACACCGGAGGCACCAGAGACCAGAATTATCCAGAAATAGTGAGGTCCTACTGAGCCAACCTCTAAATACCACCTTCTCAGTTATAAAACCCCACGGTAAAACAACACTGCACCACACCTGAAGAGGCCCGTCATTTCTGGCCATTACCGGCCTTTTCTCCAGCACCTTTGGAAGCATTCTACCAAATCAGGGATCACGTCTTCTGAATCCTTTCAAATACCCCGTTTCTTAAGCGTCTCATGGTTTCTACGCTAATGTCAGTCACGTGGTTTCCTGACCCACGTCAGGGAGCAGTAGCAGTATCTCCGTGGTGACGTATATTAGAAACTGCTCGTCAAAACATCTCGCAGCTCATCAGCTGGACCACGCCGCCATGTACAGCAGCCGTACCACAGCGAGTGGAGCTCTCACATCCAGACTGTGGTCTGGCAAGGCACAAGCTATAGGGAGTAAATGTCTTGACTAGTGCGAGCCAAGAGGTGTCTTCCTGTGGGACTGAGCTAAAGGCTGAAGCCCTATTGAACCAGAGTGAAGTGTGGAGAATAGCTCACAACATGCTGTTTGTGAAAAGTATGATTTTACAAATCCCCTTAAAACCCAGCATGACATTTCGTCATGATTAATAATCAACAGGAGCACATTATGTATTGTGGTCTGCTATAGTATGTGGACCAGCCTTGCACCACTACATCGTTATTCAGAAGACAGCAAGCTTGGGAACTTTTTTAAGAACAAAAAAAAAAAACGTAGTGTGCCGTCAGTGACACTAATCTTACAGTCTAAAATAAGCCACTGTGAAGATTCACCCACAAACCTACAAGGCAAAAGTCTAATTCAAATGACTTGCTCTTTTTCTCTTGCTCTTTGCCAAATCTCCATTAAAAAGCAGCTTGAGTTGAGTCAGTTTCCATGTGTAGGTCATGCATCTGTCCAGAATAGCAATACTGATGCTCACAGCCATGGGGCAGCACTGGGACCCATGTGGACTTATTGCTCTGAATAACTGCCCTCAGCCCAATGACTGTACCTCAGGGAGGTAACTACACGGGGGTAACGTGCGCTGCACGGACCGTCCAAGTGGGGGCAGGTGGTAACTGCAGCCGAAGGGAGTTCGGGACGCCCAGCCGTCCGGGCCTCTGAAGGGCCGCCCTGGCCGAGGGCAGGCACTTCACGAGGGAAGAAAGGAGGAATCAGGGTGCCTGATAGCAGCCAACGGAGCAGTGGAAGCCCTTTGAAAAGCTTTCAGGAGAAATCAAGGACTGTGGCAGTGCCATTATGTGGAGTTACTATGGAGCGACTAATGAAGATTACATGATGGACAAGAGGAGAAAAAAAAAGTTTTCCACTAGTCATTATATAATGACAGCCACTGCAAAACCATATACTCCAGTCCAAAAAGGAAAAAAATTAGCTCATGAATACTGGAGGGAAAACGCAAAATATTGTGACGAACTCCAGACTACGAAGGCTCTGCAAGTGCTGCTTTTTGCCTTAAAATAGACATGAACAGTTTTGAATTGCGCAACACAGTTTAAGACATACTGGGTTTCCTTTTCATAAACAAACGTGTTGGGTCTGAAGAGAACCATCAAATTCATGTAGGGCTCACTCACTAAATGCGAGATCACCAAAGTACACAAGAGAGCTGTTTGTACAAGCTGAACGGATGAATAAGAATACATTACATAACTACAGCGTCTCCTCAGCGAGTCCGTCAGATTAAACAGACCGCGTGGGACACAAAAATGGGATCGATGCCTTTGGGAAATCATCGCTCGTCGGACCTGTGTGCATTAGATTAGAGACTCTCAACGGTTTATGTAGATGAAGAGTTATGGTTATTGCTTCATTGAGCAAACTCATGCATAGTTATCATTAGGATGTGGCCCCACAAGTGCCAGTGGGTGTAAGTACTGCAAGTACTCCAGCAATGCAACTCATAGCCCTGAGCTACTAGCATCATTGACATTTCATCACATTCCCAAATCAGATGTGAAAGAGGAGGTCTGGCCTTGTGGTCACTGACGTCCACGGCACAGTTTGAAACTGCACTGCACTGACGGGGAGGTGAACACAGACAAACTCCTCAGCAATTAAACTGTTAACGTATTTAAACAACACTTAATTCAGTGCTTAGGATTTTGCTAGGTAGGTCTCGGTTTATACTGCCACAAGAACACACAAATAAAACAGACTGCAGATATCCTAGTTATACTTGCTATAAAATGAGAATTCACAGCACAAATGTATGAGATGAAGCATTCAGCATCAACAGTGAAAGTCGCTTCATTCGCCAGTACGCATCAATACCATATAAAGTCAATTCCACTTGTAATTCAGTCCGTGATGTTTTTTTTATATGAACTGTCCCTGAGGTTCCAGCAAGCAGCTGTACTGCCAAGTTCAAAACACTGAATGTGTGCTTTAGCCATGTGTGTGAGGAGGATAAACAGCAGGGCTGGAGTCCATTCTGCTGCCTAGGTGATGAGCAGCGTGCGGTGTGGAAGCGAGGAGCGCCCGTCTTTACGATGCGCGTTTTGATCACACTTCCTTTGGAGTTTATAGTAGTGAGGAAAAGCATTTTACATGCTTTTGCTAAAAAGTGGCAAAACAGAACGTACTGGGATGACGTAATCTTTAGTTACTTGAGCTTCAGCTCTGAAAACATCAGACGAAATACTGCAGGAGAAAAACACACAAACAAAACAAAAACTTCAAACTCTGTGCACAAGACGTTCCACGAGTCACAAGCACTGGGAGCGTCGCTTTGACAGACAGACAGTGTTACGGAACTGACCTGAGAGGAGGAAAGAACAGAGATAACAGGTGCAGAAGAACAGGTAGAACAGGAGGGGGAGGGTGTAATGTGTTACAGGAGTAGGTGAATAATGATATGAGCATGATAAATTCACCCGAATGGGGGATTGACCCCGAGGTCTGGGGGAAAGGCTAATGTCTGTGTACCAATACACCAATCACCAACCAGTTTGGTCTGCACACCTCAATTCTCAACAAAGCATCATTAAAACAATGCTGGAGACAGAATGAAAAGACTGGCAGAAAGACCCACAGACCAAGCCCAATCCATCTTTCCTATTTCAGAATGACGAAAAGCTCGATCACAGCTGACTGGAAATGGGAGTACAGGTCTTCATTCCCACAAGCATCTCTGTTCACTTTCTAAACGGGGGATTATAAATAATACTACAATGTACCTCCAGGCCCAAATAATCTACACGCCTCCATACCAAAGTTTAGCTTTAATGGTCCAGGGCAGTGGTTCTGTGGTGGGAGTCAGGAGAAGCACTGCTGACATTATAGCAGACTGCTCCCCCATTACACTGAGGGAGGAAGTTCATTTCCTGTTTCAGACTGAACAAAAAAGAATTCCGCTCCTCTGGTTGTTATGGCTCACATGGTGTGGAAGAGAAAGCCAGAGACAAAATACCTCATAAAACAAGAGGCAAAATACCTTGAAAAACAAGAATGAGTAAAAACTGCAAACCTGCAGCTCCTGATGACTGAAGGAACTGGATCAGATTCATAAACTCCATAGTGGTTGAGGGCTGTGTAATATGAATCTTTCTTAGTGGCAAATACATAACGACCCTCTTTCGGTGAGCATAACACAGATCTACGTTTCATCACAAATATGTAATAAATACATATCATTATAAAGATCATCAGTCATGGAAGATTACCCTGCTAATATGGTAAGAGCTCTTGAATAAGACTTGTGCACACTGATGAGGAATGGTGTCCTCACTGGCTGTTCATGGGCTTTCATTACTTTACTCCATTTTTCATCAGAAAGGAAAAGGTCTCGTCTAATTATCAGACATTACGAGACCAAGTTTGAAGTGTTTGGAGCGGACATTTCTGCTTCCACGGCTAAGCCATAACCAAAGGACGCGACCGGCACGCTGGTCAGTTTATGTACAAAGCCAAACCATCAGAAGTGGATGGGAGGAGCCATACGTGACACTATGTAGACCCTGGTAATCCTGACGTGTCCATCTATCCAGCTGGGAAGCAAACAAAAAAATTAACAACCCAAACGGTTCCTTTAGTCACATACTGAGTGTGAGGTTAATGGTTGCAACAAATCAAGCCACAAATAACTAATTGAGGATGTGAAGCTCATTCCTTTCCATTCCTCTAGTGTCTGATATTCAAATGTGTGTTGTGTGTGCAAGATGGTATAAATATCAAAGCAGTGATTGAATAGATAATTACAGGCGTGTGTAATTGCCACATCAATGATCCACATCTATTTCATCCTCTATTATCATCACATAACACACCAGGAACTGTAGCACTTTGATTGACATGTGGTCTCACTCTCACACTGGGCCCACAAAGTGAACTCAAACACCTCAGACGAGTTACACACATCGCTTCTGACCAAACTTGTCTGAAGACAAACGTTTCAGCTCCGTCTCAACAAAAGTAAAGGTGGGAAGAGATATCAGACCTGGGGATGTAGGAGAATCGATTCATTCTTCTTTGAGACACTTCCATTTTTCGACTGGAGCAAGTCCTTGCTTTACAATTTTTTTTTCCCCCTCCTCACGGTTTTGAAGGTCACGGGATTCAGGGCCATTTTTCCAGCTGCAGATGTAGTCTTGGACTAAAATAAACATGCAGTTGATTCTTCTCAAGAAAAGACATATGGCAGGCTAAAATTAATTGTTGTCTAGGAGAAAAAGTCCACAGAGTACAGAGGATTTAGCTATCTAGTCACGCTATTATGACTTCATTGTTGTCATGCTTTTTCTCATCAACCGTTCTTCTAGGTTCAGTTCAGAGCTATGGATGCACAGATTAGGCCCCATTTAGCTCTTAATTACATTTTTTTCAGTATTCAACGTCCCTTCTTTTTTCAGCTTGAATGGATCAGCTCGTGTTTTCAGTGTATTCTGGATTCTTTGTTCTCATGTCAATCCACAAGTAGGCAGCCTGAAATCCATCATCCAGATTCCAGACCAAAACACACTGGCAAGGGTGAAGGTTAATAGGTGATTCCTGTTTATTGCTGTTATTCTACAGGAGTTCACTGCCTTCCAATCAACCACCGCAGGTTCATGGAGAAACAAGAAGCAAGCAGTTCAGTCCTTATAAGTCCAGAAACGTATGTGTACCTTGGAGCAGGTCCAACCTGCAATCATACTGGAACATGATTCACTTAAGCCAGTGCCTCGAGTTACAACAGATGAGAAAACACCTACTTATATATCTGAATTTATGGCAATGCACAGAGGGAGTAGATTTGGAGCTTTCCAAGAAGAGGAGATTGTTCTACGTTAGTCGTAAAAGGATCTGTTGGTAATCTGTGGGAGAAGGTGACAGTTCAGAGATTGTGAGATTAATTAATGTCAGCTTTTATTGGGTGTAGTGTGAACCACAGTACTGCGACTTGACCGCAGTTAAGCCTCGCAAATAAAAAAAATACCTGCCAATCCAACAAACTCGGAACGTAGGCCGAAGAAACGCTTGATGGTAAGAAACGACCGACCATGATTTGAACCCTGCTGTGCTGAGTTGAGAGCCATCTTGGACCAGCTATTTCTGAATTTATCGAATGGTATAGCAGTACTGGGCCGGGACTAAACATTACTAAAATGAAAGAACCGGCTGTGACTTCCTCCGATTCTCAGACAAGCTTGCATGTATTAACAGTGGTGAGGATTCAGCCCAAAGGTGGGGTGCCCTGTATGTAAACGTAGTTTGTTGTCTGTACCATCAACCTGCTTCCCATTGGTTAACCTGGTTCTTCCATTGATATGCTAGGGGGATAAAAGGGAAAAACTTTGGTGTAGGCTCTCACACACTTTCATCTTGAGGTATGTTACGGTAATTGTATCTATTGTCTATTGTTTATTATTAAATCTTTTAATTGCTTAACTACACTTTGTTGGTTTTAAGTATATAGATTATTTATACCATTATAGATCCTATATAGATTATTTATACCATTCCCTGCAAAGTATCCAATCTACAGTGGGCGCACCGGCCGCCTCCCCCGTCTCGTGTCTGCATGGGCGTGTCCGCGTGGGCGTGTGCCCTGTTGTGGTGTCACCGTGGTCGTTGTCGTTATATGCTTCACCTGTGTCATTGAGTCTTTGAGCTCTTTTGTGGGTCGGTGCCGCATTTGTGGGAGTTTGTCCGTTTATGTTGCTGTTCAACACCGTCAAAACTGAAATTAAAAAAACGTCTTTCTTCCGTGCTCGGTATTCCTGCCTACCCTTTTTGGGAATCCCCGCAGGGTGTCCCGTGACTAAGGCAAATTAGGCAAGCTGAACGGTAAACTTTTGATAAAGCAGGATATTATTTATAGCAAGGAACTTTGTAAAGGTGATTACGCATATCCTAGTGCTATTTATAAATTAATAATTAAAATTTGGAGTCAGATAAACGTAATAAGTTTTGCATACATTAAACCTTCGCCTGCCATTTCCATCATTGGCTGTAGGTTGGCGAGGTAGGAGTAAGTAAATTAAACAACTAAAACACCTATATTGGTTTTATTCACTTAAGGCAGAAAGCGTTTGCATCAGATTGTGAATACATTTAGAAATTGTTTGGGTACACAGTCACCCCTTTTCCGTTAGCAGCAACCCATGGACACTTGATAAAGTTATGGACCTGGAACTACACAGCAATCCTTGGCATCGCTCTAGATGATGCCTTCTCAGCTGCAACAGTAGAATAGTCTGCAGAAAGACTTTTATGCCAGTCTCAGCTGCTCTTTTAAAAGAGACGGAAGCTGTTGCACAGCCGTTTGCCTAAGAAACTAGCGGCAGCGGACTCTTTACAGCACACAGACGCAGGCCGCTTGGAGGGCTGTCTGGTGGGTTTTTAACATTTAAGAACATTGTGTAATATGCTTGTTTTCAAGACTTGCCTCTTTGTGGATGATTAAAGCATTAATGAACTGCATTGAATATCCCAATTGGGAAGATATCAAGGCTCATCAGCAGAGTGTTCTGTAAATATTAAAAAGTAACACTGGAGTGCAGCAGACTGTGTACATCGACATACATTTTCTGGTGTGCATGTGCACCAGCCCATGATTGTGCATGGACACAATGTTTCCACAGACCTTAGGTGATGGAAGAACGAGGTGGAGTCACCTGTGGCCAAGCGCTGACTCGAGCTGTGCAACATCAACATGGTGCACACGTCCCTCCGAGTCTCCCTCTGCACTTCAGGTGAAGAATGTTCCAGAGTCTGAGAAAACTTGAAAACTCGTCCATCTTCGAGTCCGTGTTATTCCAGAGGCTGGAGAGTAGGGTATATGGAGAGAGACAAAACGATACGCAAAATTAAGGCTGGAAAAACAAGAGTCCCTTCTCGGTCTTCCTCAGTGCTGTTGAAATGCTTCGTTCTTAACGTTCAGCGAAAAAAACCTAAAAACATTCAAACGATTGAAATTCATTAAGACATGAATCCAGTTCAACATCATGCAATTTGTAAACTCTATGGTATGCATCAGCATGCAACAGCTTGAGAATACAGAGAAAACATTTCTGTAGAGAAAGAGTTCTGCTTTGTAATTTAAGACTGTGCTCCTACATTTACTAGATTACACTTTGCGGGAAACTGGGGTGAACATATTTTCCTTTAGCTGCTGTCACAGATTCCAGTTTGACCACATTCCAGGACGACTTCTCAAAACTGCATCACCCACATCAGGGTTGTGCAGCCATCCAAACAAATGAACAAACGTTGTTTGGAAACACAACCATCCATTCAAGGCAACACAAACGACTGCATGTTTTCAAGACATAAATCACCGCAAAGTCCCACAATCCATTACCAGATACAAGCTATTTCTACAGCAAACTTTAATTAATGCGGCTCACTGGCAAAAAAATGAAATGATGTGGGGAGATGCAAGACCCATGTGAATCAATTATCGATCTGCCATTTGACAGGAACGCTCTAATTTAAACTAACGGAAGGGCTGGAGGATCACGGACGGTCATGGTTTGCTGTTCACAGACCAAACTCGCAGACAGACGTGGGTCTTTTTTCCTTATGATGGTGTAATGAACCTGACTGTGTGTTTTGAACATGTACTTAATCAATCATTCATTGGCCCTGGAGGTCTGGATAGAAATCAGAAGAGGAGGAGACTCTCGGCGTGTGGGTTTGATGGAGAATTTGCATCTAAACTGAATTAATGGTCAAAGATAACGAGGTCTGTACTGTTACATTTAATTCCGTCATTTATAGTGACGGCATCAAAGGGAAGCGGGAACATTGTAAAAAGGCCCAAAGCCACATCGAGATGTCGAGACCGGCACAGTTTAAAGCACCTGGCTCTTGCTGGCTACATCAAAGATCAACGTGATCATGTACTGACCGGTTTTCAGTCCATTTAATTATTAATTCATTAGATCACTTATTTGGAAGACTTTCACATATCCTCACCATGAGTCATCTTCAAAAAAAAAAAATATCCAGGGTTGAATTTCCCAAAAGCACTAGAGCACAACAATCAATAAAAGATGAAGGAGCAGTGATTACTTTGATCAATTAAGAGAACATAGAAAGTAATCATTAAATATAAATGAACCTAAAGGAGACGTTCGTTACTTTATCAGTCCCAGACACTGTTAAACAATCCCCAGTATTTATGATCATGGCTAAACACAACCTTGCTGGAAGTTTCCCCGTACACATCCTTGTCTGGTTAAAGTACATCTCATTTATTCTTTCTAAAGCACCTTATATCTCTCCCTTTTGAAATCAGAAACCTCACAGCATCGTCAAGACTGCCATACCGGATGGTACTCAAGCCGAGAGACTAGGCTTCTCAACACTGAAGCTAAACATTTGATTATTTATTACATATTTAGAAATAAAACGACATTTAGAATGTGTGCAGTCATACTTCTAAATGTACAGTGTTTGGGTTGCGCTCATGTTTGACCTCAGGAACATCCCTCTTCAGTGCACAGCAGTATCCTGCCAGCATAGAGGGGATTCAGTCTACTTGGTACCACCTCTCCATACTGGATATAACGGCATGCTGGAACAAAAAAAGCTACGGGTGGTAGAAAAATTTAGAAAACGTGTTTGGATTCAACATGCAAAAGTCTATAATAGGCAGGTTTTCTTATTTATTTACTTATATTTTATTATATATCAACACTGTCGACCAGTGTTATAATAACAGCCTTACACTACGGTTGACATGGCAACATATAATTTGAGATCACTGTACAACGAAATTGATTTAGGCTGACAGTGAAATGAGTGGTGTGATTCGATGAGCAACAGTCCCCACAGGGTCACTCAAATCAGTCATGATAATACATCAGATTGAAATCTCAGCAACATGCTAGTTACACAGGTTTATTTGAGGTACATGCTGGCATTATTTAGAACAGCATTATGCAACACTGGCTTCACATAGATATTAGCTCAGCTGACTGATATTAGCTCAGCTGAATAATTTGATTATTCAAATTAGCGCAGGAAGTGATGCCGTGTTGATTAGAAAACATTTGTGGCGTTTGATTTATGCTAAAATTGGTTTGTGTTTCAATTCCTTGTTGTCTCAAAATACTATGAAGGGCAAAAAAAAATAATTTTTTTTTACTATAATCAGAAAAGTAAATACAAATGGTTAATATCTTATAGGGATTCCATTTCATTTGAAATTCAATGTCTGCAATTTTGAGGTTCCTCCTAAAGGCAGGAGGTGTAATGCAGTAGACATGAAGCCTATTTGCTGTGAATAAGATTCATTTTTCAGTGTCTTTGCCTGGCGGTAGGTAATGAACTACCATCTTTGTCAGCACCACCATTCCATATTGGCTGACAAAGCACTGGGGATCATATTAAACTTGGGTCCCAGATCTGCCAAGCAGTGCGATTCAGAACCACTATGACCATATATCCACAAGCACTAGTTAGCTTTGGGGCTCCTTTCATGCAAGCCGCCCACTTGCAGCTTCAAATGTCTCCTGTAACACACAGAATGCTGAACAACACAATTCTGTTCAATGGCATCGTGATTTAAAGAGCTTTATTTAATCAGGAATCACCACAAAACATTCAGTATTTTTTTCCAAAAGCACAAGCAGAGGGGAACCTGGAAACTTGGGCTCGGCTGGGAAAGGAGCCTCCTTTTCTTATGTAAGTAAAGAAAATCTACCAGTTCTTGCCTGCAAGCTGTAGTCATATGGGAACAAAACCATGGCTGCATCTCAAACAGCTCCCACTCAGTAAAAAGTACATGACGCTACCTGAACCAAGAGCTTTCGAACCCTTTGTAGGACTCCAAGTGAGAGCTATTTCAGATTCAGCCATGTTATAATGATGATCATTCTGATAACAGAGAAACCCTTAACCTAGCAGTGGAGGTCCAAAATCAGTGTCTAAATTACAATAATGACATTCAGAAAATACTGGGTATATTAAAGAGAAGAAGCATATTCTTCTAAGGACAATAACTTACACTGGCCACAAAGTAAAATGTCATCCATGCAATCTTTAAGTAACACACAGATTATAAATCTACCTCCACACAATTTGAAGAGTATGTATGAGGGGGGGGGGGGGGAGAAACTCAATAAGGTTAAGCATTCAAGTGCTGTTTAGAGGAAAGGTAAAATTACACTTTCACACCAGGAAACCTGGTTGTTTAGCTTGGAGAAGGACTTATAAAGCTAATTTGTAAAAGTAGTAGGAGTCTCTGCATCTGAATGGAGAAGACTGAATTTGAACAGATACTTAACTGCTCACCCTGCAGATTTAAGAACACAAGTTGGTTCCTGATACCTTATAGCTTTTAAGCAAAACCTAACCGCATTCACAGCGATTTGATGCAACAGTCAAATACTGTTTAAAATTCTTGCAAGCTCCGAACATTTAGAAGCAAATGTTAAATGATGTAGTGTTCTAGTCACCATCGTGTGTATATGTGCGATGTGCACATTTGTTCTAAAGCTTTGAAATATGTAAAACAATCAGGAAAGACAGAGAGCTTGAAAGACTTTGCCTGGATCGATTTTTTGTTAGTTTGTTTTAATATAAAACTCCACATGAACTAGCTAGCCTGCACACAAACTGCCAGGATCTTAAAAAAAGCACACAGTTACCATGATCCATAGCAAGGGAATACATGAGTGAATACATGAGTAAAGAACAAAAGTAAAAAAAAAAAAAAAAAACTGTTCAAGATGGATGCAACATAAATACAGTTGTATAAATGTATCACCAGCCTGGACATTTGGCTGTTCTCTGAGCCCAACAGTGACTGTATGAAATAATAGCAATCGACACTTTATGCCCTCCAATCTAATATATTGATACCAACCCTTTTCCCTACCGTTACAGTCGGCTGTGGGCGTCACCCTCAGTCTGCAGTTTAATTAAAGTGTGGCTGGGAAGGGTCACCCTGATTACTGCTCTGGTGCACTTGAGGAATTAACATCTGTGATATGAAGATCTCATAAATCCCACCCATCTAATCAGCTTGAGTAAGATTTACACGGCTCTGTTGCTGTCAGAGACGTCATCAACCCGTGCTGTCAGTCCCTCTCTGAACCTGTAAGGAATAAAACACTGCATGCAATTTTCAGACATATTTGTATCTCCATTCAAAGCCACGACTGATCTAACAAGGGCAAGGTAGCAATTAAAATCTAATAAAAACTTAGACAGCTGAGGGGGGGCAACACGTTTAGGTGATGATAAAACTGCAACCTTTGATTCAACTCTTAGAATTTCTTACGACGCTTTGTGCTGGAGATCATTTACATGGATAATTGTACTATTTACATTACCATAGAAACAGATGGGTGTGGCCCAATGGGGAATCTGGAGTTTTTTCCCCATGAAATGCCTTTTGCCAAACAAGATGCCATGTAGCCCATCAAAACAATTCATTTATTCATATAAAATCCATTATGATTTACCAACACGGACAGATGCCAAGTAATTTCTTTTGATCATGCTGAGCCCCTGGTGGTTTTGACTTTACAAGCTAAAGAAACAACAACAACTGGCTCATTGATTGCATTGTGGCATGTTTATCTGAAGCTAAACAGGGCACTTATCTGTGACTAAACCATCACAAAGCACCAAGACCTATCAAGGTCTGGAGGGTAGGATCTAGACTGCTGAGTTAATATGAGTTAAGGGCTAATACTGAGAAAATTGCTGCTGTGAAGGAAAGGCATATTCCAGGAAAATGACAAAACCATCAGATGAACAAAGTTAGGCTTTTAATTTCAGACTGAGGGTCAAGAGCTTAGTTCTAAACCCGACAGTGAAGGGGGGATTAAAACCATAATCCAAACAGAAATAATGTATTCAGTCTTATGAAGAGGACAGACCTGGTAGAACTGGTAGATTTGACTGAAATCATGAGAAATAGGTGTGTCAGACCCGTCTGAGATATGTGTAGCTAGCAGGTCAATCATGGTCAGGTGTTGTTCAGACTTTAGCTGGCTGACATCCCCCCCCCCCGTTATTTCAACATGACCAGGACTAGGAATGGTAATCCCAGGAACTCCACGTGGGGAGTTCAAAGCAAAACAAAGCAACCCAGGTGGGATTATTAAAAAGGTCTCATCACGTAAATTCTTCTGATGGGATTATTCAATACCAGCATAACCCACCTCTATTCACTGGGGTGGAAAATTACAGTTTGTAAGAAATCCAAGGACAACATCTCATAAAACTGCAAACATGTGATGTGTCAGAAATGAAATATGCTCATCATGAACTATGATTTTTTTTTTCCAACCAACCAACAACAGAAAGGGAATCATTTCCAGGAAAACAAACCCTGTTGCTAAGGGACAGAAGTCATCCTCATCAAACCCCAATCACAAGACTTGCACAGCAGCAGAGCAGAGAAACCTGATATCAGAGCCCACATAGATGAAACTGTCAAAAAGTGTGATAACTGAGAACCAGAATGATCATCGTCTAAACTTCACCCCCCCCCCAGGGCCTTGACCAGGCAGGGTGCCGTTTAATCAGCAAACAGATCATTGATTTAACTTTGAAAACAAGATCAGAAATGTGTGCACAGAAAAAAAAACAAAAACACAGCCTCGATTAAACTCAAGGGCCAACCTGATTTAAATAAGGCAAGTAAGTGAGGAACAGGTGAAAGGTGTGGGAGTTGATCAGTAAGACGCCATGATGCATGAGGGGGTGTGAGAGAAGGGATGGAGTATCAATGTACAAGCATTTAGAGATTTGCATCTTAGAGAAGCAAAAACAGCAATAATTATTGCACTTTAATCATTATATTCTCTATATAATAATCAGTCAAATATATATTATATATATAATAATTATAATCAAAGTGCCACACTTATAAATCAGTACGTACCTAGAAGAGACACTGAAGGGCCCTTCTGAATATGAGAAACGATGTAAATCAGTTTTATTCAGCTGTATAAAACAGTTCACAATGACTGATGACAACAGATACCTTCTGTCGATCATAAACAGTGCAGCCAGGACAGCTCCTCTCTACGGCTGTTCTGTGATCAGCTTCAGAATGCTCAAGAACTGGATGTGGATATTGGATGCTGTCCCACAAACAACAGCTTCATCATTCCCCATGCAGATCTACTGTCATGTCCTAAACTAAACAGGCAAACAATCAATTTAAATGCTGAGCTGATTTAGGATCAGTTTATACCTCCTCAATCCTTCCCCGGGTGCCGTCCGTCTTGTACACTGCGACAACGATCACACATCATTGCAAAAATGCAGCTTCTATCAATATCAGATTTGGACAGCTCAGTCCAGGGATGTCTTGATGCGGTTTCCTGTCATAACTGATGCCATAAGGAAAGAAAGTCTAAAACCTTTCAGACACTGACACAAGGTGGGCCAGCTTCACCTCATTATAACGAAACCGGATGACGCTCTGTGTGTTCCTTGTGCGAAACAGTCATTAATGTGTCCGTGCCATCCCCTGTGGTGTGGTCGTTTGCGTTTGGACTTGTGTGTGTGTGTGTGTGTGTGTGTGTGTGTGTGTGTGTGTGTGTGTGTGTGTGTGTACGCATACACACGAGCGTGCGTGCACGTTTGTGTACACATGTATATGTGTGAAATCCTCCTCTCGGCTCCAGTGCCTTTCAGCATGATGAGCCCACACTGCGGAGGCCGTCTGTGTCTGCTAAACTGGGCGTTATTCAACCCTTATCGTGCATGTCTGCTCACACCAGCACAGCTCCTCCTCAGTGGCCTGTCACACATCCTAAGCCTGACTGCAGCACTAGCCTGCACGGCTCGCCAGCCAGCGCAGGGCTGCTGCCGTCTCCTGCAAGCTTTCAGCACGCCTGCCAGCCCTTCCCTATGGAGCGTCCCCCACAAAAACATTTATCCATGCACCAGTATTCATGTAATGCTTGGGGAGGCTACGGTTTCAACCCATCAACATACAGTTAACATCTGTGACCAAGGAAAACAAACAGCTTGAAATTGAATATTAACTATATCAAATGTTTTTATAGATTAATTTACCAAATGTCAACGACAGCCATGAGAAATATGAAATGCATTATATACTCTGATAAGTAAAGCCGAAACCCTTTCATGCCATTTTAACAAGTTAATAACAATGTACAACAAGTGTTCTTACAGAGTGATGCCATCGTCAAGTGTTCTTACAGAGTGATGTCATCGTCAAGTGTTCTTACAGAGTGATGTCATGCTACAGAGGCACAACATGTACTGCCTCCATTCATGAGATGCAGAAGCTGCTATGATGTTTTGAGGAGCAACTTTTACCTGGTGCAGCAAAGCAGAGCTGAGGAGAAAGCAAACACCAGGATGAAGCCGGAGGAGGGGAACGAACTCGTGTGGCATCGCAGAGGTTTCACAGGAAATGACATGAACATGTGCTGGTGTGTGAAATTCATACAAGCACTGCAAGGAGATCGAAAGCGATTAAAACAAATTACCAGTCCCACTCTCCAACTGTAACTTGAACCATTTAGAATCCATTCTTCTTTGGTACAAGTTTGAATAGTCCATGTAAAATTGCACCAACAGCTATAGTTGAGTATTACGTACATAGCCTCCCTCCCTCCCTCGAACCCCAACAGCCCACTAAATACCCCCAATCCCCACTAATACCTCCACAGCCACCCACCATTGATGTCAGCCCTGAAGCACAACCAGCAAGCCTACTGGCTTCTGCGATACCAACAGCACAGTGATCCCTGCCCAACAGAGCAAAAAGAATAAATATTACATTTTAAAAACTTCAGACACCTTGCAGAATAAAACAAGGAATTCAGCAAACAGGCTGAACAATAATGTAAAAAAAAAAAACAAAAACGCAAATTAAATCAAACTGAGTGACCAGAGAGCCTGTGCTGAGTTCGGTTATTGGCTGATACAGGCATATTCGCAGGGAGAAGACTGACGCCCCACCACTCTGACTCTGCATTGGTTTTGCACTCTATTAATCAATTACCTTATAGAAGTGTGGACACTTTTTACATTAGAGGTCTAATGTAATTATTCTTAATGGAGTCTGGCTTCCAAAAGCAGGCGTAAGCAATCATCATTTCTGTTAGTGCCCTCCCACACGCTGTTGAGGTGTTTATGTTCAGAGGACACCTGCAGCTTCGTAGACGCATCACTGCGATGTTGAACCATGGAAGCTAACAAAATAATTCTAATAAAATCTTCTACTGCCCCAACAGTTCTACATAACTGACCCTATGTAATCTGTGAACACCACCAGCATACGTGCACCTCCCTTCCGAAGGTGAAACAGGAAAGAAAATTAAGCATAGCACATTTGAGTCACAGCACACGGGACGAGTCACTTGTTCACTCCTGTCGTTTACAGGAAGCCAAGACGACGAATGCTGCAATACATAATATTGTCAAGAGTGGAAATGAAGTGAGAAACTGAACAGGGGACATTCAGTAGTGCTGCGACAGGTTTCAAACTGAACGAGGGACATTCAGTAGTGCTGCGACAGGTTTCAAACTGAACGAGGGACATTCAGTAGTGCTGCGACAGGTTTCAAACTG
>JAOXYF010000006.1:18030899-18046672 GCA_028565775.1 Sternarchorhynchus goeldii | reverse complement strand
TCAGCTACAGAGGAGGGAACACAAGATACAAGAACATCAGCTACAGAGGAGGGAACACAAGATACAAGTACCCAAGCTAACAGAGGATATGTAGAAGAGGTGAGGACAGTCAGGGGCGGAGTGGAACAGACACCAAACCAAACCCCCGTGTTACACGCTTCATGATCCCGGAGTGGGAACCGCGAGACCTACAGAGAGTTTAAAGCATGATGAAAAGAATCAACCTCACTCATTAAAAAAGTACCAACATTCAAACTTTCAGAATCAGAATGTACACAAAATTTTGATAAAATGTTCCCGCCTTTTTCTACTGAATTGATTGCTGAAAGAAACAACGCCTTATTTATAAAGAAGCATGCCTTATTTAGCTCGTTTAATTTAGCACATGCGGAAGTGTCTCTTGGCAGCAACTATGCAAATGTTTCATTGTTCACAAGACAAGTGCCACATTCCAGTCATACGCAGCATGTGCTGCTCTCCTGACCAATTTTAAACTTTACCAACATGTAGAAACCCAGCCTCACGCGTGGCCCATGGGTCCGGACGGAGGGGGATACACTTGACCGCGCGGCTACAGGACAGCACCGCGCACAGCGTGAGAACGGGCAGCCCAGGCATCCGGACAGACTCCGGGGGGAGAGGAGAGGGGGCCATACGGAGCTGGCCCCCATGGGAACAGGGCAAGTAAACTTATGTTCTGGACTTCAGTCAGGAGGGATTTACACTGTGTGTCAAACACAGGCCAAGAGGATGAGCGTGTATGCCTTTGTGGTATGAATGGATGGGTATGTAGAGTGTGTGTGTGTTTGCTTGCCTGTTCCATCTGTTTATAACAGATGTCTCTAATTCACTTATGTTGACAACAACTAATGCAGAACACCCTAATGCTTAATACTCCACCACCACCACCCATGATGCATCATCCTAAAGCTCTTTCCATTATCTCCCTGTCCTAGACAGCAGACCAAGACAGCCAACAGTACACCCGGCCACAGTACACCCCACTGACACGCACTCACCCACATGCTTTTAATATTCCAGCAAGCAGGGCTGCACACTAAATGAACTGCTTTGCCAGGAGGGTTTTAATGCTGGCAGGACTCTCCCTCATACTGAGTCACAGTTTGGGGAGTTTCATAACTGTGGCCTTCAGAATTTAGATTCCCGAAACCCGTGTCATTGCTTGCAACGGCATCAAGCATAGAAGAGCCTGCATGGAGAACCGGAGCCATCGATTCTTTCTTCTAATCAGGCAGACCTGGTCCTGTTATACGTCTCATGTCCCACAGCGCTGCTGCACAGGAGATGATTTGCGAACTAAAATGAAGAAATGATTGCGGTGGAGGGGACAAATTATTCAGAGGAAAAGAAATGCAATTTTGATTACAAAGAACAAATGTTTAGTAACCAAATACACTGATGCCTGAAACAATTTAAACAATCGAGAAACACTGACAGTAAAAAAAAAAAAAAAGTTAGAGCAAAGGGCTGAAACCCGTACATCCAAACAAGGTGCATCGAATTCATCAGACTGGCATGTTTAAATCAGAGCGCAAACATACTTCAGAGGACCTGCCAAAACAATCTGTGGCATTAAACTACAAATAGCACACAAATTAATGTGTTCCATCTACTTCTCAAAATCTCAGGAAGAGAGCTGTACTTTTTGCTAAGCACTCATCAAGAGTCATATTCACACACACCCACTCTTTTCCTTACACACACACACACACACACACTTTCTCTCTTTGTGAACACGTACCGAAGTGGGAATGAATGTATAAGAATTTGTGGACACAAAGGCTGACCATTATTTCACACTTGAAGTCACGTGTGTTAAGCTCCTCATGAAGAACAAACATCTCCATCTTCATAGACTTGCAGGTCACCCCCCCCCCCCTTTCTACACTCAGAAGAGCATACACAACTTAGAGCTCAGATATGATAATGGTTTGCAAAGGGACTTAGCTGAATATGAGGGAACCTTTTTTACATTTTTAAATGCCAGTCCTTCAGTGCTTTGCGAGATAGGAAGCTTCAGATCTGTTAAGTCTTTTGTTAGGAGACGATAGAGATGCAGAGATGGACTACATTAGCAGCTGGAGATAACAGTCACAAAGAATGCTGGGGAAACCTTTAATGAAACATGAAGAAAAGTGCTTGTTAGTTTCATAACCTTGCTTACACTTTAGGGTAAAAATAAAGATTGACTTCCAAGACACCATTTGTAGTAGGTTTTTTTCTGAAATGCTTGTAGTTGTTTACACTGCATCAAATATAAATACTGTAGTTTTTCTACTGTGCTTGTGTGTGTGTGTGGTGTTTCCCCAACTCCACTCTGTGTGCCATTATGGTTTGTGAGATGTGCGTTTCTCCAAGATGTTTGTCAGTTGGACAGATTCCCAGTAAACAAGCAACACGTACATCTTTCAAGCAGAAGAAACCTCAACAAATACAGCCATGGCTCGATAGAGCTCGTGTGTGCACGTGTGCGTTTGAGCGTCTTTGCATGTGCGTGTGTGTGTGTGTACTTCTGTGCACATGTTTTATTTTCATTTGAATGGATCAAAACAAACAGTTCTGGCAAGGGTGAAAGGTCATTTCTCAACCCTGCTGACAATCACCTTTTCTGTCCTATGTGAGTTTCATAAAATATATTATATTATGGGGAGAATTGTGACGTTGGGATCAATTTTGGGATGTTAAGAGACACAAGAGACGCTCACAACAGCAAACAGACGGTTTGGTTCACGGTATCTGGGCTCTTTCAACGTCTCCACTGAGCAACGACCAGCGACGTCCCAGAGAGAGACCCTGTCAGTTTCACAATCACAAAATCAATCTTCATCACTATTCTTCACAAACTGTCATTCACCACATCCTTCTCTTCATCACGTCTGTTCATGCTCCTATGAACATGACCATGAGGTCACTGGATGAATTCACAAAATGTTACGTTTCCTGTTCAGTCCCCCTCCACCCCACGTTTGTGCAGTTGTACACTGGTAGTGAGCAGATTCATGTACCCAACTAGGCACAGTTTCCCACAATTTCTCTTGCTACGTACCACCTCTATAATTATCTTACAAAGCATCCAAACCCAAGGGCTAATTTTATATATTTTTTTTAGTGCAATTCATCAAATCCCTTTGCTCAGCAATACATCAAGCTGTGATTGCACACACAACATCCTTGGCAGCCTAAGACAAACATTTCACACACAGACTAGAGTCACACATACTACAGGACATGATGGGGGGGGGGAGGGGGTATAGAAAGATGCAATGATGAAATACCAAGACCAGACTGATCAAATGAAGCTTCATACAGCTAAAACAAAAAGCTCCTCCTAATAAAGTCAAGCCCTTTATTTTGGTTACGTTTAAGGTTGAGAGAGAGAAAAGCTTTATGAAGAGTCTCCAAGGCAAATATTTGTTTAAATGCGACTTTCCCAAGTGAAAGATCAGGATAGAGAGGATTACAGTCACAGTAGCTAGTGGATATAAAGGAATTAAAAGGGTCATCAAGTCAACAATGTAAAATTCCAAGAAGAAAAAGAAAGAAAGACAGACAGAGACAGACACAGACAGACATGATCATCTTGGGACAAGAAGATAAGAAAAAGATGTATTGCTCACAAGATACAGATGTGATACCTCTGCTGAACTCGCACTGCATAAGTATCAAACCATCTTATTCTGCCAAAAAAAATTTCATGTTCCACTTGGTCATCACGCAATCCCACTACTAATGTGAACTCGGTTCGTGGAAAAGCTTTCACGAGTGAATCATGTTTAGTATGACAGCCAAGGAAAGTGATTAATGGCTTCCAAAATGCAAGAAACGATTCAACATTTCTAGAAGACAGTAACCAGTACAATAACACATGGCTCTGGTGCATTTTTACGTGCTGGTCCCCCTTAATCGTTATTTGGGAATGAAACTTAAATAGCTTCAATGTTTTGAACGCTCATATTTTGTTTTTTGATGCACTTAGTAAAACAAGCATTTTAGTCTGCAAGGACCACATTTTCCAAAATACTCTTGATGCAGCTAAATAAGAGACCTGGACAAAACGGACATCTGATCAGGATCACTCCAGCACCGAAGGAACATCGAAAATGTGGCAAGGATCCAGAATGGCATCAAGCGCATTGAATGTACATTCGCCATCGTCTATGCAACATTTTACACTCTAAATTAACAGTCAGCAAACATGCCAACGTTTCCCTTTAAAGCATCAGAAACATCTGACCCAAAACTCCATACGGATCTAATCCAAACGTGCCCTGATCCGTCAGTAAAGTGCCTGCTTCTTCTGAGGAGTCCATGCCATTGGTGAGGAGTGAAGAGGTAAAAAAGAAAAAAAATTCTCACTGGAGCCTTAAATGAGAAGGTGCCTGCATAATTTGCGGTGAAAGCACTGGGCATTATTCTGAATCATGAATGCCGATTCTCAACTCGTACGCTCTAGAATTCAAGTTGCTTTAGACATACACTCAGCACCATCAGTCTCTCTCTCCCTCACTCACACACACACACGAACACAAAATGCCATCAACTGTATGCTAATCATGCAGAATGAATCTTATGTAACAGTGCAATTACGTTCAAGCCCACACAGAGGTAGGCTGCCCCCCCCCCTTGCATTAGCATTAATGGTAAGGCATGAGATGTGATTTTCACTCATTTGCACATCCATAAAGGCAACACACCCCTTGAACTGGTAATACTTTTATCTGCCCGTGTTTCTGGTGAGAGGTTTCCTTCTTTTAAAGAGTGTTTTAGGAGATCCTGGCCTGATGGATCATTAAAAAGGAGAAGGAGCTTTTAAATGCTGTTTTTATTTTGGCCTGCGAGTGCAGAGATGAGAGAGGAGGAGAGGATGGTTCTGCATCGTTAGAAACGTCTTAAGGTTATAGGTGATGCTTACAATTTAGAGTGAGATAATCTGTTGTAAATCATAACGAGGGATTCGAGGGTCGTCATCATCCTCTGCAGAGTTTTATTCACCATCTTAAGAGGTCGGACAGCTAGTCAACAAATGCTAATTCACCCGATTGAACTGTCTCTCTGTTATCTGAGGGTATAACAAAATATCAAACAATAAAGGCAAGAAATCATCAATACTCACAAAACAGAATATTTAAAGAATGCATGCATACATACACACCCACACTGGAGTTTGTGTACATTTGATGTTGGGCTTGCGTGCAATATTGTGTTTGCGGAGGTGTGATTTTGTTCAGCTGAGGTCCGGGTTGGGGCCTGGTCTGGGGTCGTATGTGTATGCAAGTGTGTGTGTGTGGGGTTGGTGGGAGGAGGCTTTCGCTCTGTGTGATGCGGATGTCCCCCTGCTAGGGGAGATCTGTGAAAACCATGACCCTGTGGACCGCGGCATCCCCCCTCCCACCCCCGTGAGACCCAGCTGCAGGGCTCTGAGGATACCACATCCCACCGGGCTGAGACCGTCCCAACCATGGGACCTCGCTGGCTGCCTAATCCGGCTGATCAGAGACCAGTGTTTGTTTCGTTTAAGACTGGAATTGTATTCAGCAAAGCTGATCAGAAGTGGCCGTTCTGTGAGACACAGACATGCATGATGAGTAATGAAGCAGTATAGTGGTATTAAATCATTATTTCAAATAGCCTTCATTCAAAGCCCAAAATTCACAGAGGAGTCTCCATCCATTCTACTAGAGAACCATCCTCTTACAGGATCCAGACATGTTTTGACAGAACACAGTAGCCTGAAGTCTCTGAGTAGGGGTCTCAGATGGGTTAGCTAAAGACTTGGAGTTAACTCTGTGGGAGAGCTGGTCTCCAGAAGCAGAAGCAACATGGCAGCAGGTGTCTGTAAGGTGCGAGACCACAGGTTTAAAATAACATCCTGTGAGGTATCCGGTTCTCCATCAGCTAAAGCTGATAGACAGCAGGTATTTTCTGCCTCACCTTCCCAGGTAATGGATTCAGACTGGGAAAGCATGGATGGGAGAAGAGGGGGGAAAATACACATGCCAGAGGAAGGACCGAGTGTGTGTGTTGTGTGTGTGTGTGTGTGTGTGTGTGTGTGTGTACTGTGCATCACACTGAAATCTGTAGATTAAACTAACTCAAGTACACCTGGTATGGGGATTCAGTAGCTAAATAAGAAATTCAAATGCACCAGTAAAAAAAAAAGCAAGAGAGAAGATGAGAGAAAGGGAGAGGGGGGGGGGAGAGAGAGAGAGAGAGAGAGAGAGAGGGGTGGTAAGACTGAGTAAGGTGTGGATATCTCATTAATGAAGTGTTAAATATAAATATGGCCTTGTGGAGAAGGGGCCCCTTTTGAACTGACCGAGGCCCGGCATAACCGTACCCTGTCCACAGCTGTACAGCCAAAAAAAAAAAAAAATTCCTGGACTGTTCTTGGATTAGGAACCAGTTTTGGCATGCATGAGCAGCAAAGCTTCAGGTGTGAGCAGGTAACGGACCCTGTCGTGCGAGGAGATGGTGCCAAGGGCTCATCCTTTATCCTGGAGGTGATGTCGCACCCAGGCACAGTCCCATCATCCTGCCACCAGAGTTCAAAGGCAGCCAGGACACTGAAGCAGGGCATGGGGTCCAGGCAAAACTATGAGCCCTCGAATGGTGTTGTATGGCGTTATATTTGGTGAGCTATCGGAGATGCCGGAGAGGCGAAAGCCTGGAGACGGACCACGCGGGCTTCCGGCAGACGTGCTACGGATTCCCCGCGCTCCGATTGGACGGCAGACTTGTTAATAAATCTGATAACGGCTTTAAGCTGAGGATCTGAGACCCAAGTTTAGCCCATTCTCTACGTGTCAAATCAACAGCCGACACCACATTTGAACAACCAATCACCAGCGAGAAGCCGAGAGGCGAATCGGGTCTGGACGTTTATGAGCGAACCAAGCCTCTGTCCGCAGACATTTCAGACAGATGACGGTAATGACGGCAGACGCGACAGCTGCGGTCTTTTCTCTGGTAATAGCAGCTAATGAGTCTCTAATGCATCTGCAGTCACTGGTTTTGATCATTTCATAACGCGTGCTACATCCATCTTAAACGGACGTCAAGATGCTCGTTCAGGAAGAAAAAAAAAAAATAGTCTCCATGTCCGTTTTCCCATCACGTCTTCAGGTTTGGAAAATATAAATAAAAAAAACCCAAAACCTGAAATGTGACTGCCAACAATAAACATACAACACAGTTATGTAACACAAACTGGTTCAGGATAAGGATTTATACCGAGCTGGGGAGATCAGGTAACGTGAACTGATTATGAACACTGGCAAACAGTATTTCATTTTCTCGTCATGGATACTGCCTGCTGGCCCTGTTGAAAAACAAACATAAATCAGCCTGGTTCTGTAGTCCAGTCTAACGGATTCTGGTATTCAAACCAATGACGTTAAGTTATTCTTTCAAAGTTGACTTCACAATTGCATGATTTGGGCACTTTACATACTTATTGCAGAGGCATGAACATCTGCACAAAATCAACCAATCTCTCTTAATCCATCGACTGTTGAATTTCATGGCAAAACTTCTAGCTTCAGCCCAATAATTACATAATGGCCCCAAATAAAAATCAAACACAAACCACGGGTCCCTGACCAGCCAGGAACATAAGAGGGAATGGAACTTGTCTTGGCATTCCTGTGCAGGACTAAAGGCAGCCTTTTCAAATTTGGCACTCAACACGGCCGATTTATGTCCGACTTACAAAAGGTCACATTTCTGATGCCAGTTACAGACATGGCACTGCAAGTGCGGCAGCTTAGGGCTTAGAGTCGCCAGCTCAAAGGGCAGAAATCAAACATGGGGTCGGTGAAGGGGAAAGCTCTCCCCTCACCATACGTTCCCTAGTGCTGAGAGATCTAATCTGATCTCTGCAACGTATCAAGGAACACAAATTCCACAGGCTCCAATTAAGAAGTTCAACTGCTGCGATAAATTTCAAGCAAAGCCATTTTATGCAGTTTATGTATTGGAATTACCCGACACCCAACTAAGAAAACGCGACCATTTCAGTACAAAGTGGAGGAATCCAACAATGAATTTCCAGCATTGACAGAACATCTGAACCACCTGATGTGCTTGAACATCAAGGTCTGAGAAACCTTTCTACTTCCATTGCACACTAGAGTGGCAGAAATCTGAATTCATTGCAAAATACTGCTCTTTGGTTGCTAGCAAGAAACAAATGCTCAACTTTAAATCAACATTGTAGTAGCAGAGATTACTTTGCAATTTAGATTCCACATCAAACCCCCCCCTTCACATTTCCCAGCTTTGTCCACTACAGTTGTTAGCTCCTCATCCCAGGGTCTCTGGTGGCTTGTACAGACCTGGTCCCTTTACCCCTTTAGCTGTTCAACTATGCGCTCTGGACCCTTGGGCGACAGCTGTACTGCGTCAGTGGAAACGGCTCCAAATCACTATCCGTTATTCAGATTGTAGCTTTATTTTCTTAACCCTACAGCACTTGAGATAATGCTCTGATCTGACCTATTGTACAAAGATAAAACCTGTGCAAAACAGGAAAACTAACCAACCATATTACCATTATTACTAGTATTACTACCATTATTACTAGTATTACTACCATTATTACCATTATTATTATTATTATCATTATCATTATCATTATCATTATCATTATTATTATTATTATTATGTACAACACCATAGAAATAACAGAGGTAACAAACAAAATGAACCGTGAGCATGAGGAGTCTTTTTTTTTGGCTAGGATACCCTATTTGTTAAATGGCTCTAAAAGTAAATAAAAAGGTTTTCAACGCGTTGCAGCCAAATACTTTACGTTAAAAGGACCATTCGTCACGCAGCACGTGCAATAATCCTTGTCCCTCTTGTGGTCACGTTTGGAATTTCACCAACTCCGCGTCGCGTCACTGAATTCGCTTATTGGGAGGAGACCTCGTGCACGGAGGTCTACACTAATCCAGTTTGGAGTGCTCGCTGAAGAGACCACTTGTAGTCAAAGGACAATTCTGACAGAGCATTGGCACTGAAATGTAGCTTAAGCAACATATTATTCTACCTCAAATAATACTAAAATCAACTCCCAAATCACTGGATGAGAATTTGTAGCTGGGAAAAAAAAAAAAGTTTGAACGCCGTGCAAAATGTAATTGTTAAATGAAATTCTCCAATTTTATTTGAGTGGAAATAAATTATGGATGATTGAAAGCAAGAGGACATTTCTGAGGATGGGAGCGCGTTTCACTCTCACGTCAGGAAACGGAGTGAGACGGAGTTTAAAATAAGGCTTTCGTCAACTGCACCGAAACAGACGAGTAAACTTTTTTTTATGGAGTTTCAAAATGACATTTTCTAATTTGTTGAACGAGACCAATTATGCATTTTACTCCACTGAAGCCAGTAACGCGTCTTTTCCCAAAAACATCAGCAACACGACTTGCGTTGGTATCACACTCGACTCTCAAGTCATCGGAGTGGGAATTTTTCTGGCGATCTTCATCCTAATGGCAGTTATTGGGAACATTTTGGTCATTCTCTCTGTATTATGCAACAAACACCTGCAGACCGTCACAAACTTCTTCATAGTAAACCTCGCCATCGCTGATTTACTCTTAAGCATTATCGTTTTGCCATTCTCAGCGTCGCTGGAGGTGTTTGGATGCTGGGTGTTCGGCCGTGTGTTCTGCAACATTTGGGCGGCGGTGGACGTACTGTGTTGTACCGCGTCTATCCTAAGTCTTTGCATAATCTCCATAGACAGGTACATAGGGGTAAAATATTGCCTGAAATACCCCACCATTATGACTGAAAGGAAAGCAGGTGTCATCCTTGTGGTCGTCTGGGTTTCCTCTATGATTATATCAATCGGACCACTTCTGGGATGGAAAGAGCCGCCGCCTTCGGATGAGAGCATCTGCAAAATCACCGAGGAGCCGGGCTATGCCTTGTTCTCTTCGCTGTTTTCCTTCTACCTCCCACTAATGGTCATTCTCGTCATGTATTTTAGAGTGTACGTAGTGGCCCGAAGGACAACCAAAAGTTTGGAAGCAGGCGTAAAGCGCGAGACGAACAAGTCGATGGAAGTGGTGCTGCGCATCCACTGCCGGAGCTTACCGGAGGACACCGTTACGAGTTCGAAAAGCAAAACCCATCCTTTCCGAAGTTCGCTGTCTGTGCGCCTGATGAAGTTCTCTAGAGAGAAAAAGGCTGCTAAAACCCTAGCCATCGTTGTGGGGATGTTCATTGTATGTTGGCTACCGTTTTTCTTCGTCTTGCCTTTAGGTACGTATTATTTGGGCTGGGTTTTGCTAGTGGCCTTTTTAAAAAGTTCGTTCTTATCTCGCGCACAAATGTATTTTTACTTGGTCTGCGTTAATAATTAATAGTCGTTAAAAATGAAATACCTCTCCATGTTTCACACTAGTCATTTTTTTTCTTTTCTACTGCTAATGTGACATGTTATAATGTACACTGAGCTACTGTGGATGTGCATAATTCACTTCCTACTAAATGCAACTGCGCATTCAGTGTGACAATAAGTATAAATACTGAGCTGAAAGAAGCGCTTATCAGCCGTCACTCCGCCTGTGCTAGAAGTTAATGACGGAGACCGGACCGCACTCCCTAGTTGCGTGTCCGTGCGCGCGCGATTTGGTGCGCCAGCTCGTGACAGCAATGTTACCTTCCGGGCAGTTACGCAGGTTCATACTTAATCCGTCCATAACAAGATTATGTCTGCGTGAAAATCTATTCCAAATCTAGTCTATAACTTGCATGATTATTCAAAAACGTACATCAAGTGTGTGTGTGTGTGAGAGAGAGAACGAACAGAGAGATGGTAACAGAATACCGTCAAAAGAACATCAGAATCCCGTATCGGAATCACAAGTGTTAACTCTGCCTTTTTGTATTTCCCTTATAAATACAAAGCCTGGTACTTCTTTTAGCATCATATATCAATTTGACTTGGGTATCAACTCAAGCTCATTTGTTATTGTGTGTTGCTTATACGACAGTATAAGTATTTATATTTTGCAGTTGTCCGTACTGCCAACATTTTTCATAGTCCAAACAGATTCTAATTCTGCCTTCCCATTTAAAAACATTAAAAAAAAAAAACAAACAAGTGTGTAATATGATCGAAACTTTTCAGCAGCACTAAACATGCGACAGGCCTTCAGCTCGGGCTGCATGAACACGCGTTTTATGACGCGAACCCATAAAAACGTAGCATGACAACTACGTCATCAAACCCGAATGACTAAGATACCCTTGTTCCATCACATGCTTAAGTGATTTCTGCATGAGGAAAACATTATGTAAACATGGTTAATGACCCATGATTTTATGTGGCCCATGTGGAAAAGACGAAGAGAGATCTTTTAGGATATTTTACTAAAAGAGGCTTTTGATGGGTGGTAGGAGTAATCAATGAACACTGCAGATATTTTATAACCAGAATCATTTGTTTTCGTAGAAAATATCACAAAAACACTTGCTTTATAAAACCTGGAATATATTGTCCAATTACTGATAGTTTAGAGAGATAATTCACTGACGTTTTCCTGACTTCTTAGGGAATGCATTTCTTTTATACTGGTTCTTTTTGACAAGGAGGATTTACTTTTCAATATAGTTGCATTAAACGTTACATTTATATTAGAGTTATAATCTACTCTTGTACAAATCTTTGCCAGTGATGCATTTAGAACAACCACAGAGCGCGCGCGCGCACACACACACACACCCACACACACCCACACCCACCATAACTAGGATATTTTCTCCTGGTTTTCTTTTCACATTCTCAGAGTGAGCGAGGCATTTAGCTGATAGAATCTTTTGACAAGGCATAATTAAATGTTGCCAGTAGGGAGCCTGCTGTAACACTGATCTGAGAACAGAGTCTATTCCTTTGCAGAGGGAAAAGTTGGCATTTTGCTGGTGAGAGCTGGCCAGAATGCCTGTGAGGCTAACAATCTTCCAGTTTTTCCCTGAGAAGTACACCCCAGCCTACCTCAACCCACCCTGGCCTTCCCTGTACAACGCTCCGTTGCCCTAATTGCACCCTTAATCGAGTACAGTTAAAGAGGGCGGGTTCCTTTTTCTGAGGCTCAGCAGCATGTGCACAGCCACTAGGATGCAAAAAGGACATGGATGGATAAGTCATCTCATATCCAACAACACCCAGTCTCTCTCTCTCTCTCGGTTTGATTGCACTACAAACTTTACAATGCATTTACATTTTTCTCTCAACACATAGCCAGTACAAGAGATTTAGTCAGACTCCATGCACGAGGACTCCCAACAAACGTCTTGTATGACATCTGAGCTGTTTTCACATCACACCATTGTCTCCAGTAAGAGTGTCAAGCTGCAGGAGCAAGCAGTCACCACAGAATCTACAGTCCTAAAGCCGTGTACCTAGTGAGATCCCAGTTACTCAACACTACTACCAACACTCGAGACCATCGCTCCAGGCTCCAGTTGTAGGGAAACATGGCTTGACCCCTGTGTCTCTCTGAGGGCAGAGCAGATAAAGCAAAGAGATCCATCTACAAGCTTGCATTACCAGATCATGAGGCACGTCTTTACCCCATCACTGATCCCCGTGTTCCTTCATTTGCTCGCTTTGGACTTTCCCGCAGTGCTACGAGGTTCTGGACAGCATGTTCACCCTAAACAAAACAAACTGATTGATCAGAATGAGCAAATAAACAACAGTGCAAGAGGTGTTGCACGAATGTTTATCGTTATGCTGCGTTTTTACTCTGCTTCACCAAAAATGCTTTAATGACATTCGTTTTCCCAGACAGTGGCCCAGGGGCACAAAGCAAATGGTCCATGTAATGAGGCCTTTCTTTATGGGGTCAGTGCAAAGCTCAGTAGTGCTACATGTAAAATTGGATATTAGCATTACCGGGGAGGAGAAACGGATCTGTGTGGCACTGCGTGATCCTACAGCCTTGTGCAACAGAGAAATACAGGTCTTGGTAGCATGCAACTCTGATTACGTGGCAGGTGCCAAGTAGTTAATAATCACATGTGGGATTTCCATTACACTGACTTGCATATGAAGCCTGGGCTTCATATAATTTTGTAATTGAATCTTAAAATGTGTACTGTAACAGAACAAGGACATTATTTCAGTTGCACCTGGCATTGGTGATTAGTCTACAGCTAATTTAAATAAAGGGATTAACCGTTCGCTGCTCCTTCGCTTCTCCCACGTTTTTGTTAGTGCCGCGTCAAAGGATTACAGACTCAGCAAAACCCCTCGATGAAAACAAACTAGCAGGTACAGACAACCCAAGAGCTGCAGTGTGCGCCAGAACAAACACGCAAGAAAGGCCAGGATTACACACCAAGGACCAGATACGCGCTTTGTTCGAGGCTCTCCGTTTCAGCCCTGTTCGAATTGCATTGCGTAGCTCCAACATGTTCCTGCCCTTCCCCATACCTCCACGTATACCCGAGTCCGCAGTAGGAATTGTGCAAAAACCATGCAAAGGGAAAGAAAGTAGACAAAAACTGTAATAAAGACAAGGTCACGCTTATCATACGGCTGCCTTTCCCACGTTACTCTGAAGATTCTGAAGATACATGCAACTAATGGGTTTCTTGGTTTAGTCATGCAACAAATAGAACAGGCAACTTCCTTTATTAGAATGAAATAAATACTCATGTATGGGTGACGAGGGTTACACTGCAGGGCTTTGTTTTTCTTTGACCACAAGTTGCACTGTGGTTTATTCCTCTATTCCAAATTACATCAGTACCCTGGTATTAAAAAAAAAAAAAAACCAAAGATATGCCTTCTTCATGCAAAAAAACAATATTAACATAATGAACCGTTTGAAATGCCTCCACAAAAAAAATAATCAAAACTTTCCATCTCATCAATTTAGAAGTATCGCCAGACAACGTTCACCGCTTTAAAACCCGAAAAAGCAGAACACACCCACAGGCCAAAGCACCTCCCCCTCATCCTCCAGTCATATGTCCACCAATCACATGCCTCGATCACCTCCCATATCCCAGTCTCCTCCCCATTTATTCCTACAGGTCCCAGACGTTTCACATCATACATAAAGAAACTAGGGTTCTTTCATTGGCTCGCTTTGGCCTTACCAGCAGTGCCAATCAATCAATAAACGAATGAATAATCAATCAAAAACAAACAAGCAAGCAAAACACACACAAACAAAACACAAAAACTATCACAGCAAAGCATGTTAAAGCCAACAGGTACGCTCATCCATTGCTGTGTGTCGCTAGCCAGTTCTAGTCTCACGAAGAGGGCCCGGTTTTGTCTCGGTGCCTCGGGCCCTACTGCAGGCGTGTTCGTTTCTGACGCATGTAGCTCGCCGTCGTGCTGCCTGGTTCGTTTTGCTTTACTCCACCGTGAAGAATAAAGACGCTCCTCTCTCACACGTCTCCTTTCCGAGGACCCACTAGTCAAATTCTGTTTAGACATTGTATGCAATGGTCTATATCAACTGTATATTATCTGCCACAAATGTTACTGCAATTATCACTACTAATAAATAAATTTTAAAAAATAGATTTGCGTAGGCTATATCTACACGAGGAGTGGAGGAAAAAAAACGTCCTAACTAATCTCAATGCTCATTAGAATGTGTGTCTAAAATCAGACTTATCTTTAATATAACTAGTCTCATGTAAAAGAAAGATTTTGTAACAAAATATGAACACTGGCTCATAGAAACAAAATAACTTTAGATGGAAAATAGGAGCTTTACAACCTTGGCATGGTACCAGTGATGATGAAAACTGCTTAATCACTTTCAGAGTGAACAAGATGCGAGTTTTTGCACTTTGTTCATTAGAGTTTAATATTCAGAGAACTGGTGACATTAAAGCCAACAAAGATCCCCATCACTTGAAACTTGACTAGCTGGGAAAATATTTTGGCTTTCTGTGCGTGTGTGTGTGTGTGGGGGGGGGGGGGGTGTGTGTGTGAGAAAGCGAAAATGTGTGTGTGCGTGCACGTACTTCTTCCATGAACTCTTAAAGGAACACGCGAGATAAAAGAGAAGCTTGACGTAGGCTGTAGTTTGTAGGTGACCAGGATGGAAGAGTTAACACTCCACACACCCTCTCGCTGCAGAAACGTTTCACTCACTAGCTGGCACATGAACATGCATAACTCACGGGGCGCTCGCTACCGCTCTGAAACGGGGGTCACGGTCTTTGCTCTGTGCCCTTCCTGATATTTTGCAGGAAGACAATACGAGGAAAAAACATGGCAAGAAAGCAAGAGCTGCTCGCATTATAATCGCCAGGTTGTAGATCTATTAAGCACTTTTGAGAAAAAAAACAATCACACCACGGTTCCTGTGAAACCCTTTCATAACAGCTTAGCTGCCGCGCTTTCCATCTCACACTCTACTGTGATTCGACTACAAAGGAAGTCGTTCTGTGTGCCGCCGCCAGACTGCCTGCCTGTTGTCTCTTTTTTTTTTTTTAAAACAGACTAATTATTGAGAGAGAGCTTCCAAGCAAGAAGCTTTCATCTCGTAGCCTCAATTACATCCAATGGTTGGCTCCCCTGGCCAAAAGAAAGGAACCAACACTAGCACACTCTTGGTTTCCCAGTATAACTTACACCCACTGTTCTAAACGGGCTCACTGTTATATTTATAGCACTCTGATGGGGAGGGACTCTGACCTCTTGTAACTCTGCGAATGGCTGCCTAGCGTATAAAGGTGGAGGGGGTTGGTAGTGGTGGTGATGGTGT
>JAOXYF010000006.1:18019201-18029838 GCA_028565775.1 Sternarchorhynchus goeldii | reverse complement strand
CCCCCCCACTTATGTAGGAGATAGTGTCACACCAGCTCCCTTACTCCCTGTGTAAGGCTGGGAGAGATACGAGAAAGAGTTAAAGCTCACAGAACCGAAACGCTGTGCCTCGGAGAGACAGAGAGAGTGCGTGCGCGAGCATGAGGAGGATAAAGATGAGGATGTGTGAGACGAGGGGTGAAAATAATGCGTGAGGAGAGCACACGTCGCTGAACGTGAGCCAGGTCCCTGCATTCCACCCTGCACATACTTTTGACCCTAGTCATGAATTTATCCCCCCCCCCCTTCACTTTATCTTAATGCTACAAGGGGCCATAGAAACTTAAAAGGGTACATTTGAGGTTTATTGGCTTTGGTGGACATTTGTGACTAGTCCATCAAAAGCTGCTTGGATTTGGAGGGGAATTTTTTTTTTTTTTTTTGCAGCAAATGGTACATTGGCAGATTTCCAGTCCTGCTGCCCCTTTTAGCCAAAATAATCAATCTCAAAAGGGAAATCACTTCAATGTGATTTATTTATTTATTATGTAGTTGATAAATGTGTACTGTGCCTATCTTGTACCCTTATACACTTCACAAAGAACTCAGGGGGGGGGGGGCAAAGTATAGTGCTAAATAAAACAGTAATCTTTAATCAAGATTTGAATGCAACAGACTGTTACAGAAGTACCAGATGTAACATAAAAAAACTCAAAGGGACATTGGGGGATACTGGGTATAATGAAGCACGAGTATGGTGAGGAGAATACTGGCTGTAGATCTACTAAAATGTAATGAGGGTCACAAATATGGAGTTGATAAAGATGAGCAGGATGAAGCCCATGCAGAGCTTTGTATGAGAGAAAGAGGATTTTATAGTCAATATGGGAAGATGCATGTGGCCAGTGTAACTGATGAACATGAGTAATACAAGCAGAGATCTTTGTTTGCGTCAGCAGAGTTTTGAATATATTGATGTCCGTTTAGATCTTTAGCAGGAAGATCTATGAAGAGGGAATTACAGCAGTCAATACAGGAACTGGGTAGGCATGGAGAATTAGTTTCAATCAGAAAAGGGTGAGGAAAGTACGGCAGTGTTGTGGCAATGAAAGAAAGATTTAATGAGGGATGAGTCATGGGTGGGATGAGAATCAGCTAGGGTGGGTTTAACAATCACACCAACTGGAGACTTGTGACTTGAGGACTAATAAAATAAATTCAGTTTTATCTTGTATAACTTACTATTGTATTAATCTACAAAAATCCTTATTCATGCCGAGTTTGAGACAAGAGATACATGCTGTCAACACATGTGGCAGAGAGGTGACAGCAATGTTGACCTCCAAGATTTGTCTGCCCAGGTAAGGTATAAATATAGAAACATTCTTCTCTCTCCCTCTGCCTCCAGGATCCTTTTTCCCTGCGCTGAAGCCTTCAGAAACGGTGTTCAAAGTGATCTTCTGGCTGGGCTACTTCAACAGCTGCATCAACCCTGTAATCTACCCTTGCTCGAGCAAGGAGTTCCAGCGTGCCTTCACACGCCTGCTGTGGTGCCAGTGCCAACGACGACGGCGGACCCTGCGCCGCTTCTATGACCAGCGGTGGCACACGGCCATCCGCCACGCGGCCCGGGACTCACGGGCCGACTACCGGCCGGGCCCGTCTCCGCACGAGCTCTGCACCGGATCCGTGTTATCTCACCGGGGCAAAGCCCGCGCCCTGCGGCTTGGGGGGTGGAGCTTCTTCCCACCCCTGCAGAAGTCCTCCTTCCATCTAAAGGAGAAGATGAACAACCTGTCCAACAAGATCAAACGCGGCACGGGGAAGAGCTCCGCCCCCACGCCAGGCAGGACCGAGATCGATACCGTGGCCATGGGAATCTACGGCGAGCGCGGAGAACATGCCGGCTACCAGATCTACGACCTCGCAGAATGTTACAGCCTGAAGGAGACAGACATCTAAATGCAGATAACCGGCTGAAGCAGCCTCTGGGTTTCTCAACCGCTGATGTCTGGCAGGCAGACGGTCGAGTCTGCTCACGGAGACAGACTTCAAAGAGCACACTGACAAAAGCACAATTAAGGAACAATTCCGAAGTGGAAAAGAACAAGGAATTTTTTTTTTATTTTTTTTTTGTAAGAGAAAAGGTGAAAAACTCACTTCTACATGGGTATAAAAAAACATTACGCAGAACGCGTAAATGACTTATTTTCCCTGTAAAGTACAACTACTACTTTACCTTGAACACACCGAGTGCCGTGACTAGACGCACAAAGGAAGCATTTGCCTCTGGTTAACCACGCACTGTGTAGGTTCCCACAGCTCCGGCGATTCATTCAAATTTGTCAAGACTCCTTGACAGGCAACACTGAAGAGCTACTGTACAATCAATCAGTCTTGCTACACAAGCTCTATTAAATCAGCTCAGTACTATGAGGTGACTGACCTAAACACAGTGAACAGCTGTGAGATATCTAAAGTAAAAGCGAACCAATGGCACTGCCTAGTATTTATATAGCGTTTTGACAAGACATATTATGGCGCTCACATGGGTAAAGTGCTTAATGTTTAATGGATTATAATTTAAGACACTTTTGAGATACTTTTCATGGGACACAGAACACTACTTACATAACAAACAAAAAAAATTGATACCGTCTCCATTATTTCAAATGGGATTATACTAAAACCGACTATGGTCTCCGTAGCGGTTGAACGTCACTGGCTTTTAGGCCAGAACTACAGCAAGATTCATACTTAACGAACTTTCTTTTGAACCACTTACGTCGTGGAGAGATGCTTTGACTTCATTTGTATTTGCAGATGTGATGATGTCCATCGATGTCTGATATAAAGCTGAATAAATCAAAAGCAAAAACTTGCAGGCAATTGTTTGGAATAGTTATATTTGCCGGATAGCGTGTTACCTGCACTGATGCATCTATTTCGTTACCTCATTACCACCTGTAAACTGAATCAGGTGTGTTGAATCTATAAAATTGATACACGTCTGTCGGGTGGGTAGCAACGGCTGCTCTGTATCTTGTCTAACACGTCAAAGCAAATGAATACCCATAACGTTTTATAAAAAAATGTTTGATATTTATGTCCAGCAGATGTCACCCTTATTTTTACTATAACCGTAATGATGTCTGTCATGAAACAGACTAAAATGTCCTGTTTTACATGGAAAACTGTTCTTCGCACACTAATGGCACACCTTGGCTCTGGACATCAGCTGAGGACGACCGATTTTACGTGCTAAGGCATCTTAGCAATGAAACGGGTCGGTTTGTTAACAAATTAACAATAGGAATGGTTACAGTGAAGCACAAATATTTTCTAACACCTAAATCAAAGAAGCTATCTTTCATTTAGATTAATTTCAATCGTTATCAAAACTGCCTGTTGCCAGCGATATTGGTTCCAAAATAATTAAGAAACGTCCGAAAACTGGTACAGTACAAGAATATCGACTAAACACGTTAAATATTGATTTAATATGGAGAACCGTATTTTGCTTTCCTGTTGGGAGTAATGTTCGCCCGGAACGAACTATAAGGATATATCATGTTCTACTTTTGTTGTTCATTTTCACTAATATTATAAAGTTAAATCATGAAGTGATAAAATAACGTTGTCCTTTACGACAATCTTTACGACGATGTTGATGCGGTCATCTTCAAATTCATCCATCTCCGTATAACACGCTCGAGCGCACGCAGCGCGTGAAGAGACGCTAGTCATTTTTTTAAAAATAATATAAAGAGTAAATCTTGTGTATTAAGATTGTGAATAATGCAATATGTATAAATGTTATGCTATGTGGGCCCATTGATTTGCAGTATTATCTCCTCACCGTGGTGTTTTGATCTAATAACGCTTTATCATTTACGATAAGCTCCAAGTCAAACAAACATACTCTCTACTCGAAGCGTACTCAGGAGATAACTATTTGAGGTGTGCCTGTAAGCTGTTCTGCCTTTTTTTTAGATAAGCTCCAAGCAAACAAATAAACAAACATATACCCTATTCTCAGAAGCTACTGAGGAGCAAGATGTCCTTGTTGATCCCGCACTACGTTTCTGTGAATCACCAGAGTTCAAGCTGTGAGAGCCAGCATGAGAGGCACAAGCGGGGCTGTTAGAGACGAGCGCATTTGTGTTTTGACTCATCATAAAGAGTTCCTGTTATGCAAATTATAATGGTACGAACATAGCAGGACATAATGTCGGTGTATTTTCCTTTCAGATACTTAGCAGCAGACAATGAAACACTTCTGGAAGTTACAGCAACACTTTTGGACTTCTTACAAGACAAACTATAATTCTCCTTCTCCCAGGGTAGGCCAGCAGCTGCCGCTCAGACTAAATCAAGCATTATATCATGTATATCAGATATTATATCAGCTATTTTCACACGCTGTTTCTTTGTGTAAATATTTGCAAACAGTCTGTGTGGCATCAGTGTGAAGGACAACACTTTTGGCACATGTCACAAATTTTGATCAAGGAAATTATCTAGAGAATCAGTCCACACCTCTAAATGACCTTTGGAGTCATTGATTTACCTTGAAGTACATCAAACCCATATTTTTTTATTTACTATTTTTTATATGTGCTTTGTTATTTTCTTCAACATTTGATAAGTATTTTAGTGAGAGAGCACCAGTCTTGGTAACCCCCAAAATTAAATGACTGTAGTCATTCTTTGAATTTCATAATGAAATTTAGATATCACAACCTATATTCACTTTAGTACCACACTGTAGACACAAGGAAAACTGTTTATAATACATTTGTACCTCTCATATAGTTCTAGAACTCAAAACATTATGTCTCATATTGTAAAATGTAAGAATAACCATTCAGCCCATAACTCACAGATGTTTTTATAATAACCATAACTCAGAGATGTTTTTAATACATAATACATTTAAGTTCTAATACATAAACACTTTCTAGCACTGTTGAGGAATATATAATTGTTCACTAGTGGTGGATAATATTAGTTATTTGGACCTGTATAACATCTTTAAGAAGGCAGCATTGGCTTCCTTTATTTACACAGTAAACACAGTCACTTGCTGGAAATAGTTCTCATGTTTTCACAGGTAAATCTGCCACCAAATTGCAAAGTTTGCACCTTTTCACCTGCTGGGATTTTGATCCTGGCTTCCATCTATGTCAGGTTTCATTACAATTTTCTATGACTTACTGATGAACGCAAAACTGAAATCAGTGATGCTGATTCAGAAGATTCAGTGATGCTGAAGGAGAAGTAAGGTAATAGTAAAATGAATCTTATTCTTATTCAGTATCTCGTGTGTTTGTTTGTTATTTGTGTTTATTTGTTATGTAGTTGAAATGCTGTCAACAGACAATAGGACCCCTTTTAAAAGCTGATATTGCAGGCCTCAGATAGGCTACTGGTTCTCCATTTGCTCATTGGTGTTCCTGCGGGAGTGAGACAGGTCCATGCCTGGAGCACAGCCAGACATGCATATCCTGCAGCCCATGATCATGAGGAATGCCCTCCGGAAGGACCTGTTGAAGAAGCCGTAGAGGAAGGGGTTCAGCGAGGAGTTGACGTAGCCCAGCCAGAGGAACACGTCCCACGTGGAGCCTGCCGTGCTGTACTCAATGAACGGGTCCACAATGTTCACGGTGAAGAAAGGCATCCAGAAGAGAACAAAAACGCCCATGATGATGCCCAGGGTCTTGGCTGCCTTCCGCTCCCTCCTCATGGAGTTGCGGTGGTTCTGCTTTTTGCCGGACTCCCGCCCCAGCCCAGCAGCCACCTGCGCCTCCACGGCACTAATCAGCGCCGCCTGGCGTCTGGCTGCCTTGTAGATCTTCCAGTAAGCCACCAGCATGGAGGCCATGGGCAGGTAGAAGGCAATCAGAGAGGCCGTGATGGCGTAGACACGGTTCACCAGGAGGACGCACGCGTTCTCGGGCAGCGCGATGTCCACCCCGAGCTTGTGCAGGCCCAGCAGAATCGGCCCGAAGGAGATGAGGAGGGGCACCGTCCAGCACATGCCGATCAGCAGGCCCACACGGCCGTGGGACATCTTGAAGGAGTACAGCAGTGGGTTGCAGACGGCGTAGTAGCGGTCGAAGGCGATGCAGCTCAGGTGGAGGATGGAAGCAGTGCACAGCATGACGTCCAGGCTGGAGTGCAGCTGGCAGAAGGTGGCACCGAAATGCCAGCAGCCTTCAACCGTGCGCACCATGCTATAGGGCATCACCACAAGGCCTACCAGGAAGTCGGCCACCGCTAATGACATGACAAAGGAGTTGGTTTGCGACTGGAGCTGTTTGAAAAAGGCAATGGCCAGCACCACCAGGAAGTTGCCAGCCATTGTGCAGAAGATGCCAGCAATTATGACTGCGTACAAGGCTGCTCGTGAGCTTGGGTTCCTCAAGGTGGCACAAGGCTCCAGATCACCAACAAATGAGACGTTATCGTCTTCTGTCCACTCAGAACTGTTTGCCATAGCTTTAGGTGGGCCCTACTGAGAAAAATAAGAAACAAATAGAAAGATTTACACATTTTAGCTCCACTATGGATATGTATATATCACAAGACCTTATTTCTATATTAGGTCAACAGAACATGCATGGAGATTGGACCTGAGTCTGAACCCTGGCCTGTAGAGTATAAGCACCTTTTCTAAAACCTTTTCTCTGCATGTATGTTTGTCTTAGATGTTTTCACCACCAGAAATAAACAGCTCATGCAGTCCTTTTCTTCATGCTTAGGTGTGCCGTGACGCACTGAACCCCTTATGCCGCTCATCACTACTTGGCTGAATTTCACATGCATCATTTGGTGAGGTCAAGCTAGAGAGTCCTGGTGGCTCAAGGTCTGTGCCAGTTAGCTCAAACCTTCTTAATCGTCTGCTCTTGTCTATGTTAAAAAAGCAATCCATTTAATAAACGTGTAATGTGTTAAGTATGCACTCCAAACATGTATTGCAAAGAATTTGGGCAAAACACAATGGAAGTGCAAAATTATCAAAGAAATCTCTCAGCACTTTGTGGAATTTTTGAAGAGCAGTAAACATTTCCTGGCTCTGTCAAAAAGCCCTTAATTTAATCTTGTGCTTGGACTGGTGGGATTCATGGAGACAGCCTCACGGGAACCTTGTAGATTATTCCTTGGAGGAAATAAGTCAACAGCAGTGCTGGAGTGGAACTTCCTCCCTGTCTCAAAGCACTGTTAATTTATTGTCTCCAAAGAATGAGTTATGATGCGCAAATAACAAAATGTATGTAATAGTTTAGAATCAGTACAGGCATTTCTAAGGATTCATTATAGATTGAATCAATAACTGAGTGCTTTATGTGGTACTTCCAGTGACTCTGGTGTTGCTGTTGAGCTACTCAAGCAGAATATGTTTCTCCATTAATGCCAGCCACCAGTGGATTCTACATTGTTGGGCACAGTAAAAAGGCAGTTCTTCAACCCGTGACGAAGCCTGAAAACAACATCTGGGAATGGGAGTATTTGGCTGAGAGATGAGAAAAGGGTGGGGTGGTTTTACTTCACTAAGAATCAAAATTTAATTAATGCCAATGGGAACTGGCATGATGAGAGGAGTATCTTCCCAGGTGTTTTTGCCTTCCTCCTTCACACTAAATAATCATATTTTAAAGTGTTTACAGATACAGTAGACAGTTCTTGTGACTACTACTAATTTGATTAGGATGCTCTGTTGAATATAGACTCTAGGCATCTGTTGAATATTGTTAAATTATTATATTAACATCATTTTTCAAGTTGCACTAATTTGTATTTCAGTAGACTCTCAGTAGAGCTGCTACCCAAGGAAGGTTACATATGAAAAAAAATTGTTAATGGTCCCTATAAAGAGGGAGAATCTTATTGTAAATTCGGTTACTGCTCAGTGAAAATGTGTATAAACTTTACCCATGGTAATATTTGTTATAACCCATTTTATCAAACTCCAGCAGGAGAACAGAAGAACCACATAGTGAAGGAGATTTACAGGACATAAGTTCGGAGAGGCCAGTTCTGCTCAGTGTCCCTGTGCAAACAGAGCATACACACACACACACACACACACACACACACACACACACCATCTGACCACTCAAATACAAGTGGAGGGTCATTAAGAACAGCCTGTATGGACATATTGAAGTTGGGAAAAAGGCGACCCTAAAGACTGTGAGCATGTGTGTGTGTGTATGTGTGTGTGTGTGTGTGTGTGTGTGTGTGTGAAGTCTTTTACCAACTCTTGCACTACCAATTAAATTTAGCTCTATCCTTTACAAGAAAATATGTAAATAGTGAATAATTCTGACTGCATAGCTAAGAGTTGCTCCTGCTTGTCCTGAAACAATTCCAGCTCATTTTTATCCACATGCTGTAACAGAGCTCAAAGCCATTCCAAAAAGACTTCTTTTACAAATTCACAAAGTGCCATAAAGCCCTTTATTTGGTTGGATTCCTCTCCCTGTCTAATCACCACAGAAGGTAGTGTGAATTCCACATGTAATCCGCACGCAGGGCCAGGGGTTTGTTAAGCTCTAGATGGTTTTGCAGCAATATTCCAGCAATAAGTCTTCCATCAGTTCTCTCTTTTTTTCCCAGTGGCATGTTCTGCCAGCGGACGAAAAGTCTGCTCTAACCCCACTTGCAGAGAGCCGAAGGGAAGGGGATTAACCTGAGCGGCTGCTGAAACCCAGGAGCTGCTGTCACACACAGGCATTTTTAGGCTCTTATATGGAGAACTAATGACAGCAGTCCCTCCATAGTAAACGAAACAATGAATAAGATGCCGTTAATCATATCAATTAGTCTTACAAATGCATCATAAAAAATACCCACGGTAACTGAAATAAAAGTCCTTATTGCCTCGAAATTCCCGAACCGTTCTACGGTCGCACAGGAAGGTTCAGCAGGTGTAAAACAGAGGAACCGCTACTCACTTCCTGAGCGAAAGTGTTTGTCTTCCTGTTCTCAGCTCGCCGCGTGATGCCGGTTTGCTCTTCTGTGCTCCATTTCTGATGGGTGGATGTTCTACTGACAGGTTCGCCCGTGATGATAAACATGGAGGATGAGGAAGAGGTGGATGTCAGTCGTCTCGCACGCCGCCTTGCTCCGAGATGGAGGCAGATGTGTCCTGGTGTGTCCAAACACATCTCCGTCTGTGTTTTGTGTGTGTGTGTGTGTGTGTGTGTGTGTGTGCTTGCTCATTTGAATGTGCAACATTAATTACAGCAGAACCAGTGCCTCGTTTCTGAAGGTAGGTGGGGGAACAGTGCGGGGGGGGGTTTAAGAGTCAGGCATTGTGATGCAAATGGTATCTTACCTCTGCTGTCCCCAAATTCATCGCATTATTTTAGAAAGTAATCATCAAAGTCACCCCAGCTGAATATGTAGAGAGGTTACATTGTTAACCACTCAGAGGATTGGATTTTTTTTTTGTCAGGCACTGAATGTTAAATTAATGTACATTTATATAAAAAAGATGAAAGAGACTAGAACAACCTCTGTATGTACAAGTTCTAAGGTAGGCTGTAATTTCTGTTTGATCCTCACACGTCTAATCTCTGCGTGTGTAGGTGCCAGACCTATATCTGGTACTTCGGTTTGGCTTCATGTTGACATTTTAATCACTGCTGTCTGACCAAGTGACTGGTTTTTTTTTTAATTACATACTACTGTATGATGTGATCGCACAAGTGGCCACATCTAGAAATCTCCCTCCCTGGCACCAAGATGTTAAGTATCTGTGTTAAGTAAAGCAGTTGCTGGCTTTTATGGGTGGTTTGGAAGGGTTGGTAAAGTTCGGTTTCCAGTTTTAACTTTTATTTATATCTAGTTGTAACCTTTCAACGTAGCTGCAGTCCCCGGTACAGTTCTCTCACGCGCACCCTGGAACTAATATTAGTTTGCTGAGAGCACATTCACTCTAAATGCCTGAAACGCCAGTCGACCGCTGCTGTTGTCTCTCGAGTTGCGGCACAGGTGCTACGATGAGCCACACTGGGGTTTGTACTTGCGTCAATGCAAAGACCCTCCTTCGGTATTGTTCATTCGGACATTTGCTCATTCATATGTAATACTGTGAGAGAAAAACAGAGCACCTGCATTATTCAACTATGGGCCTGAGGAGATGTGGCTAGCGGCGTGTTTAACACAGGACAATGACTCAGTCCTAGTAATTATGAATCTGATCAAGCGGCCTGCATCACTACCTGGAATGAGAACGCCACGCCGTATTGGACCTGAATCGTGTTCATATTGAACTGGTTCAAAGTCAGAGTTTAAATTATGGATTAATTAGCTTTCGAAGTAATTTGCATTCGACAGTACAAGTGTTCATTTGTTTAAAAATCCGGTTAACGAGCAATAACACGAACGTTTTACTTTCTACTGCTAATACTTATAGTACAGTAATACTTCGGACTTATTTCTTTTAGTTACTAGTTTATTTAGACCTCTATTGGAAATGTGTGGTCTAAATCAAATGTTTTACATTTGCTATTTAAATACAAACTCGCTAAATAAATGAACTTGCCAGTTTTTACTACTTTTACTACTATTATTAATAGTATTATAGTATACTATTATAATAGTATTAATAGTATTATAGTATACTATTATAATAGTATTAATAGTAT
>JAOXYF010000006.1:17997993-18019101 GCA_028565775.1 Sternarchorhynchus goeldii | reverse complement strand
TATAATAGTATTAATAGTATTATAGTATACTATTATAATAGTATTAATAGTATTATAGTATACTATTATAATAGTATTAATAGTAGTAATAATAGTAGTACTATTATTATTTCTAATACTATGGTTATCTTCATGCTGACCTAGAGTTGCTTTAATGCATTCCTGTTCATTTTCCTCAACACCCTAAAAGCTTCTCGACCCCCTACAGGCAAAGTAGGTTAGGCCTCACTTACACAAAGCCTTCAAAGACGAAACATTGAAACGAAATTACCCGCAAAATGGTTGAAATGACAAATTCTCTTATCAGCAGGAGGTGGATCATTGAAGCTGGCTGGAATTCAGTAGCAGTACCATGATCATCTGGAAGAGAGACATTATTGTGCTCTCTTTTGCTGACCGGAGAGTGAAAACATTCTAGAGCGGCTCTTTTGACCTCTCTGCTGAGGTTATGTGGGACTATCTGTCTCTAGAGATTGATAGGTTCCTGTGACGACCAGCAGAGGAGGGTGAACATACTCCCCAGTTTGCTCACATGCAGTTTTGGTTAGCTTGCACAGGGCAAGCGTGTCTTGGTCTGGGGTCTAAATATGCCCCAGGCTTCCTCCTCGACCTGACCTGGTGAGTGTGAACGGCTCTGGTTCACTAGTGTCACTCGGGCAAACGGCCAAGGCTAATCCACCCGGAGGTGATGCATTGTAAAGGTGACCCAAAGGTGGCGTGAAACACCTCTGACCACCTCAGCAATGGTTGCAAAAGGGAAACAGCTTCTTAAAAAGTTACATCAGGGTTTTTTTCCACATCAAAAACAAGGTGTTCAGCACTTCGAAAAGCAGACCACTTTGGGTTTTTTTTTTTTTTAAAAATAACACTTTAGACTGATCTCAGATCAGCACGAGCCTTTGGTGAGTGATCACTCACTGACTGCTCCTCAAAGAAGTTAATGGAAAGCTTTTACATACTTCATGTTCTTTTACACCTTTACATGGAGGAAGGCCCTGTGATGATGGAAGCTCAAAAACATACTTCCTGATCAAAACTAGAAACTCATATAGCACAAGTGTCTCTTTGTTTCTTCAAGCGAGCTCAATGAAAAATTTATGAGTGATTTAGAATTTAATTCATTTCTATCCATAAAGTTCTGATTAGGGATGCTTTTAAACCATGAAGGTATTACATTTGAATTCATTCTAAATATAGTAAAGGAATTCGGTAAAGGCTATTCCACGCTTGTTTTATTTCTGATTTGCATTAATCTGTCTTAACCATTATAAATTCAGGACATCTGTATAGTATTTCCGCCGACAAAATGTTTAAATGCAATTTGTAATGACATTACAAGAACCTTTCTGCATGGGAAAATGGACTAAGTAAACATAGTCATACTGATATTGATAAGTGGTGCACTTGTGTTTTCAGCACGTCAAAGGTTGGTCCCAAGAACTGTTTCAAACCATAGCAAGTTTGAAACGGCTGACGTTTGAGCTGAGCGCTATGAGAAAACTGGTAGCCCCTCACCCTCTACAATGTTTGTATCAAACCAAGAGCTGTTTGCTGCTGGAGTGAGTGCTTGCCAAGTGTGACAGGAAAGATCACAGTTTCCCATCACGGAGGAGCTGAGACGAGCCTCAACGATAAGAAGGTTTGTGTAGCGTTTGACGACGCTCTGCTGGGAAAGGGAAAAAAACCCTTTCCTGCTCTTATTTGAAGAGATGTTTCTGAAGTAGTGGAGGAACTGAAATCGAGGAGGTATGTAACGCAGTAAGAGAGTGGGGAAAGTCAAACCCTTGTCCAACACCATCATGCTTTCATTGTTCAAACCTAATCTCCGCATTGTATTTGGAGGCAAACTCTACGAGACTTGCCTAAGCGCTACACAGCAAACATCTGATAAGCCTGGTAAATTCGAAAAGGCCCGACAAATTAAACGTTACGATGGGTGGCTAAAGGGACGTGAGCCATCTGAAGGAGAAGAGTAATCAAAACACACGCGATCGTTTTCAACAAACCCCCGTCCTTTAGACAATTAAGATCCAATCTGAAGTCTTTCAAAAGAACAGCAAGCGACATAGAGCAGCCTTCAGAAGGGGTCTGGGTGGCCTGTAATGTTGAGCGCCCTGACTGGATAAAAGTATATCTTTTGTGATCATTATTTACTTGTATCCCATGACCTTTATTTAGGACTGTGCCATTAGGCACTTCATTGCACTCCCTTTGCTGCGGGCAGGATGTCATGCGGTCAGAGGAAGGCCACTGGAGCTGAAGCTGGGAAATCAGTCCTCTGGTAAACCAGCATCCCTGGGTTGGGAATCAGCAGTCTGCATGGTGCCTGGATGATCATTAATCAGAAGAGGAGTTACAGTCTCAGTGTTAAAGCAGTATTTGCAACAGATCTAGTGGACTAACACTACATAAACAGCATGTCAGAAAAAAAATGTCTTGAATAGTTTCCATTCACTACTCATTCCTCATCACAGAGTTATCATCATTCTTCAAAAGTGCAAAATTAAAAACAAATGGAATAACCAAAATAAAAACATTTACCATTGGTTTACTACTTAATGAGCTTTGTGTATGTAATTGATGAGTCTCGAACTTTGTTTTCGAGCCAAACAAGGAGAGCGAAAAAATGCGTGGCGTCGTTATCATAGAGAAATAACATGAATTTAGTGAGACATTTACTCAGTGCGTGCAAACTTATACAAATGGAAAATAAAGACAAGCAAGAAATCAAAAGTATATTACAGTCATAAGAGTCACACTTCTCTTTCAAATCACAAAATTTAATGATGAGAGCAGTATACTGTAGTTTGTTCGCAGTTCCTCTAACAATGATAACGCCATTATTTATCACCGCGGGTTTTTACACCTGTCGTGTAATTCACATATATCCCACGAATAGCAATCACTACTGGAAACTTATGGTGCACAATGCACAATTATGTTGATGTGATCAAAACCATGAGAAGTGTAGGTGATATGGTCAGGAGAAACAGGTGGTGGGTAAGGTTTGCACCTTCATGAGAACGTTGCCAAGCTGGAACGTTTCAGGATGCTCACCTGGATCCTCAGAGCTGAGAAAAGGGTGAGAAAGAAAAATGGCTGAATTTATGGGCAGATCACGGTCATGGAAACCTGTCTGCCCGGTCTGACAACGGCAAAAAAAGGCTTGTTTTCAAAAACTCCTTCACAACCTTGTGATTACCCATACATGGACTGCGACTGGACGAGATGATGAGTTCCTAACGTTTGTGGGCTGTGTTCATTTTGCCCTCTGCTGCTCTGGCACGTTTGGTACGTCACGTTTACACTGCCTTCATGACTTTAGAGTTCAGGTTCTCTCAGTCGTCGCCTGTTGTAACATTCTTGAGAGTTTATCTTACATAAACCATACGACTCCATCCTCGAGGCGTCTCCAAATAATCAGTACAGGGGCATTTTGAGACCCACGACCCCATCCACACACGGCCCTACAAAACACTCAGCATATATGTCATATTTCAACATACTCCCTAAACGAATGCTGTGAATGGAGGTCTAAAGAAAGGCCGTGGCTGTAGGCCTCATCTAACAGTATCAAAACCACACAAACACCTGATATTGATTTTATGTCTTTTATTCAGCCGCCCCTTATTTTAATTTATTGTTTCGTGGTCTCAAGGGGCTTCCAGCCCTCGAGCTGCTAGAAGAAGAACTCTCTAGAAGAAAGAAGTCCTGTCGGTGGCTCTGACCTGAATGTCCCGCACGTACCTCACTACAGCCAAGGACAGCCTGACCAGCTCCCTGGGGTTTTCATGGGAAGACCAGACGCCACCATGAAGACGTCACCTGTGGTTTTGACCTGTACTCCGGTGAGAGGTGACAGGAGTGTTCCTGTCAAACCCGTAACGTGACAGTCGATCCCAGACCGAACAAAAGCCGTCGATGTCAGCATCGTTTTTTGCTAACGGTATTGGCATAAGCCGTCAATACCAGCAGCAGGAACTGAATGATTGAATGAGAAACTTCGTCCACGTCACAACCCTCTTTCAAGGTTGTCAGGGTAGGCATCGCTTTTGATTTGTGAGGATGCACAAGAGGATTGCGGTATGAAATACGGAAGCATTTTTACTCCCGTCGCTTCAAAATTGTTTTTACACGTGTGTGTCAAAGGCTGACTAACGTCTAATCATAGAGCTCTAAACTCCACCAGCCTTACAGGGTCGTGGGTGATGTTGTTGAAGCAGGCGTTGAGCACATTCGGAGCTTTTCAAACAACTACTCACGTTACAGTGTCGCACTTTTGTAAACGCGCCTTACTCGGGCTCAGGACGCGCGTGTGCTTCCTCCGCGTCGCGCTCTCCCGGAGGAGGCTGGCGTTGGAGGCGCTCAACGCTCCCGTTAGTTCTCCCGTCATGCTGGTTAGCGCCGCGCCGCGCAGCGCTAATGCTCAGGGCAGCGTGAACTCTGCAGACCCATTCCACACCAAATGAACGCCAGCCACCCAATAAACATCTAAGTGCTATTTGCGTATGAGTGTCTGCTTTGCATTTAGGAGTCCGTGTCAGCAATGGAAATAGCCTCATGCAATGCATCAATTTTAACCTCAGTAAAGGCTGGTTAACCCTCTGGGATCTAGAATTATTCTTTCCTGTTGTAATTTGTACATTCAGTTTTCTATATCAACTATTATATGTTTTATTTGACTTGTTGTGTTATTAAAACATGCTTTTTCACTCTGACAGTGCTTTAGTAGATTATGTTGAACTGGGTGGGCTGGGAGAAGGAGAGCCCGTGTAATGTTCAGGGAAGGTTTGTTCTAGTACCAGGAAACACAGATGTATTTTCTTGTCTGTAATCTCTACATGCTGCATTAGTTTAGTTACAGCAGTGAGTCCATTAGAGGCACAAAGGGAGTCCAGACAAACGTGCAGTGAATCCAGCAGGCTGCTTGCCAGAAGTCCAGCTCTCCTCACAAGTCAGTCCTGCATCTTCCTCCTCGCCCCACACGCAGCTGTACCCGCATGGGGGCAGCTGTACCCGCATGGGGGCAGCTGTACCCGCATGGGGGCAAAGAAAGCTGGCAGAGCAGTGAAGCCCCTCAATGTCACTGAAACACTGATGTGAACAATGATGCATTCAAAGGTCCAGCTATGACCTACTCTGCCATGGATCTGCAAACACACACACACACACACAAACCTACACGCACAGCTGTCAGAAGGAGGGTTGAGACACCACAGTCCCACTGACCCACCAAGGAGCCACAGTCTCCAGTCTGCACAGGAGCATAACAACGGAATGATTCAGTGACTGAAAAATGAGAGCGAGAGAAACAGAGAAAGAGAGGGGGGGGGGGGGGTGTCTGGAAAAAGACCCAGAGTGAAGAGTCTCATCAACATATTTCACAGAGAGTGTGTGTCAAAGGCAGGATGTGGGGGGGGGGGCATGTTACCGTGGCAACATCTGTATAAGGACGGCCTCAGGCTTCTTCTCCTCATCCTATTCACTCACTCACTACCTATTGCAGATTATTCACACACTGCTCCAAACGTGATGATCCAACAGATCATCCAGGATGTTCTCACCACCACTGAGACCCAGACAGACACACACACACATACACACACACACAGTTATAGTGGACACTCCAAAACATTATGCATATCATGCCTGATTTGAAAGCAGTCATTTCATTGCACGTCTGACTCCCAGGTAGATACAGCAGAACCATGGTAACAGTGCAGCACTGGTGCATACCGTAACATTTAGGTTTTGCAAAAACCTTTGACTGGTTAGTTCTTCACAGGGATGGTCACTGAAGCATGCCCAGCTATGGATAAAGTATGTCTTTTACACTCAAACATAGGAAAGTAGTAGGAAATAAAGAAGAATGATTTCTTTCTTTGGCTGCAAATGGTAAGAACCTGCAAAATTTAAAGTACACAGAAAATGTATTAGCTCATGGTAAACAGTATGATTGGTGGAAGTGCTTAAAATATAAAAGATATACTAGTCATCTTTGCTGGGAAAATAAAAACAAGCTTAAAGATTAATAAAATAATCTGTCATAAGCTAAGTGTGCACTGTTTATGTCCCCTCCACCCCCCCACCCACTCACAAGAGGAGAATAAATGTTTGCTGTGATACTGTGTGACAGTTCTTCTCTCCTGAGACAGTGTGTCAGCCTGCCTGAATGTCATTGGTCCCTGGAGGAAACCCATCATGCTTTGCGCTTCTGTACCTGATTAAACTCCGTCATCGGCGAGTATTATTAATGATCGCCAGTGCCTGTTCCCTGCACCTGTTTAATCTGTACAGAAATTTCATATTCGTTTCATAACCATGTCATATTCGCGTTATATCTCGCATCTTATAGATGATGTTTAGCACACAGAATTGTACTGGAGCAGTGGGTAATCGTTTGTTGAGGAAGGAGGGAGGAGAGAGAGAGAGAGAGAGAGAGAGAGAGAGAGAGAGAGAGAGAGAGAGAGAGAGAGAGAGAGAGAAACGTGAAAGACAAATCTTTCAAAGACAAAGAAAGAAAGAAACTAAATAAAAAAGAATAACAGGACGTGGGAGTGAGAGATTTCAGTGTTGATAATTCAGTACAAAGTCCTTCATCTTCCTAAGTGACTGTAATCAGGCTGACAAGCACACAGAGGGAGTGAAAGCATGAGGATCAACACTCATCTTGCACATCTTGTCTATTTTAAGCCACCAAAAAAATTTATAATAAATACCTGTGATCAAACTTACATTAACCCCTGCCTCCCTGAGGAGAGTTTCTGAAGCCGGGGCCTCGATCTTCCATCCCATGGCATGAGTGAGGGGCAGGGAGGTTCACACCAGACACGACTGTTTACGATGACTCGAGAGAAAACACAGGCTTTCTCCACAGACCTGGCCTGCGTCCCTGAACGACTCCCACGCATCTTCAAAGAAACATCAGTGTTTCTCACCTCGTCTTATATGCTACTCACATGCTAGCGAGTTCCAGAAAATTTTTTTGGGAAGTATCAAAACGCGTTTCCAAAAACTAACACTTGTGTTATGAAGGTAGGCGTTTGCCATCATTTCGCCAAGCTGAAGAGAATACTAAACAGAGAATACTAAACAGAGAATACTAAACAAAGAATACTAAACAGAGAATACTAAACAAAGAATACTAAACAGAGAATACTAAACAGAGAATACTAAACAGTAACAAAGATGCCTGCGCCATTAATTGGCTGCATAGGGAATTATTTATGGAAATTCTAGGAAAGAAAACCACATGTTGGATGAAGGCAATGCTGAAAATATTTATTTTTGTGTTCTGGCAACTTACTACAAAGGGCAAGGAGAGAAGACAATAACAGACAGTGGAAAAGAATGAATGCTTACATTCGAGTGAATTTCAGTAAATAATTTCAGTAAATACCGCACTTACAGACTATATGAGTTAATATATGCAATCAAAAGAACCCCCTGTGACTTCCCAATAGCCAATAAAATTGCATGTAAGGAAAAAAATAATGAAATTTGGCTAATCTTATAATTTTTAAATTGCTATATAATAAAGGAGGAACTGAGTTAGTGTTGAAAATAAATACAAAGCATCAGTTTCTCTGAAGATCCTTCTGAGGGAAGTGAAGTCCGGTGTCTCATATGCGGTCTCTCTCCAGCAGCCAGGCAGGACTGACTCAAGTCTCTCCTCTTGCCCTTTGGCGACTACACACCGCACCACCCCCACACACCCCCACCCCACCCTTACACGCTCCACAATCTCTGGGTTAAGGTGTGGAGACAAATTTGGGAGGAGAGAGAAAGGGAGAGATGGAGAGGGTGAGAAATGAAGAGAGAGAGACAGACAAGAGAGACAGGCAAGGCAAAATGAATGAGAGAGAGAGAGATAGGGAGATGGTAGGAGAGACAAGGACATGGGTGAGACGGAGCAATGGAGACAGGCAGATGGGCAGAGAGACAGCAGGCAGAGAGACAGCGGGAGATAGAGACAGATAGAAATGGAGAGTGATAAGAGAAAGTGATATTTAAACAAAGGATTGCAGGGAGGTACAGGTCACGACCTTGCCAGCTCTGCTTACCCTTGCATCCAAAGCTGATCAAAAAAATGCTTTGAAAGGGTAGCGGCGTCTCTCTGTCTCTGAAGAGAGAGAGGATCTCGAGCATCCCCCGCAGGGGCCTCATCATGACCCGCAGAGCCGGCTTTTAAGGTGCAGCTGCGGGCGGTGCTGTGCTGAGAGCTACCTCTTGCCTCCGGGGAACCGTGGGGGAGGTAGAAGAGTCCTCGGTGGTACATCACTTCCTGAGCTATGACATCAACGCCGTAGACACCCTCCTTCTGAGTGGCCTCGGTGGGTACGGGGAGTCTGAGGAGATCAGGAGCACTCCACAGCAGTACCGAGAAGGGAGGAAGAACAATTAGCTACACACTCTCACACGCTCTAAAAGAACTTCTCAGAAGTACTTCCTCCATGTTTGCCTTCAAGGAAATAACCACTTATACAGAAAACTTTTGTCAAAGCAAACGGTTTGATGCACGTTTTTAAACAAAAAAAAAAAGGTCAAAGTAACCTTCGAGGATGCAGCCGGCGTCTAGCACGCAGTGACGGACTCGAGGTGGCTGTACGCCGTGCGGCGGGCTGGGGTGCGGGGGCACCTGTCCCGTTACCCCGCGCTCAGGACACACGTGGGGGTTTCGTGGAGGTTTTGGTACAGACGTGTCCTAAAAAGGGAGGACAGAAGTTTCCTCTGTGACAAAAACAGATTCCTCCAGGCAGGGGGTTAAAGATAGTTGTGATTTCCGTTTGGTGCTATTTGAGAATGGGGGTCTTGTTATTAATTGGCCTGGGAAATTAGAAAGTCAATTACTTATACCACCTTTTCCAGATTTTTCCAAAGAAGAATAAAGACACACACACACACACACACACACATACACACACACACAGTATATTTATTAGCAATGTACCTTGTAATATCTAGCACGAGGGAACACATGACATGCTAGTCCACCTTGATGGATTCATTCTAATTATTTTTGGTAATTATATTTGTAAAAGCTCATAGTGATTTTGCTCACCTGTTTGACCTTGATGAGGAGGTCATTGCCTAGTTATATATATTTTTTTTACATTCAAGAGACAAGCAGCAAATTGTCTCTTTAAACAAACATAACAAGAAGGATGGATGAATGAGTCGTGGGCTACCTACACCCAACCCAGAGTAGAACTTGTTCTGTGTGACCTAAGCACGTACACGAGGTCTGTGTGAACGTGCGTTGCGCGTAAGGTTGGATGGATGCACAAGGCTGCCCATCTTCGCAAGGGAAAGCCAGCTTCTGATAGGCTCAGGCTGTAAACAGCCCCGCCTCCTGCAGACGATGGACTCCGTCAAGGCTCGCGTGTACGGGGATGTGCGCTGCTCGCCTTGGTGAGGTGGCGGGGACGGAAAATCTAACTGCTGGCAAAACCAGCAAGCAATTTAAGGTATTAGATGTGCACTACGTGTGCATAACCCTTCAGCTCAGTGAACTCTGCTTACATAAGCCACAGAGGCATGGAGCAATCATGTCAAGAGACCTGTTATTACCACCAGATGTGAAAACCGTGAACAGTGATATAAACAGCGCTGTGCAATGGGACTCGGTATTAGATTCGTGGCATGGAGTACATTTGCTACGGTAGGTATCCTTCAGAAGATGGACAGACCAGTGGTGAGGAGAGCAGAGCACTGTAGCATAACCATAATGTAATATGACAGTATCAAAAAACATCATTCACATACTGATCTAAGGTCAGTTTCCCATTCTGATTGTTGACCTTGCGGGTCATAGGAGGCAAACAATGAAAATGGTCTCAGGTTGGTGTGAAAGGGCATTTTCTGCCAGTGCTGTGAGTGAACATTGCACCTTGCCTGCCTGCAGTCAATGAGTGATACACCATCATTATGATGTCACTGGTATCATGGCTCCATCATTATGATGTCACTGGTATCAAGGCTCCATCATCATGATGTCACTGGTATCAATTCTCCAGAGAGGCATAGTTCAGCTTCTGCAGCTGACATGTCCTGATAACAAAAGCCCAGTTCTGGGCAAAAGTCACCATATCAAAGTACCTCCATTCCCAAAACCAAAACGAATCCATTATATTAACATTTCTTCTGGCCGTGCAGAACTCAGTACAATTTGGCCTGCAGCATTGAGGACCAACGCTCACCTCACACACCTGATCCAGGGAGTCTAACCTCTAAATAACACAGCCAGGTGTGAACTGACCTCAGCAGGGCAGTTGATGTCCAGGACCAGATCGGACACTCCTGATCTAAACACACATTTCCTACTTGTGAATTGTTATGCAACAAATGAAGAACCAACCACCTTTTCATCAGCACAGAAAAGTTAAAGGACAGACCCACATTACCTGTACAGAACTTCAACTGTACTAGACCAAATGACCAACAAGCAAATGGAAAATGTAATTTCTGAAACTAACATTACTTTCATAATTTGGAATAAGGCATGGTTTTCGTGCTCACACAGTGGGAAAGAAGCTTTGTTAGAGTTAGTCTCTAGTTGTGGAAGCTCATGCCATTATTGACTGTTTAGCCTGGGGTAACTCACAGGGAGACCAATGAATGATATACCCGTTAAATAAAACCACTTGCATAAGTCATCGCCCCATTTTTATTACCAATACCTACTCTCTAAAGGGTGAATCAGTAAAGTGCTAAAAGAAACCATCTATATTTCAGTAAAGTGGAGGTTCGGGTCTGGCAGGCATTGGTAAATTATTCAGGGTGAGGTTATATTTTCTTTCGTTTTTCATCGTCTTCTTTTCTTAATCAAAGGGAGTGTTGGGGCCAAGACCCAGGATTAAAGTATTATTTAGAGAAGTGCAAGCAGGTAAAAACTCTCTCTCTTTCTCTATATCTAACCTATCACTATTCACCGTTACACACCAAACGGTCATTGCACGAGTCACAGGGACAAACCTGGATCTTTAGCTCCCCCTGCTGGCCATAACCTGATGGGACTCTTACGCACCACTGGCACAAGCCGTGGGCAGAGGACACAGGCCAATATCAGTTCAGACTGAGCACAAAACACAAGTGATTAGGGTAATTGAATTATGCTTTACAGAAAAAAAAACTAATTTAATTTGTTGCAACAATTGAGGCTTTTGCCAAACTACTCAATATTACCTGATAATATGATAATAGTTCTGGTAATTCCCAAAGGGTAATTAAAGAATAATTGAGCAATATTTAATTTCAGTTAATGAGAAGTCTATTTGGCATGTTTGTTTAACAAAATTATTTTAAAATGTTATTTTAGCCATGAATCTGTACTCTTTCATCAGCAGGATGTTCACAGTCTCAGCTTGTCTTGCACACATCGCTGACTGCAGCTCTTCACTACACTACATCAGGGTTCATAAGGGCTATGAAACAGTGGACAGCTGCTCCCTCTAAAGACTCTCCCGTATGTGAATCCAAGGGAGAGCCGGAGAGGAGAGCCGGAGAGGTGTCGGGTCGTCCTAGATGTGGAGCCGCTCTCCTTAACCCACGTGCTGAGGTGCGTGTTTCCTTATAGACAACAAATACACAGACACACGACCGATGATTAATGCCATCATAAACAGTATCAGAGAAGCAGGAGAGACTACAAGACAAGTTTTATGTATCAGTTTTCCAAAAACATGGTAAAGTGTAGCTTCAGATCATTTAAGTAGAGTATTCTTATATTATATATATTGTTACTTTAACTTTTTTATGCCCAAGTTAAATATCCATTATAATTTAACAAAACCACCTTATTAACAAATTAGCTGTTAATTAATCTACAGAATTTCATTGTACATACAGTAAAGTCACATTATTAATTGTTTTGTTATACAAATATTCGTAATAGACATCTCATTAACTGAGGATAACAGATTAGGGTTCAGTGTTAACAGATTATGCCTCAGTGTTAACAGATTAGGGTTCAATGTTAACAGATTACACCTCATTGTTAACAGATTAAGGCTCAGTGTGAACAGATTATGCCTCAGTGTTAACAGATTATCCATCGTTCCATCCTCCCTCAAATTTACAACAGTGGCAAGAACAACAAAGACCATCAATACAACAACCTCATGCTCAGAGGTAAGTATATCCTCACAGGACATCACTTCTTATTGGATGCGTTTGGAGCCAGTAAACTTGGACCTATGAATCATGCCCTGTTGGCAGTCAGATCCCACAAACATTTTCTTGGGTTTGAAGCAAAAGACATATATTCCATTGGTCAGGCCTCTCCTGTGAGCTTCAGATGGGCAACTTCCACCCAGCTATAGACTGAGACCACTTTAACTGCACAAGTAGAGAGAAAGGAGAGTTATTACAGAGTTGCTTAACAGTAGTGGCCCCAAATCAAGGCTTGGATATGAACTCTGCTCTTAGGATAATGAAGAAAATTCACTGGAGCTCAGTTCCAAGTGTGCGACGGATTTAAATTAGCCCCTTCACTTTTGTGTGGGCTGTTCAAATGATGTGCTGGGTTCAGATGACTCTTGTAAAACGGAGGAGGACACTAAACTAGCGGCTTGGTTTGGGGCAGGTTGGACACTCACTGTGAGGTACTTGGTTTGGGGCAGGTTGGACACTCACTGTGAGGTACTTGGTTTGGGGCAGGTTGGACACTCACTGGGTCCACTGACTGTTCAAACTTAGTAGAAAATGTGCTTATTTGTGTGTTTAAGTTTAAAACCACAATATAGTTTAAAATGTGTGAGGCTAATCATGTCATGAAAACGCAACAGAGGCAAGACATCAAAGTCTAACGTTAGGTTGTGGTAAAAGGTGATAATTACACTATGTATAAAATTGTCTTGTGCTTTTATAAATACATGGCCCAACATGTAATGTAAACCCACACCTGGTGCAGGCAAGAGCACCACCCTAGAGCTACACCCATACATGTGAACAAAGGCCACTTCACAACCTCCAGCACTCTTCACTAGCACGTAGCATCACTCACCGTTACACTAGCACGTAGCCTCACTCGCCGTTACACTAGCACGTAGCCTCACTCGCCGTTACACTAGCACGTAGCCTCACTCGCCGTTACACTAGCACGTAGCATCACTCGTCGCTACACTAGCACGTAGCATTTCTCAGTGAACGGGAGATGGCTTGTTCAGTGCTGATACTACTACAGAGTAGGTAGTAATTTACATATTCCATATAATTCTCTTATTGTTAGGTAGTGTTTTGGGAGAGAAAAAAAGTTTCGTTCTAGAGAAATAAATTGACTGGAAGTTTTTTACTCTGTTTTTGTTATTGGAATCAGGGCTCACAACAATACAAAATGCATTTTAGACCAAAAGCAATCTAATGTATAATGTCTAATAATCTCTATGGCATCAACTGATTCTTTTGTATCTATTTTTTGCCACTCGAGATCCCCAGTCTTCTCACAGCTGCTGAGAACAATCCTCTGCATCTTTCTAAACTGATTTTTCATCAAAATCAGATGATGGGCTGTTGACTGGAAATTGTTCAAAATCTGTGTGAAGTTCTCCTTTGGATTAATTTTGATGCCTTAATACAAGTGACTTAGTCTTAGTGTTTCTGTTTACATTACATATCTGTTCACATGACTAACAGAAAACTGCGTATGTAATGCTGGCAAAACACACCAGTATTAATGCCAAAGCTTCTGGTGAATGGGCACATGAGCAATAGCCCCAGGCTGGCAGAAGCTCTGGCAGAAGCTCCCAGTTGTGGTTAACAGCGTCAATGGAGACAAGAGTTCTGGCACCACTGTGGGCCCTGCTGGAGGTGTAGGGCGGGGCCAACAGCAGGGTGAACCCTGCCCCCAAAACAACATGGTACCGCCCCCATCAGTAGCAGCAGGAGGAGGAGGAGGGGCTTGAGAGACAAATTAGCATATGGAATTCACTGTTCACACCATGTAAAGCCAATAGGAAATGTTAATATTAGATCTCTACTTATGGATGATGGCTCAAGTAGAAGATCGAGGTGTTAGCAGTGCAGAGATCATTCGGTTGATTTCCAAAAAAATATATAGCAATAAAAAAAGTGGAATTCTGTTTCTGTAATTCACTGTGGATAAGGACACCTCCAAATGCTGTAAATGCTGTACTACACTTTGAACTGTGTTTTGAGTTCAGGTGCTGTGTCAGCAAAAGAACATTGCAGATGATTGCTGTTCTCTCTATTAAATATAACAGTGTAATTTTTGTCAACAAGTTTTGCGCTGGTGCAGATGCCAACATTCTCTGTGGGCTGAATTTATTAAGACTGCAAGATTGTTTCTCATGCATATGTCCATTGTACTGAAGGTGTGCAGTTGTTTGGCGTGGCAGGAAACCGCAACCAATCAGCTTCTAGCTATGGCTTCAGGTTTCAAGTTTGTTCCTGGTGGGAAACTTCTCATGCTCCATGACCCAAGACAAAACACATATTCAGTTTTGGCCCACACTTTTTCATTTCTAGAACATTCATTTCTACTTTCCAAAACATTGTTTTTATGTGGAGAAGTTAGTTTGGTTGTCTGTGGGTTTTAGTCCGGAGGTTCACATTCTGCGGAGGCTATTTACAAATGAGCCTGCCAGTGAAAGTGGTCATACAGGCATGGAGCTTGTTCTGGACCATGGGAATTCACACTGCTCTCTCTCTCTCTCTCTCTCTCTCTCTCTCTCTCTCTCTCTCTCTCTCGCTCTCACTCTCTCTCTCTCCGTCCAGGACAACAGCCTGGTTGATGTCTCTTGCCTTTGTCAAGCTGCAAGACATGAGAAAAATGCCAATTTCAGTTGTTCTTTAAAAGCATCCATGTTTATATTAAGAGACTGATTGCTGAAAGCTGGATAACATCATTCTTTCACAATGGAAAGAAAAGTGCTAAATATAGTTCAAAGCTTAGCAAACCAATTCAGTGTCCTAATAGAGGTAAGATGAAACAGTCAATAACACACCTGAAAATCCCATTTGAAAATCTGTGGACCCCAAGAAAGAAGAAGTCAGTTACATGTTTTTTTGCACATTTAATGCACTGTATGGTTCAGTATTAGCAGCCAATTTTCTTTTACATGTAAACAAAAGCATGCAGGCATTTTTTTTTTCTTTTTGAAAAACTAACAAAAAAAAATTTAAAAAATTTGAACAATATATCACAATTATTTTATAGGAGATTAATACTTACATATGTCTTATGGAGGTTTAACATGTCTAAGACTTCAATTTAAGTGTAGACAAACTTTAATGGTGACCTCAATTTTCTGCCGCTCTTGGTGTGCTTCCTTGCTTTCACCACAAGAGGGCACATTATGCACAGAAACTTGTTGGTGTTTACATTCAGATTACGGCGCGAGTGCATTATTCATGTTTCACTATAGTAACTGGAAGTGCTGAAGGGCAAGTCTTTCATAATGACAACACAAGGCTAACTGTGCTTCAACTTGAACTGCTTAAGGGCACACAGACAGCTAAGCTAAGATCATTCTTGTACAAAGCGAATGTTTTGCTAAAAGGTTCTCTGTCTGGAAACCAAAGATAAAGGTTGTGTTCAAGATATTAGATTTTCTGTGTTAACAAATATGTTATCACTAAATAAATACTGTTGTAAAGTAGTGAATTCCTGAATCATATGGTGACTCATACCATCAATATACATTGAGACATCTGAGAACTTCGAAACAGCAAAATATCTGCTGAGAGTGAATCAAATAACAGAATAGTAGTAACTTTGTAATTTTCCTGAGTTCTCTTTTATATTCTAGGGTGTGCTGTAGTCCATTATTAGTCACCTGTTGATTTTATTGTGTTGAGTTTTTCTTTTTTTGCTGTGCAGAAGCAACTCTATTTTCATTACATGTTGAATTTAGTTTTACTTTTAGTCTGGCAGAAAGACATGTGAATGTGAAGCCTGGAACACAAGCAGCAGAGCACTCCACACAGAGCACTCCACAACCTTCCACACAGAGCACTCCACAACCTTCCACACAGAGCACTCCACACCCTTTCACACAGAGCACTCCACACCCTTTCACACAGAGCACTCCACAACCTTCCACACAGAGCACTCCACACCCTTTCCCACATTAATATGAATTTATTCAATTTATTCATTATTCGTTTTGCTTTCATTTTAAATGACACTGTTAAATATAGAAGGCACTTACAAAAGTTAAATTACAGACATGTTATAAACATATAACTTATTAAAAAAAAACATTCCAAGAAAGATGAGAACCAGAGGTGGCACCACAACATGGTAGCCTTGTACAGTACATGTCAAGTTGAGTCCAAATAGATCTAAATCTACATACAGTAAAAACAGACTTCTTTCTTTCTTGTTATTGGTAATAATGCCTCTACTATATTCCCATACATATTTAATCAATTAGAATACAGATAACATGAAACACATATTTATCATCACTAGTTAGTGGTTCTTGGTTCAGTTATTTACTTTTACATGCTAGGCTTTGTGGGTTCTGCATTAAGGAGGTCATGGTATAGCTCAATCAGGCGGTTTGCCTCTCTCTGACCTGACAGCAAAGCACCATGGGTAGTGGAATAGTATTTTCTGTGTGTGGCCTCGCCAGCAAACAGCACCTGTAAAGGCTGAGAAAGCGAGAAAAGAGAACAGAAACGTTAAAAATAAAACCAGTTAGCCTCAGTGTAATAACAGTGAGATTGATTTAGCATGTTCTTCATGATTAGGGTTTAGAAACTTGAGGTTATTTTAAAGGCCTGCCTTCCTGCAGCAGAAAGGTAATTTTTTTCTGTATCGCACACTTTGCTAGGCTATTCTGTACGGTCACACTGTTCTGTTCTGTGTGTGTGTGTGTGTATGTGTGTGTGTGTGTGTAGGAAGGGGGAGTGGAGGGACTGCGTGTGAGTGTGTGTGTGTGCCTTAAGGGAAAGAGAGAAAGAGAGAGAGAGAAGGAGCAAAACAGAGATGACACTCGTCCTGGTGTGTCCTGAGCACGGGGCTCAGGTTACAGTTCACATGCATCTCGCCAAGTCCAGCATGTGTCCACAGTGCCAAAAGCACTGTTCTGATCTCCTCATAAACACCAACACTCCCTCCAGAACAGGCTGTTAGCAACTCACTCATTCTGCTGAGCTTGTGGGAAAATGGAGACCACCACACACTGGGTCGAGTTAAAAATATCCAAATGATCCTATGTGAGAGGCTTTTTCTCTAATAAAGAAATAAGTTCTTTTAGGTCCAACAATGTGTTTTTTTTTTGTGAAATAACCATGCAGCTGGGGTGTTAAAATTTTCTTATCAACATTGCAAAAGACATTGTAGGAGATATTTTAGGTTTATATATATATATATATATATATATATATATATATATGTGTGTGTGTGTGTGTGTGTGTACATTTAGTGTATCACACTCAAACCACTAGAGGGCGATATGCACTGGACTAGTGACAAAAGTCAGGTGATTGGTGCAGAAAGGCGGTGTGCTAGCATGTAGCTGGGCACCCTCACCGGAGCCTTAGAGCTCCTGCCGTAGGGCAGGGGTTCAGCCAGCCGCTCCACGTCGCCCCCGCTGGATCCCACGCGGGTGAAGGAGTACGACCCTCGGATATAAGCGTGGCTTCCCCACGACGACCGCAGGATGCGCCGCGGCTTCGGAATGTTCTGGTTTCCTGCAAACGGGGAAAGGTGGGGAGCGGCGTGAGAGACTGGGGGCAGCGAAAGGCAGGGAAACGAACGGCACTCTGACGGAGCCGGAGAGCCTTAAGGCAGGTCGGAAAACGGCTTTGGCCCCTGTGCCTGCTCTCGGATGCACGAGTATAGAACGCGCTCTCTCCTTCTCTCACTTCCTCTCTCACGATTTCGAGCCAAACATGGCAGCCCTGCCAAAAGTCTCTAAATCCAGCCAAAACCCCCCCCAAAAAACATGGAATAGAAGAGCTGAAAGTCTGAGGGAAAACCTGCATGTTCTTCAAGCTTCTCCACCACCACCATCCATGTGGACTCTCTGTGTACTGTAACCTACATAATCACTGTTAATGTTCCTCAGCGTGAGTTATGTGTTCATGTATAAATACCACAGAGTTGCAATTCCCAGGCAGTTATCAGTCTAGGACTGACAGACCATTCAGGTTAGAAAATACTGCAGTTTACGTGCAGGAAATTGCACAGTCCTAGTCAGATAAGCACCTGAGAAATTGAGCAAATGCATTCCATTGGGAAAAGCAAACCAAGCTCTCCAAAATGGGCCCTCAAAGCAAACAAATACTCTGAACTCCTCATTGCAACACAAGTGCAAACATCCAACAAGCACTTGAACACTGGATAAACACCACAGTGCAGTGCTGGACTTAGGGGGGGCGGGGTTAGCCAGTAAAAACACTTTTCCAGGGAACCAGCGTTGCACTAGTGTGTGGTACTCGTGTGTGGTCAGTGGTGTGGGGAGCATCTGAGCAGTTTTTACCATATGCGAAATTCTTTATCAGCAGTAATTGTTTTAATGCTTTAATTAGCAAAGATGATCCTTTCAGGGGAATCTTTTCTGGAAGCAGTGGTTTGTGGGACTGCGTAACGGGCAGAGATGGGAAGTGGCAGTTCTGCAAACAGGTACAGGTAAGAGGGACATTAAGACCTGTCTGTCAGGACCTCACCAGGGAGAAGGACTAAAAACAAACTGACTGACATCAACACTACTGGGGCCCACTGATATCACACACACACACACACACACAATGAGTGTGTGCCTGGGGTGAACCTTTAATTTCAGAAAGATGCTATTAATAAAGGATGAAAGGTGTGTATTGCTCAACTGAAGGATCCTCAGTCTCTGCCATAAAATTTCACAGGCCCCCTTCACTGCAGTGAGAAAATCGGTTCAAGCCATCGTTTAAGAAGATACCAATGCGAATTCGAATCCAAACAAGTCATTAAATCTCCCCGATACAGAGATTACTCTGATCCTATCTCTTCAGCCAAGCTCCTGATCTCGGCAAACAGGAAGCTTACTAGGCTAAAGGGGTGTGGTTATTCATGAAAGGGGTGGACCTCTACAGGGTGGGGAGGAAAAACCTTGCCTTCACCAGGTGATTGCAAACCCAATCACACTATCAGTACCTTAAATCAGGCTCGGAACAACTTCCACGACTGCAGTTTTCCCCCAGAACACGTCTTGTTAACTTGTGCACTGAACAAACTGTTCTGTTTATCCATACCAACGCTTACTAATGTACAGAGGTACAGGGGTGATGAGTGGGCGGAGCAACGTGTCGACTAGGGGGAAGGAGGACGATCAGAGCCCTGACCACTAATACGACGAGTGAGTCACCATGCAAAAGTAACGGCCTGGTCGGGAAATACCAAAGCCCTACGGGGAGCAAACTGTGATGTCATACTCACATGACCAGCCAAGGTGAAATGATCTCTGGTGAGTCACTGTGTGGGGGCAGTGGGAGGTGATGTATGAGAATGAGCAGATGAGTCACAGAGCTGTAATACTGTTATTAATATTACTTTATATCTTATTAATGGACTCTCACATTCCCCGGATACCTGAATGGATTCACCCATACCCAGCAATGTTCTGTACATAAACACTACATTAACACTCTATAACTACCACATGAACATTATCTACTATAAACACCACACACACACACACACACATACATACATATACATGCACACACTTGCACAGACACATACACACGCACACACACACACACACACCCAGGTCCGGACCTGTGAACTTGCGGAGCAGCTCGGTGCAAATCTCGGCCACAGTCTCGTCGTCGCAGCTCTCCATGTGCAGAGCTTCTTCCCCGCAGATCCATCCGCTCAGCACGTGTCCGTAGCGCTCGGGCGGGTACAGCACGTCGAAGCTGCAGATCTTGCGGTACCACAGCTCGCCCGGGTACGCCAGGCTCTCCAGCTGCGCCTCGTCCTCCCACACGAACTGGATGCTGTTGCACTCTGCGCTCCAGAAGGGCTCGGCGAACTCCAGAAAGATCTTGTCTGTGGTGCTGATGCCCAGCTTCTCCACGGCTTGCACCTTGTCTCGGGGCAGCGGCGGAGAGAACAGGCTCTCGTGCTCTTTCTTCAGCACGCCCAGAGAGGCCGTCACCACCACGTGGTCGGCGGACAGCCGCTCGCCCCCTTCGCACTCCACGCGCACCGGCGCGGCTCGCCTCCGCTCCCGGTTGTGGTCGGAGCGGGGGACGTTGTCCTCCCCCTCGGCCTCCTGGGAGCTGTAGTTCCAGTGCACGCGGCGCACTGCTCTCCCCAGGCGCAGCACGTGCTCCGGCAGGACCAGAGCCAGCAGCTCCACCACCTTGATGAAACCCCCTGGGATGATGTGGTGCGCCCCAGGTATCTCCGTCCACTCGCCGAACTCACTCAGAGACACCTCATCCATGCTGGGGGAGCTGCTCTCACAGCTTTCCACCTGAGACACACACACACACACACACACACACACATGGATATACGTACTGACACATTCAGTTACAATGGTGCACATTTACAAGCTGACACTTTTAGTCACAAACTACAGTAACTAAGTTTTATATATGCTGCTCACTGCCATCACTGCAGATAACAGACTTGTTCTACACAGACACACAAAAGCCTCTCCAGCTCTGCTTTGCTCTGCCTCGTTTCACTCTGCGTGGTGGGGAAAGTCTGGCATAATCACAAGTCTATCCACTGTGTGCTCTGTTTCTCATTTATTATGTTTCATAATTCTGTCATTGCATGACAGTTAGATAAACTGGTAAAAGCTTATAAAAGGAGAGAGGAGTGTTAGGAGAAGAGGGAGAAAAGAAAGGAGTGTGTGTGTGTGTGTGTGTGTGTGTGTGTGTGTGTGTGTGTGCTTATGTCAATAACAGATCCTAGTAATCTCCTTTAGCCCTAGTGATTTGGTAATTACAAAATGACATCAATGCTAAAATGACATTAATTCCAGGCAGCAGCTTCACAGTGTTTCTCACATTAAAAGAAGAAAACACATCACCTCCATTCTTAAAGCCTTACACCAGTATACCACAGAGTTTAAAGCCTTACACCAGTATACCACAGAGTTTAAAGCCTTACACCAGTATACCACAGAGTTTAAAGCCTTACACCAG
>JAOXYF010000006.1:17970843-17996340 GCA_028565775.1 Sternarchorhynchus goeldii | reverse complement strand
GAGTGACGGGGGGCGAGCGACGGGGGGAGTGACGGGGGGAGTGACACACCTTCAGGTACTGCTGCAGCATGGACAGCTTGAGCTTCTTGGTGCTGTCGGAGTCGTCTGGATCCAGCATGATGCGCTTGCGCACCAGGTCACGCGTGAAGATCCCCACGCTGTTCTTACTCTCCGCACCCACGGGCTTCCCGTTCTTGAAAAACTCTTGAGTCAGCTCATACACCTGCAGGGATCAAGTGATGGGGAGTGAGAGAGAAAATGAGAGAGAAACAGAAACACAGAAAGAGATCAAGAGAAATAAAGACAGGACATATGTAAGGAGATGTTTGGATGTGAATAAAGACGGTATTTTGTTCCATAATAAAGTCCAGATGCGATCTTGAATCGGTCTTGAATTTATTAGTCACTATGGATGGATCCCGTCAGTGAATTACAACCCTTACAGGGTCCGCAGGGGACCACTGCACACTGTGCTGCTTAAATAATCACAGACAGACAGAGGAGGTCAGAGAAAAAACAACAGAGGGGTCGTGGCGAGGGAACTCGGCAAGCAAACGTCACGGAGGCCCCGGGAAGCCCGGCCGGCGTGGAAAGCTCTTTTTTTGGAGGTTTTCGAGTGTCTCACGTGAGAAAGCACAAGACTAAGCAATCCGCTCTACGGAAAACCTGAGCAGGCACGTGGGCCTGAAGCCAGGAGGATTCCAGTCACCATCATGCAGGGTGGAAATGCAGCACTGCTCTCCACTCTGCCCTGATTACAGAGCAGTCCCTCTCTGTGCAGATCTAATCAGTTTCTCCTAACTCACATCATCCTCTGGTGTTTTACTGGAACCCCACAGGACAGAACAAGACTTCAGACCTGCTCCAGAATTCCAGCACAGCCCACAAGCTTCCTGCACACCAGGACACCAACTCGAGACACCATCTGCGCTCCAGGGTCCTGTGCTGTGACCAAACATGTTCTGTTGCAACATCCTGCACAAACGTCCTCTGAAGAGTATTGGTGTCACTACCTGATTACCTAGGTGCTTTCTGAGTGATCAGTAATCATTCAAGAGGTTCTACAGACCTTTCTCCTCAACAAAAGCTTCTCATCAAAGAACCTATTACAACGCAGTTTAGCGGCAGTTGAGCACACAGTTCTGAAGTGTCTTGTTTGGACCTGAGTATTTCCTGGCTGCACATTTTAAGTGCCGAGTCTTAGTGATTGAACAGCTCTATTAATCTAACCAGGTCCGAGGAGGAAAGTCACCAGCAAAACTCCACAGACAGCTGCTGATTGCTCTGATGTCAATGAAGAACTAAAGCCACACCAGTCCGTCCAAACGTGACCGACCGCGTGAGTCACTGGAAAACATGGAGAAAATATGGATGATAGAACATCTAGGCAAGTCATGGTTTCCACGTACATCTTCATCGCAAGCAGCAACATCCTGAGCCTGAAAACTCCGTGTTTAAAACACGGAAAAGTGCAGAACCACCAGGACTTAAGTGGAACTTTTCAAAACGTGAAAAAAAATGCTGGGAGCATTATATATTTAATTTATAATTTAATTTACAATTTATAAATAGCTAAATGTACTGCTGGTGATATAATTTAGTGTGCGCAATATCTGTGTAGAACTGAACATTGCTCAATAGTGGTTTGAGTTTGGCCCTACTGGCACTCCGTACCACTTTGATATTAAAACCAAAAATGCTGAAATGAGGGCAAGACGAGCTCACCAGCACCGAGTGCAGCAGGGATAAACATATGCCCTTGTAAAAACACAGTCTGCCTTCCGTGGTAGTCAAAATAAAAAAAGGAGAACCTCCACATGGAGACTCCAGCGGACGCCTCCCCCCGACCGCACCTCGTTGTACAGGTCGCTGAACTCCTCCACAAGGTCCTTGGGGATGCGCTTGCCGCTGTTGGTCTGGTAGTGGGCCACGCCGTTCTTGGCGTAGAGGCTGATGCGGCCCACGCTGCGCTCCTCTTCCTTGGTGTGCTCCAGGAGCCCACTGTCCTCCGCCAGGTGGTAGATGGGGTTACCGCTGGCGCCATGGATCCAGGTGGCTCCAAGCTCCAAAGTGGCTTTACCTGACAGAGGAGCGGTGAAGCGAGGGGTGAAGAAAGAGCGGGAGGAGAGAGAGGGAGGGAGGGAGTGAAGGACGACGGAGAATCATTAGATACAGATGAGTGCCTAAGACACAATTAGCCTACACAGTAAAATGGAGTTAAAGGGTGTATAAGTGATTTGCAAATGTTCTCAGAGGATTTGAACTGATTTGTAGTTAAACATCAAACAGCAAATTCATGTAATCACTACAGAACACACAAACAACAAATACGTGGCCTCAAGTGTACTGGTTGAGCTTTATGCATAATAAAAAACATCAATTTACAGACAATCTTTTCCAACTTTTTTTTTTGCTGGCGTCTCACCGAATTGAACGCTTTGCACTCTGCCCCCGATGCAGCCGGACGCCTCTAGGACGATGACATCGGTGAAGCCGTTCTCCAGGAGGGTTTTGGCAGCTGCCAGGCCGGCCAAGCCCGCACCGATCACTACTATTCGCGGTTGCCGGTGCCTGTGTAAGCCGCTACTAAGAGGATCATCAGTGCTGTCTGACGATATTTCACAACTTTGCATGCCGCTCGAACTCCTCTCGTGTGAGACCTGAGGGTGAGGGGGAGACAGAGGGAGGATGGTGTGGCAGGGCTGCGTGCAAGAGGCAAACTACAGCACGTCCTCTCCATCTGTACTTCAAAAGCACCCGGGGGCCCCCCGGAGGGCCCTTCAGAGCAAAGCCTTTTATGACATCAAGGCGTTCCACAAATAGAATGTCATATCTCACAGCTCTTGTGTTTGGGAAGATGGTGCATCAGCGTTGCTGCACAGGAGAAGTTTCGTCTTGCGTAATTCGGTGTAGATGTGATTCATTGTTTTGATGACAGAATAATGCCTCAGTGCTTTTTAAATTGTGTTGTATGTGGCAGGGCAACAGGTGAACTGTGTGCAGAGAAGAAACCCCACTGTGTGGTGCGCTCTAAAGACGCTGGTCACAACAACTGTGTGGAAGTCACAGGCGCCCACTCCATCCATTCGGCTCCCCCAGAACGGCCCCCGGACGGACAAACGCGCAGCCCGAACGCAGAGGAGGTGCACCTGACCCAAGACAGGAGACGGAAGTTAGCCGTCCTCGGTGGAAAGGTGAAAGAGTGGCTTCTTTCCCGTGGCTGCCTCTCTGAAGGCTGCACAGCAGACTAAACAGAGCTCCAGGGAGAATAGCCTCACCCAGACACACACACACACACACACACACACACGCGTGCAAGTGTCCTGCCAGTCTCGCGCGTGTTTACCCAACAGCCCAGAGCTGTGCACACAGGTTCTAACATCTCCAGTTTGGTAGGGTGGGCAGCTGAAAGGGGAGGGTCCCCTCAGAGCCTACTGCCCTGGATCATGCAGTCTGTTCACTACTGCAGAAGAGCTGCAGTGTTAATGACCTTGAGCTGGTACAGTCACATGACCACCATGCCGAGGAGTCTGAAACGACGACATGCTTTACTGGCTGATCGATAAATAAAAGAGACTTTACAGTAAGAGAACATCGAGTCTTGTTACCTGTTGCTGTATCAGAACGTAACACAACTTTAATTGTAAAGAGAAACACAGTTACATCCCATCCCTGCAACTGTTACAGTTTGGTTACTTCCTTCTTTATCAGTATATAGAACGAACTTTTGTTAAATGAAAGTAAACCAAATACGAAGAAAAAATCACCAAATAAAAACTAATAAAAACCACCACTTTTTCTAAGCTCTTGGCCCTGAAAAAACGAACGAATCTGGGAAACCATTCAGTAACAAGCACTGTAACATGACTATTGGAACTGCAAGGTCTTATCTGTCATAATAAAGCTTCACAGGGCTTTAGAGAGCTTTATACAAAGAGCCCAGCCAGAAATCTCTCAGTAGGTGGCCAACAGCTAACACAACAAATGGCCCAGAAAAAAGAACAAAACTGTCTGTTTTTCTACAGTTACACATTCCCAGAGGTCCTCTGCCCAATAGTACATCTAACAGTTTTTGTTGAAAAGATTTCTGGTATGTAGATTGGAACTGATATGAAGAACTGACACCAGATCAGTGGGCAAGAGCAGTTTTCATCATGATTAATGGTGAGGTAATAGGCATGAGGGTGTGATGTCAGCAGGCTTTCCTGAGTCACTGACAGCAGTACTGTGGGGTTACCCTGGTCCAGAGTGGGACAGGCGTTACACCCAGACGTTACACCCAGGCCCATCCCAGGACACCTCACACAAGCGGCAACACAAAGAAAACTGGAGCATGTGCACACTGCCATGATCACAGAAAGAGCGTTCGGGCTGCAGGTTTCAGTGGCACACACACACACACACACACACACACACACACACAGCTGTGCCGGGTTAGAAGAGCAACTGCAGGCAAGCCTCTTGTTTCCATCAGCGGATGTGGTTTGAGATTGCTACCGATTATACTGCACAACGCAGTAGGGAAAGAGTCCTCAGTTCTGTTCTGACTCTTCTTACGAAGTCAGGAAGCGGAAACTCTCTATGTAGAGAGAGTGTAATTAAACAATTCTTCCTACCTGCCAGTTGTCACTGTGTTAGGTGGTCTGTCCTTGAACACGGGGTATGTGTCACACCTTCCTGACCAATGTCCTGCATGATTACTCACTACTACAACCAGGTGGAGTGAGCAACTTGGCTTCACCTCTGCAGTGATGAAGAGTGAGAAGAGTTGTGACCAGGGCAGGGAAAATGAGCACTGACCTGAGATCAGGTCTGCATTTGCTGTAAACAAGCTGCGCTCCATGGGACCGATCACTGAAACTAATGTAGAGACAGTCGCCTTGCGCCAAGATTTCATTACAACATACTACTGCATGAGAACATTCGGACTTATTTAAAGCAACCATACTGATCTCAGGTCAGTAAACACTACGCTCTTGTCGCCTTAATCTCAAAGACTGAGGGAACACTGATTCTACATAAGTACTATTCCTGGATCATGTCCATGTTGAGTGGTCACAGATTAAGAGGTCACTGGGATGTGTGTGTGTGTGTGTGTGTGGAGTGGATGCCCTATGAAGTGACATCCCGCATCTTCCATGCAGGAGGGAGGAGCAGCTGAGAGGAGGAGCGAGGGCCCTGGAGCACACACTCGCCCGCTTCACCACCCCTGCCCCCGGGCACCGGCTTGGTTTGAGCTGTCCCACCCCGCGGCGGTTACCAGCACACTCTGAGGAAGCCGTGGTGACAAGCCATTTCCGAACTTTCAAAGCTGGGAGACGTGCCAGGAGACATGCCCATTCTCTCTCTGTCTCTCTTTCACACACACACACACACACACACACACACACACACACACACACACACACAAATGCGCGCACGCATATCACCTCTCTGTCTACCCAGCTGTGTGGAAGAGGAATACAGAATGCTCAGTGTAAGAGGAGAGAAAGAGTGTGTGTGTGTGTGTGTGTGTGTGTGTGTGTGTGTGTGTGTGTGTGTGTGAGAGAGAGAGAGAGAGAGAGAGAGAGAAATATAAGTAATCCTGGAACTGCAGGTCCAGGTCTAGGGAATAAAAAGTAAAAAAACATGTAAAAACAAGTACAGAACATAGTACAAAAAGCACGTTATCTGATGCGGTTTTATGGATTATAATCCATCGATATCATGGTTACTTTACACACGGATGACATAAGGAAAAAACTCCTTCTAACGCAACCTTTCCAACTGTAAACCTGCGAAATTGTATTATAACCTGTTTTTCTTTCTGTTGTCATGATATTCGCCCGACATTAAAAGTATCGTGTAACTTCAACGACGTGTTATAGTTCGGAGAAGTTTCGTGCTTAAACAAAAGACACGAGCGCAAGAACATCTAGAGGAATCACTACTGCCACGTAAGAGTTCTAACGCGCCCGGGCCAAGTGTTATAGCTATAATCAGAATTAGGGGGAAATGTAAAACAACGAAAATACCATACATAGAAACGCTATGTTATTTAAACAAATTATATTTCATAGACAAATCTTGCATTTGCCCAAAACAGCGCATTTTTACAGCGCATTGTCACATCCAGGTGAGATAATTGTCCTCAAAGAGAAACATGCACAACACAAATAATTAATCATTCAAATAAAACATGAAATAAAAAAATACATAATAAATAAAAAAAGATACAGTTTGTCTGACACTAAAGAGCAGGAACGCCAGCAGTGAGTATAGACAGCTGCGAGTCGGTTTTGTTTACTTGTTCAGATCTTTAATATCTCGGTTAAAAGCTCGTGTTACGTGGTAAACAGGGGCGATCACCCACACGGTCTACGTGAAAAAACACGACATCGCGTTACTCGACAATCTCGTTACCTGACTCCGTTCGTCTTCAGCTTTGAACCAAGAAGCGCTCCTCTTTGTGTTGTTTCCCTTGTCTCCGGCTACGTTTGGTATTTATGTGTGCCAGAACCAGCGGAAGCCAGTTCCTCCTTGGCGCTGCCTCCTCGCTGAATAAATATGAGTGGCGGTGACGTACCGCAGCGCCGCTCGGCCGTGAATCACAACACCAGTGCCCGAGCGCGTGTGGGCTGCGTCCGAGTCGTTTAGGAGATAATCGTAAATGTTCCCCGCTCAAAACATGAACTCTAATACAAACAAACACATAACGAATGCATTTAAATCACACTGAAAACGCGTTACAGATGTACTTTTTTTGTTGTTGTATGAATTTATAGCGTTTCACCAGTTAAACCGGGAACAAATTATAGAGTTGTCTAACGAGGCAGAAGGACTTACATCTGACAGGTATCAATATTACTGCCATTCTACAACATATTAGTGTCGTTATACACGTGCTGATCCTGCTTATCTGTAATGCCTTTCACGTTTTCCTGATTTTTTCCTCAGTAAGTCCACTGACGGAATGGAATATCCCTGATATTTCCCTACGGTAAAGACCTGCAATAACCTCTTTACCTCAGAGTAACTATTATAAGCGACCTCTCCTTCTGTTACTCGTGGAACTTGTGAGGTCGGACGGTATGTGAGCTGTCTGTGATTTGTTACACTTAGATACATGTTTGTGCTTGTTTGCAACAAAACAAGCTTGTTAAAAAAGCACGAACGCTTATAAAAATAAAAACCTAAAAAATTAAGTGAATCAATATATTAATTAAGTTGTTTACCTTGGGTCTGTTCTTAGCGTATAGCACTTCAGCAAATCGGGGTTTGTTTTTTTCTCTCTGTTTCTCTCATTATACTTTATCCCTAATTCTAATTCTCACCCACGGTTTTCTCGTGAAAGGGTTTCTCCCGGTCTGCCAGGAATATGAATGTGGGCTGCATTCTCATTGACCAACACAGACACACAGTGAATCAGCTGAAGAAGGTTGCAGTGAGAGGTACGATGCTCAAGGAATCTCCCCAGTGTAAACAACACATGCAGGGCATCAGACTGATACGTGTCCAGTACTTTTATTAGTGCTTAACTCCAAAGGGACGCACTTGCTTGTGAGACTAAGCCCTTTGCCTTCTGCTGTAGTATAACTGTAGACATACATACAACTGTAGACCCTATAAGCTACGCACTACAGAATCACAGCCTTGGCAGCATTGTCTACATTATCTGCAGGGTAAAGTGGTGCATTAGCACCTGTTCTTAGCCAGTGGGCTAATGTAAACAGAAAAGAAGCAAATCAAGGGTTTTGGCTGGTTTGACTGAACATGAATATGCTGTCATGGATCTGATGATACGCAGTTAGACGGGTTCAAACGAACATTTCGTGCTATTTCAGGTCAACCGTACAAGACGATGTACATCAACCGTCACCATCCCTAACAAAGTAGCAGCATGCTACTCTGCGTCAGGTTGACCACACTAACCTCACCAAACCTGGTTCTCAGGGATCAGGTTTGTGCTTCTGCACCATTTACATCTCTTGCTGCAGTGATCAAGCATTCAGGGCCCTTGATTGCTGGTTCAGGAAGACTGTGAGTTGGGACAGAGGAAAAATGTGAACTGGACTTTAGCCAGTAAGGATCAGGTTGCCACTCCCCAGTTTGGTTCCTGTGGTCACACCTATATGACTTTCAGTTAAAAGATCTCTGGAGAATGTCCCAAACCCTTTTCAACTGACGTTTTTATTTTTGCTAAAGAGGAACTACTAAAAATGTCACAAGGCCGTGCTCTGATGAGGTCAGCAAGAAGTTGTACAATTAAGCAACAGGCTGTCAAAAGTGCTGCTCGTAATTTCAACAAAATGTCAAAGTTGTTCGCATGAGAAGAACATTTTGAAGTCATTTTGGGCTCTGACATATGTATCAGGAAATGGAAATGTACCATTTCAAAAAACGATTATAAATCACTTATCAAACTTTCGAAAAGTTGTCATGGAACACAACTGCTTGGGCTGTTCAAAATATGAAACTGGATTTTTAAAAACAAGTCAATTTTCTTTTTTCAGTTGTATAAATAAACGATTATTTTAATGATACTGCCTAATCCTCACAAAAAAAAGAAAAAGATTGTACTGAATGAATATTATCATCCTATTCTATTACTGTTTTCAAGCCAGTTACTTCATTAGAGCTTCTATACTAGAATACCACTTGATTAGGACTACTAAACCAAACACTATAAAACAGGTTAACAACAACGACTAGCATCACAACCTCGAATGAGTGCAACGGTGTGTCTGAACGTGAGAATGAATCTGAACTCTGTCTTAGTGATAGTTGCTTGTGATCTGTGGTTTAAGTTCTGCTCATGAAGTGGGTCACCACTGTTCAGCCACAGTATTGCACTACAGTTACACTCTGTGGTAAAATTCTTTAGATCTTAAACAGGCGATGATGAGGTGTTCATTAAGCTCTCTCTAGAACAATACGCCGTGTTCCGTGACGAGAGGAAATCCTAATGACAAACTCAAATAAAGGAGAAACACCAGTTCCTCTTGTAAAGCAAGTCCCAGTCTAAACCCACAGCAGTGTATTACGAAAATACATGTGAACCAGCAGCACCCTTTACTGTTTATAATAAACTAAGTGGATTGTTTCCGTGTGACATAACATGTCAGTAAGTCCACTCACAGCAAAGGACTCTCTCTCTCTCTCTCTCTCTCTCTCTCTCTCTCTCTCTCTCTCTCTCTCTCTTCCTCTCACTCTCTCTCTCTCTCACACACACACACACACACACACACACACACATCTGGACCGCTGAACCCTATTAGTTATTTTTGAGGAGTCTTGGAGGAAGTGTTTGTAGGACAAGGTATTATCATTAACTTAATGTAAATGTATTGCAATGTTATATCCATCTTTGGGATGCCCAGGATTTCAAATCAAGTCTATAAAACACAATTGTGTGTTTATAAAACATTATAACATTATATAATTATAAAACACATTAATGAAAAGCAACGTCAAAGTCTTTGATTACTGACTCAAAAACTGATTAAAAACAGTGATCAAATAAGTGATTTAATAAGTAATTAAACATCCCCAACACACAGACCTGCGAACACAGATACACGTGCATTTTTTATGCCTTGTGAGGACGTAGGGCCACACATGTGTTATGTATGTATTATGTAGTCACCTATATGTAATAACAACTTTATGAGTCTAACCTCTAACCTCAATGACCAAAAGTACATTTTAAACAAACATATGTAACCTTATTAAGATTATAACCTTCCTTTATTTCTTTCTTTCTCAGTTTTTCATACATAAGCAGGATATTATGGGAGTCTAAGGTGAGACTGCACATTATCTGACGTTGCAGTGTTGTTGTTCCATAATTTATTTCCTATCCGAGGGGCGTTTCTACAGCCAGGCCTAAAATTAGCATATTCAGCATTCGTGATTGTGACCTCATGCCTTCACATTGCACTGGACGTGAAGAAGGTCAGTCCACCCCACGAAGTATCAGTGCTCAACACAAATAGGCCTTATTAATGCATGTTCACACATACCACACCAGCAGAACTGATATCTGATGCCATGCACATTCACTGTACACAATATGCAAATGAAATGCTAATATATTTAAATGTAAGTTCTTCAGATATGGTTCACAGGGTGTTTTTTTTTTTTTTTCATACATACGTGGCTAAGAGCAGAGGGGGAATTTCAGTCATATGATGTGAATCAAGATCATTGCTAAGAAACCTAACAAGCTTCTGTTCACAATGGTAAGCTCATTAGTGGCTTTGCTAACAAGCTTAATTATTAAAACGTTTGCAAGCAAGCAACAAAAATAATGTTGATCTAATGAAAGATTTTCTCACATTGTGGCTTCAGGAAAAAAATACTATTATATATATTAAGTTTATAGCGGAGCCACTCTGGTAGTCAATGTGCAGAAAAGTAGTCTACTGGTTCCACAACTTCATTTGGAAAACAAAACTCACACACTGGTACATACACTCACATACACACACACACACACACACACACTCACAACCACAGGCACACCCACGATTACACGATTACATGCAAAGGAATACAGAACAGCGATCCAGAGAGTCACTGGTGAGGTCATAGACTTTGTCACTGGCTGTCTGTGCTCTGTCACATCACATTGTCTAACGGCAGGATTTGGTGCTGCCATCCTGGAAGTACTTGTTTATATGTTCACAGGGACTCGTGATTCGTTAACTGCTGGGTGGTCAGTTAATCGGGGGACATAAATGCGGTTGTAAACAAAGCCCCAAATACTGCCAAACTCTTTACTGCTGGTATTGGTATGAGTGTTTTTTAAGATTCACTTGAACCATTTGCAAACTACAATGCATCTTGGCCTCCTTTGGCAAAGTTATGTAATCCCCAGCCAGCAGTAGCAGAAGTGTCTCTGATTCTCATCTTTATAATTTCCATATTGATATCACAGTAATTTCCAGGTGGGCTAGGGGGTGCACGTGAGCTATCTGGGTGGGTTAGGGGGTGCACGTGAGCTCTGGGGGTGGGCTAAGAGATGTACCTGAGTTCTTGGGGTTGGTTGTGGTGGGAGGAGTATCACCATTGGTCCCCTGGTGGCCTCCAAAAAGATCTTAATGCTTTCTCTGTCTACGGCTTCAGCCTGGTTCATAGACTACACATTGTGATTCCCTTCCTGCCCCAGCATCAGTATATTCTCCAGCAGTGGATTGGGGCCAAGAACCTTTGCCAACACAAAAGAAGAGGAGAAATAAAGTGGCTTTTCATTAGCAGGCAATAGGGGCGAGCACAGGAACTGGACTGGAGGCCCTCCAACCAGTCAAACTTTCACAGTCATTAACAGAAAGCACCATTTAACTCTGATACTTTTGGCTCCAAAAGTTCGGACCAGGCCTGATACCAGTATGAAAAGAGGCAGCTTCTAACCCACGGGGCTTTTATGAAAGATTACTCACTTTATCAACACATGAAGAAGCTATTCTATATGGCATGCATGGGACCCAAAGCTACAAGGTTTGAGAGTAGACTTTGATGGCTCTTTAATGTTATATAGGCATCATTTTAGATTCCACTTTCAACCTTCAGAGATAATGGTGGTTTTGATGACCATAACATCCTGCTCTCTGAGCAGACCTGTTTTTCAGAGTTAGCCATTACACTTAGTGTAATAACAAGCTCAGGATCATTACTTCGTGCCCTAAGCTTTGAAGGAAATGAGACAATGTAAGCAATCTGAACCAAAGAGCTTTCTAGCGTACATTTAAGACGGGTCTGCCATTTTATTCGATATCCTTGGCAGAAGGAAAAAGATTCTTAAATCATGGTCCCAACTATCCCAGCACCCATCAGTCTGAGAACACCTGCAGAGACAAGAACTTGCTGTGTATTCTGTTTTTGGTCTGAAACAGAACAAGAGTTCTAGTGTAAATTTCTCTTTGGGAGATTGGAGCTTGGCACCTTCTCTTGCGAAAGGCTCAAATGCGATTAGAAATGTAAAAGAATGTTTGAAGCGTAAGTATCTTATTTGGGCCCAAATGGTTGTGTTTTTATTCCACAGATTGTTAAAGAACAGAAAGATTGATTTCATCTGCATGGATCCTGTGAGAATTTGTCTAAAGTTCCAGCCAGTGGTTATGTCATTTAAGTTTAAAAATTAGTCTATGAAAAAATGTGTTTTTGCAAATGATGGACATCTAATGTAGATGTTAAAACTAAAGGAGGGTTAAAATGAACAGCTGTAAGACTGATAGTGCTGTCTGCATGGCAAAATGGCTAGAGACCCAGATTAATCTGTACAGTTTCACAACACACAGAAGAGGTGTAGAGAGAGAGGGAGGGAACAGTGTCAGACCTGGGCAGCTGTAATACACTGGGTGGTGGAGAGAAAGGACCAGAAAGAGAGAGAGAGAGAGAGAAAGAGAGCTGTGTTAGGAACAGAAATACATCATGATGGTGATTAACATAATGCGATAATTTCAACTGATTTCAGATGAAAACACCTTAGCAAGAGAGAAGAGACTTGCAAACAAGCCAATTTCTGTTTCTACAGTTTACATGGACAGGTTTTGTGTGACCTCTATCTCAGTCTCCCCACAGACATCTCCACCTCCTGGCACCACAAGGTTAATGAACAATTTTTATCCCTTTGCCCAGTTTAACAATGCTCGGTAATCTTTTCAGATTCGTCTCAGTGATCAGTAAGCTTTTGTGATAATTCGCAAAGCATTAGCACAGTGAATTTTGTGTATAAATGGCTTGATGTTGCTTTGAAGGTAGTCTGAAACCTTCTAGTCTAGTTTGATGGGTGTTTTGTGTGGGGATTCTGTCCTGTGTTTCATGTTGAAATATAGAGTAAGATCACTTTTTTGTGTGTATTTTTCTGTGTTTCTGATGGTGACGTCACTTCCCCACTTCTATAACCCTCAGCATCTGATCGTCTCCTAAAAATTCGCTCGTCTTCTTTCCATTCCAGACATGAGAAATGGGTTGAACCGTGAAGTCTACATAAGCCTGATAACACCACGATTCCTGCACCACTCAGGCCTCTGACCCCCTCTCCTCCACCACCCCACCCTTCATTTCCTCTCACTCTTCCTCCCTCTTTCTCCCTCTCTCTTCATTTCCCTCTCTCTTCATCTTCAGTGCCGAGGCTGTCACACCACTGGTTGCGTAATGGTCCTGGCAGGACAAGGCCCTCTCTCACTGATGGCAACGGGGCACACTTGCCCGGCATTCCATGGGAATCTCGCCCACGAAGATTGTTTTGTGCCAGGCTGTAAGTTTCTTATATAAAGCCTTGGCAAGTAAAAATACAAAATAAAAAAATAAAAAAAGCCCAGTCACGTTTGTCTCTGCTGCTCTTCACTCAGCAACTTCGACAGGCTCCTTCGATCTGAAGCGAATAATTCAGCGAATCATACAGAGTGGATCATTCCACACTTTACACGCTCGCCTTGATCAGAATCCACCTGTGACGGGATTAGATGTTGAATCGCCAGCCGTTTGTTCAGGCTGGGGTTTCAGCAAATCTGTGAGGGATTTAAAAAATAGTTGTTGGATTATAGCAGGTCGAGTTGAACTGAAACCAAAACCAAGCACACTGTACCTCCACACTGAACTTTCAGACCATGTTCCAACAGCGTTTAGCAAACTGGGTATTTTTAATGAAACTGGGAGAGACGTTGTCATTTAAATCACAGTCTTAAGGGAGCAATGCATAACAATGGATGTGTGGTGTAAATAATACTTCTTGCAGTGCTGCGGTGCTTGTAGATACTTTCAACTATGTCAGAAAGCATACAAACCTTCATTGTTGTTACCCATAATGCACTGCTGCACAGTGGTCAATGGTTACTGTGTATCATACAGTCGGTGCTGTGTGCCATCCTGCAGTTCACAACCTTTCCTACCTTCTGTTCTTCTAGCAGGTGTGGTTGTTTCTGAATATTAGAGGTGGTTAAATCTGGGACATTTGCCCTCCTTTTATAGAACAGGGTTTTTTTTTCATGGTTTTGTTTTCCTCACACTGTTGGCATTGTTGGCAGCCAAGATTTCTTGTATCTGCTGGTCTCTATAGCCAGACGTTGCTCACTTCATCAAGGTGTCTGGACTTCATCAACGTGGTCTTTTGTTTCTCTCTCTCTCTCTCCATCTCTCTCCCTCCTCGAGGGCAAACCAAGTAATGCACTCTTAAAGGTTTATTTAAAAATGAACAAAAACGAATGATGTAATTCCATATTTGGGTGTGATTTCATTCATTATATGAGTGGTGACTGGTCAGACGGCCAAGCTTCAGTCTGGTGCTGACTCTAGCCCTCTCTCTCTCTCTCTCTCTCTCTCTCTCTCTCTCTCTCTCTCTCTCTCTCTCTCTCTCTCTCTCTCTCTCTCTCTCTGTCCTTTCTCACACTGTGGAATAGCTGTGTGGTGCAGATGATAATCAGAGCCATAATTCCACTTCTGTAACAAGAAGTTAGTATTTAAGTAAGTAGCAGGTACCATTCCCACAGTGATTCGGTTCAATAAAACAGAAAAGAGCAGCACTTTGAGAAGGCAGTTAGATATTGAAAGTAAGGAAATGTATTACAATCATCAAATTAGTTCATTGTTTGCCATCTCTAGCAAAATATAAAAAAAACATTGTATTTTATTTCAAGAAGCTACCAGCAGATATAGTGTGTGTGTGCACCTTCCAAACGCACACACACACACATACACACACACACACACAGTGTTCAATATTCTGTCCTATTCTTAGTAACACTCCACGGTGAGACAGTGGCCAGGCATCCTCCCCTTAGGCGTGTCCGTGGTAACCAGGGCCATTCATCCTTCCTCCTGGATCTCGGGAAGGAAGCCACTGGCCAGGGATGAGCACAAACAATCAGCCCTCCTCCCTCCTCTCTACCGGTTCCTCCCTCTGGGTGCTCGGTGATGGGAGGACGTTGCGGAAGTCAATAGATCCGATAACCGTCCTGCCTTTCTTGGCTATGTGTGGATAGTCTGGTCTTGTCGGCCTGGGATGAGCCCAACAACATGCATGAACATAATCCGTTTGGCTATAAAAGAGCATCAGAGCATCGTGTTCTGGTTCATTGTTGTTACTGTTCTTCACTACATCTCTCTCTGCACTACACTGAAAGATTAATTACATTAGACACTCGTGACATTTAATGCCAAACCTGGGACGTTTAGGCCAAGGCACATGATATAAGTGTTAGCATTGTGTTAGCATCAGTGTGTTCAGAGGGAGCAAAAACCAAGATACTTAAAATGCTTGTAGATGGATTAGTTTTCAGAGTTCACTGGATCTCACACTGAAGCCCGGATTGTTTTTCCCTGAACAACATGAATGTGAATTTCTCTCTCTCTCTCTCTCTCTCTCTCTCTCTCTCTCATCAAAAAAAGAACAGCACTTGTTAAATAGTCTTAATGATTTTTATAGTTTATTATTACAATATTAATGATTACGCAAAAAGAAAAGATTGTGAAAAAAGTTGCTTTAATGAAAATAAAAAATGTCCCAAAAAAGTCCCAAAAAGGTGAGTATGGCAGTACTGCACTAGAAAGATGAGGGAAAGAAAACCAGAGTTAGGCAGGAATTAGGCATTTACTGTGTGTGTTGTGAATCAGTGTGGTGTTCCCCTGGACAACCTCTGGGTAATAGTCTTGTGCAAACTTAAGCCCTAACATGATTTGATTATGTCTGAGGTATTTCTGGGAAAGCTGTTTGAGCTGTATGTGCCAGTCTGTGCCAGTCTGTGGAAGTCTGTGCAAGTCTGTGCCAGCTCTGTGCCAGTCTGTGCCAGCCTGTGCCAGCCTGTGCCAGCTTTGTCAGAGGTGACTGCTGATTAAGAATAGAAGAAAAGGTGCTTGTCCAGTATCCTGGTGTGCTGATTTAATCAACATGTGGACTTGTTAATAGTATACAACAAGGTGTGTGTGTGTGTGTGTGTGTGTGTGTGTCTGAGTGTGTGTGTGTGTGTTCTAAGTCCTCTCCTGCTGTAAGTGTCCTGTAAACAGATACTATAAATACTGGTCCTGTCAGCTACAACAGTCACATGGGCTGTGCTCCAGATGGGCAGGTCTGCACTGAGACATACACACACTCACACACACACACACACACACACACACACACACACACAACGACCTGTGTATGGCTCAAAAAAGGCAGTAGTGTGCCACTACTCAGTGTCTTTACTACAATCAGATTATTATATTTAAATAAGTGAGTGTGGCCGGGTGTGTACGTATGTGTGTGTGTGTGTGTGTGTGTGTGTGTGCCTAACTGCACTTCTCTGTGTATCAGTGTCACCATCTTGTCACAGTTCCATCTGTAGGGAAAACTGCTCCCAGTCAAAACTACTTCACACATGGCCCTTTCAGCTGATCTAAGACCTACTGTGATTATTCTTGCTAAATGATCAAGGTCACTTTCTGAACAAGAAGAACTGGTTTTAGATCAGAACCTGTGTGTTCTGTCTATTAAACACCATTAAACAGAAGATATCTTAACTGTGCTATTCACAGATATGTTCTGTTGTCCTGTATCCATCCAAGGCCTCTGAATACAACAGGCAAAGAAAAACAGATCAAATAGGAGAATCTCTATGGCTTTTGCACTAAATTTGATATTTCCAGTGATTTTTGGTGAATGAGGTTTTCAGGAGCCATATTTACACACCATGTCTTCAAATGCGTTTAGATTAACTTTAAATTAATCCATATAGCACTTTTTAAAAAGTGCAGAATGGAAATATTACATCACAGACAACCCAAGGAGGAGGGGTTTTAATCTGGGCTTTGAAAGCACACGTGGAAGAGCAGTAGTGGAGTGGTGAAGGTAGGGTGTTCCTCATGTTAGTCATGGTTGAGTTGCTTCATGGATGACAGCCCACAATTTGAAGCTTGATGCCAGCAAAACTGAGCTCCTGTACTTCCCTGGAACTTCCAATCCTCACCATGACTTCACCATTTCTTTCCAAACATCGTGCAGCTTGTTGTTAGAATGCAGTGCTATTATGCTTAGGGACTGTATCTTTCACAAACCCCTTCTTTTACTGAACATGTGGGCCTGTGCCTTTGATTTGGGCTTCTGCATTAGTGAAGACACGTCATCAGTGAAAATCCCTGCAGCATCCAGACCAACAACATACCTGGCAAGAGCCTCTGAGGTATGAAACTCTCTCTCTCTCTCTCTCTCTCTCTCTCTTTCTCTCTCTCTCTCTCTCTCGATACTGCAGGCTTAGAGCTTAAAGTTCAGCAGAGGAACAGCTAGTCAGCAAATAGATAAGAAGGACATAAAAAACACACACATACATATTATCATAGCAATCATATAAATATAACTTTATATATAGAATATAAAATAATATATAATGCAATCTAATAATATAGAATATAGCATGAAAAAGAGGATGAGAAGAGAAGAATAAATCAGATCATATTCCATCTGGACCTGCACACAAAACAGTTCAGCACTGGAGAAAAAAACAGTTCATCCTTCCCTTCAGAGAGAGAAGGGTTATGGATGAGAGAAGAAGCAGTACCCATCTCAGAATAGCGCAAATCAGGCCACGTCCGGCACCCAGCACTGAAGAATCCACTCTTGGAAAACGCAGTCATGGAGCCATCTGGGGCCTCTCTCTGACACGTGGGATCATGTGACAGACAGAGCTGTGGAATAAGAACTCTGCTTCAGCTCTTTCAGAAACCATAGCAACCCAATTTAATGACAGTCTAGGGTTTGCAATAAGCTGTCATAATCATCAGTTCAAATTTAATATAGTGAGATACTGCGTTTTTTTTCTCTCTCTCTTGAGAGATATCGATAAACACAAGAACAGACTATGGGCCATATAGCAACATTGAGTTTAAAATCCACAAGTCTGCCAGTAGATCTAATCAGCACGCGTCAGTGCCATCACATTGCCATAGTCGTATATTTGCTGCCATCTAGAGGATGCTGTTGTTTACTACGGAAGTCCTTCATCAGCTGTGCAAGCTGCGCCGTCTTTAATGTGGTGTTTAGTTACTTCAGTTGTGGTATGTTTCTGACATTAATGCATGAATGAATAACTCTTTGCGTTAATTTATATTGATTTACTTATAGGAATGAGTATAGAAAAAAACGAATTATCTCAACTCAGTAAACGCATGTATTGTATGGACCCCTGTGATTTATGTTAGAAATCTAATATTACAGTTGACACATGCAACGTAAAATTGTTGTACGATGAATGCCTATTATTTGACATAGAAATCTGTTATTTTAGGCTGTTTTTGGTATTGCTGTAATTTGTAGCACAGTGGATCAAGTTGTTTATGTAATGTTCTCTGTCAAACACTAGAGGGAGACAAAGGTCCGAAATCTATAAAATTCCTGTATTCTTTTTCATACTTGATGGGTGGATTTTATGCTGAATGATCACCATGGAGATCGACCTTAGATATGTCTCTCCTACTGTCTTGCCATTTCCGCTGTTCTTGTGAATCAAATGAGGAAATTATCCATAAATGCGTACCTGAATAAAACCTTCGTCACAACCACCCATGCATCTGATCTTAGATGAGTGGTTTATTATTAAACCACCACAGAATGCCGTGTTTTATAAGGACATTGATTTATGATTGCTTAAATTCAGCAGAACTACCTACTGCCCAGGCTGTAGGGCCTCTCAACCATTTTATTTTTTGTGCTTGTTTGATGGACATATCTTGACAAGCTGTTATTTTAAATCCTATAACAGTAATAGAGGTGTTGTGTCTGATCAGATTCTGTTTCCAGGTTTTTGGGGATTTTTGGCGGCCAGGAGTGGGCAGTGGGGGTGTGTCCAGTCATTCATTCAAGTCTTTAAGTGACTCATAGCATCGGAAGACCATAAAACGTCCACAAAGACGGTGTATTCTGGTTAACATTTGTGTTTTCAATGTGACATTGAACCGGCAGTTATTTACTATAAACGTGATGTTAAGGGGTGGAATGTCTGATGTGTATACACTCCAGACCTAGGTTGGTGGGTTCGTAAACATTGCCTATGTGCCATTTTTCTGGGAAGCCAGAAGTGTTGTTGGACACTCTTCGGGTTTAGATCACGTTTTGCCTTTGATGGACTGGTTGACAAAAAGTACTCCTCTAAGAGGAGTCCAGTTTGTACCAGGCACACCCCAGTCTGCCTCCCCTCCACCGCCTCAAGCCCAAGGCATGGCAGCAGTGTGAGTGGCACTCGAGGCAGCAGAGTGACTAGCATTCATTCACTCCCTGTGTGACTCTGCCTCAAAGAGCTTTTGTGACCACTGGCACCCTTGTCTCACTTTCTTGCCCGCGCCCGCCTATTCATTGGGTCACATGATGCCACCCACTTGGGACTGGCACAATGCGTGTCTGTCATGGCTCCGCTCATTGGCATGCGCTGGCACACGCAGGCGCGGCGTGGTTGAGCGTGGCCTCTGTGCTTTCCCTACTGGAGGGTTTAGAACACACTTCCTAGGACAGCTATACTGAAGGCCCTCAGGGAGTCCTAAGGGGTTTGGAGCAGGATCAAGGTTTTCATGAACTGTTACAGCTTTAGGGTATACTTAGAGTATACTGATTCACAATAGAGTATACTGAATCATCTTAGAGTATACTGATTCACAATAGAGTATGTTGAATCATCTTAGAGTATACTGATTCACAATAGAGTATACTGAATCATCTTAGAGTATACTGATTCACAATAGAGTATGTTGAAGCATCTTAGAGAATACTGAATCATCTTAGAGTATACTGATTCACATTAGAGTATGTTAAATCAACCTGGAGTATACTGGTTCATGCTTGGTTGCCAATGTTGCAGTTCAGGAAAATTCTGAATGGAAATTACTTAGAAAGTGGTCTGCAATAAAGACGCCAAGAATCTTATGAATGAATCCATATCAAGAAACCTCACATCCTTTCACTCTTTATTATATTTATTAAAGTATGCTGGGCTGCTCCGGTGGTTCATACTGTGAACGATGCAACGCACGATGGGTGCTCGAGGTTGCACTTTAGTGTTATAGATTCAGATGCTCAATACGGAGACACCGAAACCTACGTGTACAACGCCCCCTCCCATGGCGTGCAGTCCAACCTCATCACTCCCCGCGCAAGCACTATACTTGCCTGCATCTGTGTCGAAGCACAGGGGAGGCGGGACTTAGTCGTGAGCTACGTGCAAAATTGTTCCAATCGTCCACCAAAAAATTTTAATCGACCAGCCTCCTCTATTAAGCGCAGTAGCTGTCTGCTCTCTACAGAGTAAAACCATCGGACCATCGAATTGTTTAACAGCCGCCAGTCGTCCAGTGAGCGTTTATTAACTAAACGATCCGCGACGCTTGAGCTTTCGTGTTTAGGTTGGTAAACAGCAAGCGGACAACATCGACGATATATGCCGATAATTAACAGCAGAGATCGATTACTGTGGGATTGATCCCAAGCGTATTGCGTACTATACAATTATACAACCGCGGAGAATCATTCATCTTTTCCTGCCTGGCTTAAATAGCTTCCTTTCATTAATAATTGTGGTTTGGGAAAACAAAGATAGGTTGGTAAGTGCTTCTTCTTGATGCTTCCTTTCTAGGGCAACTTAATTGTAACGTATGCTGCATAAAATGTATGTTATTACATTAGTATACGCGTATGCGATGCCGTTGTGGTTTGCGTTATGTTTTGACACGTTTGTTAAATGGCATGCGCTCCTGTGTCCCTTACCCTCCTCCTAATTTCGCCAGCTAGCTACCAGACTTCCTCTAGCCAAGATGACCATTGCTACCGGACATTTATATCTCTAGAAAAGGCCGTTTTATGGACAGAAGATTTAAGTCAGTCGCGTAACGTGAGAGGATGATTGCGGTTTCTCTATCTCCATGTGTATCTGTGAGACCAGTATCTGGGATTTGATGCTACTTAGATAAACAGAATCTACCATCCGACCACATGAATCAAAATAACAACTCTGTTAGTCGTATTGGCTTGATTGGTCCTGGAGTTTTATTAACCAATTTCTAAAACTGGCTATTAACTACGGCTGTTGAAACGCCGTGATAGGCGTAATGCTACTCCAACCTCTTCTTGCAATATGCGGGGAGGTGGGTGGTTTAGTTAATGGCACTATTTACACGACTCCAGCGGAAACCTTGAGGTCTGTTCCTCCAATAGCCAAATCTCTTAATAGAATTAACCACGTGTATATTACACAGTGTAAACACAAGTGTAGACTACTTCGTAGCAGTTAGCTTAGCTTGCCAACTAGAGGGCTAGCGAAGTTATCAGAAATTGGAAGTATTGCAGTGGATTACTTTCAGTTTCTGTCACAATTCATGCCTGTGAATGAATTAGGAATCTGATCAAAAAACATGAGGGCGCAGGTGTCGAGGTTTTTGCTCATATGGCTAGCTATTTACTCAAATATTTTGGAATAATAAATTCTCCCTGGATATTTCAGACTTGGGCATCTTGCGAGTGTTAGTTTTACGACCAGTGTTATTGCACAACAAGCCGTGTCCAACAGCCATCTACACCGACGATAGCTGCACCAGATCTGTGGCGTGATGATACACAAAGCCAGTCTGTTGTTAAAACATAATGGCTCGTTGGGGGTTTATTGAGTCCGGACAATTAAAATCGAATAAAGCGGCATTCATCCGAGGTCATATTAGTAAACACAACATTCATTCACGCCTTAATCGTTTACATCACCAGAACTGGTCAGTCAGATTCACTTTGTGTAATTGCTGAACAATTTTCAAGGCTTGTACGTGCATATGTCTGTGAGTCTCCAGAACATTATGTTTCCCTGCATAGACGCGTCTATTAAGAACTAAATAGGGGCAGAGTTTCCGCCAGATATTTAAACACTGAACGCGCTCTCTCTTTTAAGATCTTAATATTAAATAACATTAACATCGAGGCTTTGGGGACACGGGGCCCTGATTTGTAATTGCGCACATAGGGGTGATTTAACCCACTCTGGCCACCGCGCAGTGGTAGGCGGGGACAGGAGCAGACCCGAGGCTGCGCTCGAGAACCGGGAATCTCGCGGTTTACCGTCAAAACAACTTTGCAGCGGATACTTGACCCTTAGCCTGAAACATTTTGTGCAGCCGGACTAATCATGTCAACCTTTATATGTAGAATCACACAGTAATTTTGCTCTAAGAGACAAAGACAGTCGAAATGTGGAGCCAGTACGCACGCGTATCCATGCACAGTAGATAGTTTAGTCGTCGTGAGTACTAACGTGTCTATTAATAAACATGTCATGGCTATCTAGCGACTCAATCCACCTAAGAAATAAAAGTCCCTAGCTTCAAAAACGGGAGACAAGTGAACCGCAGATAGCGTAAGCATAGTATTACAGCGTTTGTAGACAAGTCGTCAAGGCCTGAATCATCCCTAATGATACCTCGCTTTGTTAGATTATTCTGTATTATTATTATTGTTATTTATACTATATAATCAATGCAGCGTCCTAACCCTGTTGTAATTGGCATCTCTGTCCATATTGATCTCATTTGATTTAGTTTCTTTTTATATCTCTGCATAAAGTCATCTGTAGTCTTGAGTATGTGCCTGTAGTGCTTTTAACTAAACTTAAAATGTTTAAAAACACGTCTGTTATCAAAAGGTCAAACAGTACTTAAATATGCATGTATCTATTTATGATAGTTCTTAAAGTCACTGTTGTGCAGGCCAGTAATGTCAGTAACGCATAACTTTCCCTTGGAAAACATAAACTATCTACATTTAACCATTGTTTGGGTTGCTTTTGTGCTTTAAACTGCAAACACACACACACACACACACAGAGGGAGTGTTGCAGATTACGACTATCTACTGGTAGTGCTTTCGAATGTCTTGGTTCCATGTGAGTCCCAGTGCAGCCATTACATTCTCCCAAGAAAGGTCCTTCTGTCCAGACCAGATCTATCAATAGCAGATGAACTCCACAGAAAAATGCAACTTAGTTCTAGGTTTCCTTATTTGGAAGTAGATAGTTCTGCACCTGTAAGGGCTCTGAAGAGGTGAAGATGGCAGGAAACCCAGTGAACTTGTTTTACTGAGTTTATTATGCTGACACAAGGTGGGTGTTCATTATGACTTGGCAACACTTGTTCTGTTCTGTTGTTAAATGATTTTAATGGACCGGCTGGGAAATAGACTTTAGAAACGAGTTACTGTGATAAACACCAGCCATGGAATCGTGGATGAGTCACACACTGTAACCTCAACAAAGCCAGCCGAGTTTGTGCACAGCTGGGTAGCCTGTGTCTCGTTAGGAACATCGGTTCTGCCTTGTATCGTTTAGCATGTAGCATGTAGCACGTAGCCTCATTTACTTGGACAGAAAAAGCATGCATGCTGACGAGCTGCTAACCTCCCCTGAGCGCCACATGCTACCAGCATGCGTTTACCTTCGGTGACCCTGTTTCGGCGGGTCACATGGGCTTTTATTTTTAACCATTGGGAAACATGAGCAGACTGTGCCGTGCTGGAATGTGGGGGTCATGCTAACCCGGAACAGGAATTTTGGCGCATGTGATCATGTAATTGACAAATTTCGTTTAGCAGTGCGAGTGGCATGTTCATAGAGGGTCTGGTTTGTGGCTGACAGTGGTGCCCGTCTGAGGGGGTATCTGATGGCCAGTCCTGTTTACAGTGAGGGATGTGTCTGTTGGGCAAATATACCGACTGATTCCACTCTTGTCCGTTCTGATTTGTTCTAACCAAGGTGTTTCTGTAGAATGGACTGGGACTGGTTAAATGAACTAATATTGGCTGACCAGAATAGCCTGGATGTGGTCATGTTTAGATTCCACTAAAGATGCTGTATTTACAGAAGCACAGGGTAAAAGTTCTCAGGTGGGTCAGCTGTTGGAACGGCAGGATCTGTAAACATTTGAAAACATCTGGGTCAATGTTATTTTTTAGTGATAGTAGTTTAAAAGTGTGAATATGTGTATGTGTGTATGTGTGTGTGTGTGTGTGTGAGATCGTAAAGTGCGGCACATGTGAAGCAGTGTATAATTTGAGTGCACATGATCTGAGGAGAAGTTTTGGTAAAGCCATGCGTTGGAGTGTAGTAGGCCATAGGCTCTGAGAAGATGCTAGCCGTCGTTCTTCAGCTCCTCCATATCCAAACCCTGACAGCAGCTAAAAAAAACACTCAACCCTCAAAACACTAGAAAGGACCACTTTCACCTGCATGGTGAACAAGGTGCAGCCGTACAACGAAATAGACAACCAACGGACTATTTATTAAATATTAACTTCAACCTTCTCCCTGACTCTTTAGAACAGTGGAACGATAGGATGTGTGCACGATGGGACGTGGCTCCTGTGGTGTGACGACGCCCTCTTCCCCCCCCGGCCGTCCCCGCCACGTGTCTGTCTGTCATGCCCCTGTGCCACTCTACCCCCTCCCCCCCACAAACCATTAAATGCCCCATTAATCCCACTGCCCCCATTCTGAGACTCGGCCAAGTCAGCGGGAGTAACGATGTTGGCACAGGTTCATGTATCTCAAAAAGTCAGGAAGTTAATGGGCAAGGAAGCAAATGTATAATATTGTCAATTATTTTCAAACTAATTCTCCCTCTTAGATAAGGTGGTACAGCCCAGTTTGCCTGTCAACAATTAATTAAAAGTAGGTTAGTGTGGGGAAAAAACTAATAAATAATTTGCCTTAAAGGCAGTTGTTGAGAAAGATAATACATAAACACAGTGGTCAGAGATCATAAAGGGAAGGGCTAAAATAGATACCTGACCAGTAGTGGGCGTTTGTGATTGGATGGTTAAGTCAGACAGACTCAGCATGGGGCTTGATTTCACTTCGACACTTGATGTTGACTCCCTTGAGGTGACACGGAAGCAGATGTTTCAGACACTGGGATCCATGTGCTGAATTGGAAAGAGAAGAGCGTATGGCAGCATTCTGATGCTTCACGCTGGATTCCCCTTGTCTTCAGCTTTTTCCTGAACCATGTCAGGTTCTAACCTACTTCTCTCTTGGCCCTGGTGTGTAGAAAGACATCCCACGATTTTTCAGAACCTGAGGGACTTTCCAGTTTGTTTTGTGCAGATGATGTCTAAAAGTGATGCCGTGAAAAATGACAAAAATGTCGTGGGAACACTTCTGCGCTCAGTAGGACGCTTCTCTCAGTTAATGTTCAGAGCAGCTGGATTGTTTGACAAATGAGTTGCTTTCACAGTTCTCCAAAATAATCTTATATTAACTACCATAGTTCCAGGTGTGATGATGGACTCTCCGTAGCTATTAACAGGCAGACAGTTGTAAAGATAGCAGTTCATACCGCAGAAGCCTCCTAGGTGGATTAAGTGTGAGGACCTGTGTTTTGGTGTGATCCTGCTGGTATATAAGGCTGCATGTGTGCGGCAGCCTGGGCCAGCAGTGGAAATTTCCACTTCAGAATCAGGGAGCCGCCTTTGTTCTTACACACTGGCAAGTAGACCCTGGGCCAGACTTACGCAAGAGTGCAAACAGG
>JAOXYF010000006.1:17941152-17958652 GCA_028565775.1 Sternarchorhynchus goeldii | reverse complement strand
GCTTATTTTCAGAGTGAGTCTCTGAGCACCTTTATTCTTTATTTTCTTTGGTTGAGGATGTAGAACAAACATATTTTTGACTACATACCACAGCTGGCTTTTTTTAAAAAACATGCAGAGCTAAATTAGGTGTTCACAAACTCACCCTTTATGAAGGGTCTTGTCTTGGAGTCTTCAGGTTGCTTCTCTTGCCTGGAATTGTTGTTTGGCATGTCCTAAAGTTAGTATAGCACCTGAAGCTCCTGAATATGGTTGCACCAACAGGTCTTACGTAAGCTAGGCCAGGCGTAACTGTCTGAGCTGAACTTTGACGGCTTTGATGGAAATAAAGAAAAGCAGAATTTTCCCTAAATTTACTCCTGGCAGGGAGCTTCTGTGTCGTTTCAATAGTAATTACTTTAAAAATTGAAATACCGCTCAGTGTTTACAATGTACAGGCTTTTTAGACAGATTAATAAGAAATTGTAGCAATCCTTTCAATTATTTATTAATTTATTGCTTACCTATTATTGTTATTATCACACATACACAACAAAAATATTAATCTAAGAATAATAACAATAGTAGTACATTTAGTTTAATTAAAATACATTTTTATTGCAGTGTTATAATAATACGTAACATGTTTGTTATAATAATTATTATTATAATTATGACAATATACTGGTCCTCAATTTTAGACTGATTTTAGATCATCTCCTCCGTGGAAGATCTCATTTATTTTTGAGGTGGAGCTTCGTCCAAGCTTTTACTTCTACTGTTCAAACTTCTCTTCAGCTCCTTGCAGATTTCATCATGCAAAACAAAGCTGGAGAACATCTCTTTTTTTATGGAAATGGGAGCTGTAACTCTTCAAGATCAAGTAACAGAGACCATATTTCAGTAGTTTTAGAATGAACCCGAATTGGTTATTGTGTAAGGAGAACCTGCATACCTTCATGAACAGGCGTTACAGCCTTGCGGAGAAGAAGGGTTAAACAAACATCTCTCCCAGTGTGTGTGTTTACACTGCAGGACTACAAGCAGTCCTGTGAACGCAGGAGACTCCTTTTCAAATACATCGTTGTATCAGTTATTGTTTTCTATGACATTCAGTTCATTTATGTATTTCACTGTCTGTGAAATTAGTTTCAAAACTAGGAGACGTTGCTGCCCCATAGTTAGTATATGGAAAATAGTAGCCGTTTTGCTAAGCAACCCAAGTTTCTTAGCAACTGTCACTGTTACGTGCCATGCATGCCACTGTGTAAATGGTCTTAGTTACAACCGGTTTAGCAGTTATCATGGTCTCTCTCAGGTCCTGTTGGTGCAACTGGCTCCTGGTGCACAAAAGGTATTAAATGTGCTAGGCCTGTTTCCCATAATGCATCGCTCTGGACAGTCTTTGAGTGTGTCCAAAACTGTGTCCTGTTCACTAAATCTGGATGATTACATAGAGCACTATTACAGGGGAAATGAGTTCATCATAAATGATTTTAAAATTTTGTCCAAATGTCATATGATGGTCACAGAAGTTTGACAACATCCTAGACATGCAGAATATAGCTAGATAGAAGCTAGCCACGTCTTCTTCGGTCCTTGAGGTAATGTAAACAACCAGTTAGCTTGGTAGCTAACTGGCTAGCTATCTTGCAAAACATGTTATTAAATTAAAATGAACTGACCTGAAAAGTCATTACGTGAATCTCATTAACAATAAACTTGTTCACTAGCTACTCACATTTGTACCAGACCTGTGCACTTTCTGAAGAGACGTTCCTCCTCAGAGATGTTGCCTGCCACTCTTGACACCAAACAGCATTTTGCTGAATATTCCTTGCCTTCTAAAATTATGGAATTATTATGGGATTATTATAGTGCACTTTATATCCTGCGCTATATTTTTGTAAACCACTACAAGATGGCAGAACCCCAAAGTAGTGCACTATGTAGTGAATAGGGAACAGTTGAAGACCCAGGTTTTCTCTGCCAGTGCAGGCGCTATAAATCACCCCCATCCCACCCCCCGCCGAGCTGATTGAGGGGGGTGGGGGAAGACCTGTTGCGCTGTGTCTGTTCGTAGCGTCAGTGAGGAGAAAGTGCTGGGCGGTGCGTTTCTGTTGGAGGGCAAACGTTTCCGGCAGCTGTTCAGGGAGTGTGGCAGCTGCACGCGATAATAACAGTGATGTTGTCCAGGATGGTGATTTGTATGAGGGCTGAAAGCACCCTCTCGTTTCATCCAGACTGACCTGCCCCAGCCGCCGCCGGTCTTCAGACTGCCGTGTGATCAGCGTCCTGCTGTTCTCTCCACGCCGGCAAACACCAAGTTCTTCAAACTCAGCAGATTTCTGCTCTGCTCAAGCCTCTGGATCACATAGGACCGTATGTTTAAACGAGGGTTATTTATGTGGGCGTGGATCTTTGTTTTTGCTCTACATGAGCACATTTGATTAAAATGACGCTAGAATTTGCAGAAAATTCCTTTTCAGAAAAGGCATCTAATTTTACTATTTGTACTCTAGTATCATTTCCTCTGCTACATTTTGACATCCGTCTTATCGATATGAAATCGATATGTTATCAGAGACTTCTCACCGTTACTTATCATTTTTGTGATTTTGTACTCGGGCTGCAAGGTGTGCAATGCACCAGTTGATGGTGAACGTAAAGCTGTTTGTGGCTGGTTATTGCCTAATATGTGAATTCTAATATGAGTGTAGTTACCAAGGTTCCCCACCTGCCCTGCTACCTGCTTCATACATGCTGGCTTTGATATCAGTACACGCTCCCTGAAGTAGAAGAACCCTGCAGATTTATAGGGTTCCATCTAAAACACTTATCACTTTCCCTGTAAAAGTTCAGTAATACACTAGAGTGTAATTCAGGTTTATTCAGAACAAATGTGAGGAGGGAAAGAAAGAAAGAAAGAAAGAAAGAAAGAAAGAACGAACTATGAGATGAATACAGTGAAATTAAGCATGACGTTTGTTCTTGTGATCTGCATAGTTAGGGAGACTATGGATCGTATTGTACTTGACTTATTCAGGTCGTCTTAATATGTGCCATCAGTGACTTCTTCTCGGACAAGTACCATGTCTTGGAGGAAGTGGATGATGGGAAGGTTTGAAGAATTGAATTAGAACTTGAGTTGAAGTACAAACTGAGTTCCTCTTCTATGTCAGAGTGCCATGTTCTTATTGGATCTTTAACCAAGTCGAACCCGAATACAGTGAGGAGGTAGTGAATCCCCACGGCAACACTGAACCAATCAGGCTTGCGGGAAAGGCCAAAGTGCTCTTTTCATTGGCCACTGAGGTCTAGTCCTGGCCTAGGTCAACAAAACTATCACTTCTGTTTCTCAGTTTACGTAACGTTATACGTAATTAACTGGTCATTTTTAGACTGTAGACGTAGGGCCTTGATATTGTACAGTTCCCGCTTCGTCTAGACCCCTCCCCACCCCCGTGGGCTTCTCCGTGGTCTGTGCTGTACAGTGGATGTGTTTTTTCCAGCGTCAAACTTGGGGCCCGTAGTGTCCTCCCAGTCAGACCCCTAACCCAAAACCCCATGTCCTCTCCGCCAGGGTCCAGCGTTACAACTGGCAGGTCTTGCCCTCACACACCCACCTGTGTCTAAGTAGCATAACCCTTGAACACTCAACCCCCCCCCAGTCCCCTGTGGTGAACACTGAGAATGTTTGTGAAGCTCACAGACATGTTTGTAAAACTAAGAATTCTGCAGCAGAATATTTTTGAACACATTTGCTGTACAGTATTTGTAAGCTCTATTTTTATATATTTAATTGACATTTTGGAGAAAATAAAGAGAAAACAAAGAAAGATGTTTTTTGTTTGTTGTTTTGCTAATGTTGTGTTTCATTCATTTTAAAAAGTGTTGCATGCGATTGACTTGAACTGTAAATAAAATTACTGAATTTTGGAGATAACAAAACCAAATCCTCGCATTGTCATTATTTTATCTTGTCGGCTGGGGTCGTGTCAGACTCAGTACCTCGTCACGCCCTCACAGGGCCATTTGGGACTACTCTCTCTTACTCTATTCCCCTCCAATAATGTCATGTATTGTCTCATAAAAGAGAAAATGACCTTTGAAATTTGTAATGTTCTTTCTAAATTTTGCCACTAATTTGCTCGCTTCAATCCACCAGGGGTGGGGTGCTGTTCACCGTGAAGAGCCTAACAGAAGCTGGGAGGTCGTGTTTGACCACGCCCTGTCAGCTATATGCTGGGCTGTTGCCTCGATTCGCCCCTGGGGGCAACAGCCCTTTGGCCCACTGCCTCGACTCAGAGCCGCCTCATGGACGAGGCCATACCGTTGCTTGCTGCTGCCAATCACAGAACTCGGCCAGCTCCCTAACGATCATTCAGCCAATCAGACGCGCTCTCTGCAGGCCCCGCCTCACGTTTCGTACACGATTGTTTACACTTATTGCGCCATCCCTGTGATATAGTTCAGTGGTCAAACGGTGAGACATGACTGAGCAGCTGGAGCAAGCTTAGAAACCTCTAGCAAGTGGTACTGAGCTACACACTGATCCCAGGCCAGTATCTGAAGTGACTATGTTTCTAAACCATAGAATGGAAGACCAGCATAGCTGAGTCATTGAAGTTTGGCACATGGAACTGACTCACCTCAAATCTCAAAACAATCTCCATAAGTCTCGATTCATTTACCTCCACGACAGTCACACAAACACCAGCCCTTGTTCTACACCAGGCAACATTAACATGGACCTGCACAGGCAAAATTTCAGCGGTTGTGCAGGTGAACTACCAACAGAATGGTTGATGTTCATACTGGATCCTGGGCAACTTTAATTCAGAGTTGTTAGTTTACTAGTTAGTTTACTAGTTGACAATCGCAGGTATATAACCACACCTGGGAATTTTTACTCTTAACAAAACCACCTACCTTCTATGTACACATCAGAAAACAATTTAAAAATACTGAATTCTATCTTTAGTACTTAAATGTAATTTTAGGGTTCAGCACTATTCCTTGCGATTACGCAATTTGTTTACAAATTTAATCGAGTGATTGCTTTATGAATCTATCTGGTATCATTAATATCCACCTCTCACTAATGAACATAATTCAAGTCCAATTTAATGCCTGTGCTCAGCGTTGATCAGCACTACTGTGCAATAATTAAACATTAGAATTTAAAGTCAGAACAAGGTGTGTAATAATTAAAATATATAAACTTGTGCCTTTTATAGGCATTTGAATATCTGAATGTTTTGTATAATCATACAGCTCCTCCCACACTCTTCACTCTGCTCACTGGCCACGCCCCTCACCCTGATCACCAGGTCACACCTCTCACCTGTTCCATATCTGTGATCCCTATTTAAAGCCCAGCTACATCTTTGTTAAGTCTTAAGTGGTTAGTCGCTATACAGAGTGTGGTTTTGTGCTGTGTTGTCATGTTTGCACTGTGGTTTTTGAGTACTGTTTGGATTATGCCATGAAGTTTTGGAGGGTTTTTGATTTGTGGGTTTTTGCTTTGTTTTGTTGTTGTCCATGATAAAGCTTGAGGTGTTTAATGAAAAGACAGGTTTGGCAAAGTGCTTTTAAATAAACTAGATATATGCTTCTACTCCCAATGAAGGCAAAGAGGTCATAGATCAACTAAAGTTACTTGACTAGTAATCAGAAGGTTGCCGGTTCAAGCTCCACCTCTGCCAAGTTACCACTGAGCAAGAACCTTAACCCTCAATTCCTCAACATGTAGTCCAGTCACAGTTGTAAGTTGCTTTGGATAAAAGCGTCAGCCAAATACCATAAAAGTAAATCTCACCATGGTCTGCTCGTCTCTCCCACTCCCTGCTGTCCTATCCACCCTGTGCTCAGCAGGGTGCTGCTGGGATTCAGATGTCATACTGCCCCTTTTCTGTTCATTACACTGCCAGGGATGCCAGTTTGTTTCTCAGACAGTGGGGGTCTGGAGCAGTCAGAAGTCTCCATGTTTTAGTGTGAGGAGTCCTGTAACATTGCTGGTAATAGAATCAACCTAGAGCAGCACTACTGCTCCTGACATGGACACTGAGGTTATATACGGTTTAGTTTAGTAAAGGGTTTACACTTTAGATGCATTTGTAATCATCAATTCAGATCGATGTACATTTGAAATGAATATTTTCCTTTGTTTTATAGGATGTGTTCTCGATTAATAAGCACCAGGTCTCAGCAGCTTGGTGTATCTGCCTGTGCTTTTCTGTCTCAGCAGACTCTTATCACCTTACATAAGAGCAGGAGAAGATGGGAATAATGTCATTTCTACTCAAAGTTAATGAAAGATGTGCCAGCCATCAAACATGGAGGAGAGAGTGAGGGGAGAGGGAGAGAGAGAGAGAGAACTTGTGCCAGTCCTGTGTATCTGGGTTACGTTCTGGATGTCTCTGGATGTGAATGCGCCCACAGCGTAGTGGGCAAGGCCTGGCAGGGCCGCGTGAAGCGAGCTCGGTTCTGCTCTTCACAGAGATGCCGTGAAGCCTCTTCAAGCCCTTCGCCAGGCTCCTCGCGCGTTACCACGGACGCCAGGGCTCTTCCCAGGGCTCTACCTGCCGAGCGTCCTGCCAGTCGCGGGGAAAGTAGTGCACGTGACCGTGTAACTGTGAGCACTTGTGCAAAATTTACTGCTCATGCACTGTAACATCACGTGCTTTGGATGATAAGTGATGACACACTCGAGGATCTGCAGCATTTCCATCTTAAACTAACAATATTTTCATGCTACAACTAAAATAATGTAATATATGTGTGTGTAAACCCGCATGAATGTGTGTGTATAGACATCTAAACTCATCTGAACGTGAGAAGCCCAGAGGGCATCACAGTCGTGTTCTCACCCCTTTACCAGTGTGTTATTAATACTCATGGATTGATTCCAAGAACATATTGTTCATTGGTGTATTCTGTCATACACTAAATCCACACTAATTCCATGTGTGTAATTAAGGATCCCAGATGAAAAACCATAATCATAACCATCATTATATCTCCTGCGTCACCGAATCATTGTGTTCTACGTTTTGGTAAACTACAAACACCTGGCTTGGACCAGTAAGGAGAGTGTTTTTCACATGAGACTCTTTGAATGGAGTATCACATGAAAAGCCAATTCCCAAAACCTATTTTTCTCTTCCTATTCTAAATTTGGTTATTATAGAAAACTGTCCATGTCTAGCATTCTCCACCCTCGCTATAATGGGCAGCAGCATAATGTGTGTAGTGCACCAGTGTTTGAAATGAATAGAACGTGGTGCTGTTTTTGAAGCTTTGTAAAATCAACATTAAGAGTACTCTGTGGTGGTGTTTTTTTCCAGAGTGCTCTGTGGTGATGGTGGGTTTCAAGCTGAGAACACACGTGAGGAGCACTGGCCCAGACCAACCACAATTCTGGATCTAAAGCAAAACCATTGGCCCTGTGGTCCAAGCCTGGCCTGAGGGTGAAGCTTCCAACTAAACATGGGGGAGAGCTTCGGTGAGGCACCTCCAGTGATTAGTGTGGCTCAGTGTTTGCACGGAAAGGCATTCTGAGAAAGTGGTTCTTTTGTACCTAGAAATTTGCAAACGCACACACAGAAGCACCTGGCTGGAGCTGTTGGTGTGAAAAAGGCCTATAAAACGTCCAGTGGCGTAGTGTAAAAAAAACTGGGGTCTCACCACAAGAGATAGGTTGGAGGCCATTTTTTTAAAATTGGTATGATTTATTTATTCTGTCTGCAACTGATCTCACCTCACCTGCTAGAAGAATCACACCTTCCAGTTGGAACTGAAGCCTAATAACGCCAAAGTGAACTCAATCATATTTTTACGTACATATGCAATACAAGTTATTATAGGCTATTTATGATTTACAAATAAAAGTAACCGTAACGCACTACTGCCACCTTGTGGCCACTATGGCAGTCGATCAACAGGCGTCCACAAAAAACAAAACGCTTTTGGCTACTGTCGTCTGTTCAAGTGCGTGGTCTGTTCAAGTTTAGGTGTGTGAACTACGTTCTTCTCAACATTGAACAAAGTGGGCTGTTTGTGTGCAGTTTTAAAATAACCGTTAAAACCAACCCCCCCTAATCAGAGACACGGAGACAGGCTGAGTTTCATGTCTTTTTTAATTTTGTTTCATAGGCCTTGCCCAGAATAAAATTGCATGAAATTCGGAATGTAAACGTTTGTTTCATTTAACGCATTGCAAATTGGAAAAGAGCAACTTGCAGAGAATTAAATCTGAAGCAGACTAAACTACTGCAACGATCCATGTAGTTCGCAGTCATGAATGAGGCCAGGCGATAACGGCTGTAAATAAACAGGAAAACAGGTTTGTCTACGTTTGGACGCGTTGAAGAGGCAGCTTGGATGAAGACCTATACAGTATCCATGGAATGACATGCTTTCTTTATCACAGTCTGTATAAAATAAGGAACCATGTCAGCGTTTGCACAGTTTGTTCTAGAGAGAAATTAAATGCCGAAGTTATGAACAACATTGACATATGGCCACTAAGTACAGTCATCCACACCAAGAACACGTGTAAGAGAGGAACGCTTGGCTAAGTAAGAACATGATACCAACCATGGTACTAGTAAAAGCAATATAACAGAGGCATCTGATAGATGTGGACAGAACAGAATCCAGAAAGAGAGATACACAAGCCCCCTGCTGGAGACAACTGAGAACAGAACACTAAATAAACGACAAAACGGACAAACGGCGAAAATAAAAAGAGTGTGAACATCCTCAAAGCCTAACAGATGATCGAACCGGAAACAGATCAGTTCAGTATGACGTCTGTTATGTACAGGATACAGTTGTGTGCAGTCCAGGGATGTGCACTTCCGTGACATTCATTTTTATTTATTTTTTTTATTTTTTAGGGAAGAAGTCTTTTTTCACACACACTTTATCATAAATATAATATAGCAATTTATTCCACTTACATCTCATTTGCAATTAATATAAATGATACATCAGTTGTCATATCAGCTTTGTTGATGTATTTTTGACGTACTGTAAATAGTAGCTCGTCGTACAGTAGTGCATTATGGGGACAAATCTTATACAGAACAGCTACGTGAAAAAGGTCACAACACCTGGTACTTTAAAACAGCTAACACCACTATAACTGATTGTATCTATGATTGCCTGCTGAGCTGCTGATGAGGATCTGCTTGGACAAGATCAGTCTGCAGGTTCTGTAAAGACGTTCTGCAAACGTTCCGTTTAGGAACCGCTAAATCAGCCCAGATAGAACTACACCAAAAGCTGAAAAGCAAAGCATCACGGGTGAAAGATGAAAGGAAACTGTCGCTGATATTTTTTCATTCATAGAATCCATTGAAGTGCTTCAACTCCTGGTTTTATTTATTTTCATTACATACTGGAAATGATCCTGGGTCCAGTCCTAAGCTTAAGATTCTCATTGTTGGTTAAGCCACAGCAAGGCCTGAACATCTCTTGTCTTGATTGGATACACAGTCATAAGTATTTCTAGCATCTAATCCAACCAACACTAACTGTGTAACAAAATCATTGTGTAGAGTTTTTTTTTAACATCCACTGCTATATCTAGTGTGATTTGTATCCTATATTGTGTAGCTGTACTACATGACCTTTGAAATGGACTTCTACAACCACGAGCTTGGAGTTCCATCATTTAGGACTTCCTGAAGCACTACAGTGTTAGCTTGTCTTCTGAGATCTGGAGTATTTCCACTGAAAACTCCCTGATGTTAAGAGAAATCTGGACTGCTCGTAGGTTACATTACAATACCAAGAGACCTTCTGTCACAGTGACAAAAATGACCCAAAGTTTAGTTTACAAAGAAAAATTGTGTTTTTGGCTTGAGAGAGTGAAGCTCAGTGAAAGATAGCATTGGCCTCTGCTACAAAGAATGGGTTCGCTTCAACCTTACAGAACTAGCAATCACTGACCTTGAAAAGCTCTGTGAGAAAAAAAGTGCATCTTAAGTCGAATACTCTCAACATTAAAGAAAGTGACATCAAATTACAACCTAATACTAAACATGAGCATCATTCTTTTTTTTTCTTTTTAATATGGTGCAAAGTTTGCTCAGTCTAAAAATGAAATGTAGCAAGCAATAGAGCTCTTACATACAAAGCTGGAATATTCTAGCAACTATCGAACAGTTCGAACAGTTAAGAAGGCAACATGATGTCTTATGCTTTTTAACACAAACATGCCATAATTATAGACTTTTGTTAAAGAAATAAATAGCTCAAATAAACTTTATGCTCTGTTTTTAAATAATTTCCATCTCTATAGGACTCTGATACACATTCAATATATAAAGCATCTATAATACACAACATACTGCAAATTCCACACTAATCTTTGAAAGATATATTTCATGTGGTCAACTCAGGCACCACAGAAGAAACTTTGGAAAGAAAAAAGAAAACTGAATGGAGAACGGAGGACCTTGGACAAAGCTTTAGAACTCCAGAAGTCCAGGCATTTTTTTCCATCTCCAACACAGAATATTAACCTACTACAACCTCTTAGTCCTGCATAAACAACATATGTACATCGTTTAAAGTCTTGTGGAGACAGATTGTCAGGAAGTGAAAGTGTAGGTGAGTAAGTCTGCTGAAGAGGCGCTGAAACAACTACCCCCCCCCCCCACGCAAACCCCAGTCAGCATTGAGGACGAGAGGAATGTTCGGTCGTCCACTGGGTCCTGTCATCTCGGAGGTTACAGGGTGTGTCTCGTGCTTAAAAAGGAATGTGGTGAACAGGGACGAGTTGTGATGTGTCACCAAGCACCAGAACTATCCCACTAGAGAACGCAACCCTTCACACAAACTGCAGAACATGTACAGTAATCACTACAGAGCACAGGGGAGAATCCAGCTTGCTCTGTAGTGCCTCAAGCCCTGTGAAGGCAGGAAGTTCCAGCATTACACCATGGAACTGAATACCCCCCCTGACTGGAGTAAAGCACTTGGAGTATATAGAACAGAGCTCGAAGGCCAGACCAAGGGGAACACCAGTGCCAGATAGGAAACTGATACAGTACTGAGTCTCAAAGTGGTAGAAAACTTCTCCTGCATTGCTAGTATTGCATCAGTAAGTTTCTGAAGGAGCGGCGGAACTATAATACTATGGTATAGTATAGTACTATAGCATAGTATAGTATATATACTGTAATACCTCCTCATGTTACTGAGTCTTGGTAAAATCAGCTTAGGAAACTTCACTGTTTTATCAAAATCAGCTCAATCCCAGACCCGCTAAAATGAGTCAAGACAAACACAAAACACTACCTCCCTTTAAAGACCAATTTGCAAAAGACCAACTCACCAGTAAACAGAAGTTAACAAACTTCTTGTCTTCTAGACAAACAAAAAAAAAAGGGAAAATGTACATCACGTTAGCAGTGATTTTCCTCAGTAGCTGTCTGCTCAGAAGTATTGCCTTTGAGAATCACTGGCCCCCTTAATACAGACAAGTAAAAAGAAGCTGTGTTAATGTTTTTGTTGTTGATCAGCTTGGTTGTACATCAATCTCAAGCACGTTTTAAAAGAGCTTGTTTTAGAAACTTTATATCAGCCCCTCCCCCCCCTTGAATAAAACAATCTCACTGAAACAGTGAAGCTGATTAACTAAGTATCTTCGTAGCCTTTTTTAGATCATCTCACCAAGGACACCAACAATTCAAGAAGACCCAGCAGACCCCATCCTTGTGAGTCTTGGTGAAATCAGCCCGATAGATCAATGCCCACAATTCCCTTTGCAAGAAAAAGCAAAATCCGAAATCTCTGGACATCACTTCACAGGTGGCACCATCTTGTGGAGCTCTTGTGCACTGAGAGTGCAGGAACAGGGTCCCGCAGCTCCTCAGGACTGCTCAGTAGAACATCTCCCAGCCATTACACACAGGCTTAGTCAATAATACACAAGCACCAAACAAACAAACAAACAAACAAATCCAGCCTTCAAATGGAATGAAGATGAGAACTAAAAGTTGGAGGTTGTAGTAACAGCTCCTCTGGCAATACGGTGAATGCAACATGTTCTCTGTATCTAAACACTTGGCCTTTTAATGGAGTCAATGCCTAGATGTTGACTAATGTTGATGTTCACATGTTAAACACATGAGACATATTGATATGAATCCAACATCCCCAAATATCAAAAGCGATGCTAACAAAAATCTAACAACCATGAATACCGCATTGTCAACGAGAGCGTATCATCAAAATAAACCCCATGCATCCCAGTTTAAACATAAGAGGACCCTTAACGAGGCAGGGCGTGCCGGTTTCCGAGAGCAACTCAAAACCCCACCCCCACCCCGTGGGAGTAGGTGCACAACGCCCGCCGTTCCCCTCAGCCCCTCCCGGGATGGTGGTCAGGGTGTCAGTGTGACTCGGAGGCTGGTGGGGGTATTTGTTAAGGAAGGTTCTCAGAAGGTTCTGGAGTGCTAATCGGGGACACGGTTGATGTTGTCACGTGCTGAATTTGTTTAACAAAAGGGAACAATACAGTGAAATACATATACACACACATGCAGACACACACACACACACACACACACCTATACATAAATATATATCCTAAGTCTATTCCTTCTGTAATCATACACTTCATACATGTACTGTTTGTGTTGTTTGGATCCTCAGCTTAGTCAGTGTGACAGTCGCTGGCTGGAGCTCTGTGCTATAAAGACATATCAGGCAAAGTCCTGTTCAGGAATGAGTCTGGAAAAGTCAGAGAACATGCCGAATGCACTGCAGCTCAGCCTGCGATCGGAATCTGCGTCCGCGTGAACCCCGTGCCTGGAGCACGGAGACGGCGGCCACGGTGTCCCTCCGAGGGTCACTGCTCTGGTCTGAATAGAGAGACACTGCACGTTCACCTCTGTAATACTGCAGTGTGGAGATCCTTGGTGGTCCAGTGACATGGTAGCTGAGACTGAAGATGGTGCGTCAGAGGAGGAATCGACTCGCTTGGGTCGGACGGCGGTTGTCCCGCGGTGGGCGGGGCTAGCACAGACCGTCGGCCTTCACGTGGAGGATTTTGGAGAAACCAGGTCTCTTCTTCAGCGCCTAGATGGAAACGACAGGCAAACGCAGGATTATCTCATCTCAACTCTCACCTCACCTCTACCAGTCTGACCTGCAGCAGGTAACATGTATTACATTACACACAGCGACACCATCAACCCTGTTCTGATCATCTAGCGGGATCGATTTTCTGAGGTCATAATTAACAAGGTTCGTTAAAGGGTTGTATTATATGAAAAACTATACGACTACAGATTTCGACCTGCAGCATGAGCTACGTAATGACAAACACATCAGTGAAGCAATGATGCACCATGGGTAAAAGTCAGAGTACTTAATTCTGACCAAAATCATTTCAATTGGTTGGTTCATCTGCATGGCGTAATCCATTAAAAGAGCCACTAATACTCTCCTGAATCATCTAAGATCGGTCAGCTTAATAAAATAAAAACGTCCTTATAAGGAGATTAATTTGCTGTAACGCTGATCAACAAACAGGATGTTGGTTTCAGCCTTAGTTTAAGCCAGACGAAACACAGCTGATCCATATTAAAGTGCCATCAGCTAAATCAGTCCCATTCCTGTAGGCCCTGTGCTCTCTGTAAGTTCTCCAGCCAGACCCACGCCTGGATCTGCTGAGCAGCTAATTTAGATGATCTCTCCTGCATGCACCACTCTTGAATGGTCCCACAGGCAAACACAGTACTGCTGCTGACTCTCCACACGACCTGAAATTACCCATCAACTCAAAGACAGAGAATATATGTATCTTTTAACTTCATATTTTAAAGAAGGAGCAATTTTTTATTTTACTGTACAGGGAGCAATTTTAGCTGGCCAAAAATATGTTAGAACGTTCATGAAAATCATAACAACACAGAGGAAATAAACAAGATGGACAATATTAGAGGATTTGGTCACACCTAAGATAAGCAATAATCCAGCTGGTATGTTTTCAGAGCAATATAAACAGAATGTGGCTGATATTTTCTTGAAAATAGCAGGTTGCTAGAATGTTCCTTCCTGACTTTCGGCAGGTCTGTAAGGCAGTTAGACTGGACCTTGCTCTGTTCTAACACTCTGTTTTACACTTTTGTAAGAGCACCTCGTCACCACTTCCACAACAGCTCCGTTTCACTCAAAGTCTCCTTGTCAGAAGCTCTCGCGCGCTGAGTCACCACTCGCCAGCGTCGCCATGGCAGCCTTACTCCCCTAATGTCACTAATTCATCTCAGCCAGCTGGGAGACAGGGAACCCAGTGGCCCCTGTTTAAAATAACCCCACCGGTGGGCGGCCCATTTGAGTGAGGTCTGCCTTCTGCTTCCTCTGAGGCGGACGGCCAAAACGTGATGTTCCACGGTGGGAATCATTCTCACGCCAATCCAACCTTTCGGACAGAATGGCGCGTCACAGAACCTGGAAGCTCCTCTCCGCATGAGCAATCACTTAGCAGTCCGCCTATAAATATATGTTCTAGTTCTGTTTTGTTCTTCTCCAGGAAATGCCGTCAGTACTTTGTGATTCCGTGATACAAGCGAGGAAGTCTGTCTCAAGTCTTTGCTTTCCTCAGAGCGTATTGAGATCCTAGCCTATGTTTCAGGCTCTGTAGCAGTGAGAGCTTCACAGAAGCTTCTCTAGTAAACGTGTCCTGCAGCCCAGGTGTAACCCTGTCTCTATGTTAGCCCGAGCGGGTGGAACTGAGGTGGCGTGGAGATCGGATTGCGCACTTTGTACCCCGACGGGCACATGATGCAGTTACCTGCAGTTTGTTCACCATCTCGTCAAAGAGCTTTCTGGCCTCGGGACTGTTGGGGTCTTCAAAGTAATCTTCGATCCCTATCTGCACAACAATGGACTTCAGGTTACGACACACACCTGCAGAGTGAAAAGAGATAGAAGGTGGGGAAGAGAGAAATGAAGGGATGGAAAAAGAGGTGGGAGTATTAGCAGTAGAAAAGTGCTACATATCACAGTGAATCTGTGAAATCTCACCACACCTAAACGTTTGGTACACAAGAATAGATTTTACATCCACCTTCAGAAAAGTACAGGGCTTTGAAATATGCATGTGTTCAGAGATGATGAGAAGGGGTTATTTGCATTGACTCAGGGCTGATCTGAAAGATCTGGAAGTAAGGCAACTGCAGTCAAAGGACTGATGCGGGTTCAAACAGTCCTGTCGTGTAGGTGCTTGTGCAGGGTGTGGGTGGAGGAAGGTTCTCCGCTGCACTCACTGTTGAAGTGGAGCAGGGCTTTGGGCGTGACCGGGGTGGAGGTGAGCACCAGCATCTCCAGGCCCTTCAGACCCTCACGACACACCTCGGCCGCCACTTCCTGGTTGATCTCGCTCACGTGGTCCAGTTCCAGGACCTGCAGACGCATGCAGTTCCTCGCTGCCACAACACACACACACACACACACACACACACGTATACAGACACATACACACGTTAGCACGCACCCATGCACAAACAAACAAACAAACACACACAGAGTTTTGCGTGACTGTAAAGCAAAGCCAACTTTGCCAAGGCACTTGTTACAATGTTAACTGTCCACAACTTAATGGAGAACAATGTGAACAGAGAACTACAGCAACAATCTGTCTGAGCTGTTTACTTCAGTTATTCATGTTCTGTACAAGTAAACATCATCAGGAAAAAAGTCTGAAACATTTACAAAAAGCAGAAGTCTTGGATTTAAAAAAGGTCAAAAACATTATGTTTGACTATGACAGAGCAGTGGTACGTACAGACTGTGCTAAACAAAAGACTCTTCTCCATTCAAAACACTGATTCACGCTCAAATCATCAAACAGACTTTCTTTCTCAGAACAAGGACAAACATAAGAGATGTATGTTATCATCTTTATAAAGTCATTTCCTGCACTTCTGAGTCTGTGCATGCTGTGAGAGTCAGAAAGACAGAAATGGAAAATCTCTCCTGAGTTCCTTCACCCCTGCTGTCCTGACAAATACCCTTTGTGTTTTAAGGCACTGAACTGAAAGCTCAGTTTGATTGAGTCTGAAGATGGGGAGCAACAGATGATCCTGGACACACTCCGGTGTCACTGAACTGCTGTGGACCGTGACGAAGGAATGTTGTGAAGAAAGCAGAGAAATGCAAGAAAAAACAGTAATATAGGGAAATGTGCGCTTTTTACTTTAAATATCAGGATGTTTGGTTGAGCTTCACACTCTAGTATCAGTTGTATGTGTCTAAAACGGCTTATTCAGGGGTTCGGTGCCGTTGAAGGAGCTCTCTGTAGAGTCGCATCTTCTGTTTCTGTTCACTCACCCAAAGAGGCCAATCCTTGTATCCCACATCCAGCCCCGCCCACGCCCAAGGCTCGGAGGTGTGGCCAGCAACGGCCAATCGTCTGCAGGCACCTGTTACTAAAGCGTGCTGGTTGTTGACTGTAATTCAAATGATTTACAATGTTAGTTGACCACCTTTACTGAATCAAATATTACCAAATGATCATTGTGCAGCCTCTTACCAGGGATGTAAGGGCGCCACCTGTAGGGAGATGATGTCTCTGCACCCTGCACCCAAAGCCCAAATAACCTCTTGGCCTACAGGGTCTGTGGCACTCCTGAAACACACAAATACAAATAACACCCAGTCAAATAGTACTGTTATGTGCTACATATATAAGAGAAAGCATAAAGCAGCACCCCCTGGTGGACTGACCGGTAAGTAACAGCCTGAAGAGCTCGGCAGTAGCAACTAGCCAGCCATAGAGAGCGATCAGTCAGCAGGTTAGGGCAATGGGACACCTTCAGAATGAGAAGGTTTCCTCCTGTAGCTTTCAGCAAAGCTTCTAGACCCTCCTCTAGACACCCACTAAGATACACACACACACACACACACACACACATATACATACACGTATAGATGCACAAAATAGGAAATTAAATAAAGTGTGAGAGAATATTTAATCAGAGGACTTAATGGCATTTGCTTCTTGCTTCTGTCTTTTCCCAACTCCAGCGCCCTTGATGAACGGAGTTCAGTTATTATAATTTTCCCTTCTGAGTATGACAGAATAATGAGGAGAGGAGCTGGAGTGTGTGTGGGTGGAGCAGGTGGAGGATGCTATATTGTTATTCTCCAGCTTCGGGTGCAGTTAGAACCCAGGCCTGTTCTGACAGGCTGAGTGTGTTTAAAAAGGAGAGTCTACATGTGCTTCCTCTACACCCTAATCTACAACGCAAAATACTGAGTCAGCATGTGTGTGTGTGTTTGTGTATAAGGGGTAGAGAGGCATGACTGGTACTGTGTGTGTGTGTGTGTGTGTGTGAGGGGGAGAGAGACAGGGCTGGTATTGTGTGTGTGTGTGTGTGTGTGAAAGGGAGAGAGATGGCTGGTATTGTGTATGTGTGTGAAGGGGAGAGAGACAGGGCTGGTATTGTGTGTGTGTGTGTGTGAAGGTGAGAGAGACAGGACTGGTATTGTGTGTGTG